>JAPFBL010000108.1:0-600000 GCA_026182355.1 Hermatobates lingyangjiaoensis | reverse complement strand
ACCAGCCAAGCCAGTGAGCGAAATAGCGGACTTTCCACCTTCAGACACCAGCTCAAGATCGAGAACCCCAAGACAGGGCGTGCAGAGCCGATCCACCACTCGCGAACCCAAGCCAAGGTGACAGCCACGTCACAAAGCCCCGCAAGAGAAATCTTAATAAGGACGGACCTCCTATAACCAGCCAAGCCAGTGAGCGAAATAGCGGACTTTCCACCTTCAGACACCAGCTCAATATCGAGAACCCCAAGACAGGGCGCGCAGAGCCGACCTACCACTCGCGAACTCAAGCCAAGGCGACAGCCACCTCACAAAGCCCTGCAAGAGAAATCTTAATAAGGACGGACCTCCTATAACCAGCCAAGCCAGTGAGCGAAATAGCGGACTTTCCACCTTCAGACACCAGCTCAATATCGAGAACCCCAAGACAGGGCGCGCAGAGCCGACCTACCACTCGCGAACTCAAGCCAAGGCGACAGCCACCTCACAAAGCCCTGCAAGAGAAATCTTAATAAGGACGGACCTCCTATAACCAGCCAAGCCAGTGAGCGAAATAGCGGACTTTCCACCTTCAGACACCAGCTCAATATCGAGAACCCCAAGACAGGGCGCGCAGAGCCGACCTACCACTCGCGAACTCAAGCCAAGGCGACAGCCACCTCACAAAGCCCCGCAAGAGAAATCTTAATAAGGGCGGACCTCCTTTAACCAGCCAAGCCAGTGAGCAAAATAGCGGACTTTCCACCTTCAGACACCAGCTCAAGATCGAGAACCCCAAGACAGGGCGTGCAGAGCCGATCCACCACTCGCGAACCCAAGCCAAGGTGACAGCCACCTCACAAAGCCCTGCAAGAGAAATCTTAATAAGGACGGACCTCCTATAACCAGCCAAGCCAGTGAGCGAAATAGCGGACTTTCCACCTTCAGACACCAGCTCAATATCGAGAACCCCAAGACAGGGCGTGCAGAGCCGACCCACCACCCGCGAACTCAAGCCAAGGTGACAGCCACCTCACAAACCCCCACAAGAGAAATCTTAATAAGGACGGACCTCCTTTAACCAGCCAAGCCAGTGAGCGAAATAGCGGACTTTCCACCTTCAGACACCAGCTCAATATCGAGAACCCCAAGACAGGGCGTGCAGAGCCGACCCACTACCCGCGAACCCAAGCCAAGGCGACAGCCACCTCACAAAGCCCTGCAAGAGAAATCTTAATAAGGACGGACCTCCTTTAACCAGCCAAGCCAGTGAGCAAAATAGCGGACTTTCCATCATCGGACGCCAACCCAGGGTAACTCTCCACTCAGTTGTGCCTTTCTTAGTTCCTTCCTTTAACCAGCCAAGCCAGTGAGCAAAATAACGGACTTTCCATCATCGGACGCCAACCCAGGGTAACTCTCCACTCAGTTGTGCCTTTCTTAGTTCACGCCATGAGGGAACAACCACTCAGGCATGTTAACCCCCCCCCCACCACGACAAGGTGAAGGCACATCGGGGGGGATACTATTCTAAGCTCAATCAAGGAAATTCTGTTGTTTCCAACAGAAACAACTGTTTCTATTAGTAAAGTTGTACTAAAGCCAACTTTAGTACACCCACAGGCTAAGCGGGAGAACCTCATGAGAATGGCTATGTCTTTATGCAATGTTGTTGCTTAGGAGCACTTGTGGGAATGAATATGAAAAATTCTTAAGTACAAATAGCGAATGAGTCAAGCAGGGATAACCTAAACGGAAACTTTTCATGATGAAATATAACTGAAAGCAAGATAAGGAGACATGTCTGGATTTATTTTAATGATTTATTAAAATATTCTCAGTGGGACAAATATAACTGGTAAATAAATTATAACAATATATGGTTCTTGCAGTCTTGTTAATGCTGTACGATTTGGAATGTGCTCTTGTATTTTCTGCAGTCTTAACTATAAAAGTTAGTCAGTTTTTTCATGGTGGTTAATTAATTATTTAAAGCTGTCAAAAGCAAAAAAAAATTCTCTAGAAGAAGTAAAATTGTTTTCTTTGATCTACAGTTTTGTAAAATAAATGTTATTAATAGAAGTAGAAAGTTGCATTTTTTCTCTTTCACTCTCTGTTTCCTTTTACTATCTTTCTCTCTCTCTTTCTCTCTCTCTCTCTTTCTCTCTCTCTCTCTTTCTCTCTCTCTCTCTTTCTCTCTCTTTCTCTTTCTCTCTCTGTCTCTTTCTCTCTCTCTCTTTCTCTCTCTCTCTCTCTCTCTCTCTCTCTCTCTCTCTCTCTCTCTCTCAGACATCAGGCAAAGAGTGACACAGAAAGTTCACCAGCTGAACAGTGCTACTGCTAAACTAGAAGAGAAACAAGGAATATAAAGGGAAAGAAGCTATAACAAGAGATAATAATACATATAAGAAATTAACCAAAAGCAAAATGGTAAAAAAACAAATAAAGAATAATAATAAGGAATCTACCAGTTTTATTGTTGATAGAACTGTCAATGTATATAAGAATTAAAGTCGGGTATTTGATTAAGTAGTTGAACATGGAAAGAGTCTTTTTTAGGTCCGGGCTATAAGGGTACCCACTCAAAATCAGTCTTGAGACTGATCACTCTGCCTCCGAAGTTCTCTTTCAGCCAATCTCGGGACAGGTTTGAGGTGTGTATACACGATAGTTTCACTGTTGCCAAAACACTGACTCTCTACAAAAACACAGTTTTACAGACACATAATTCCTCTCTTAATCTCTGTATTTTAACAAATTTTAAATATACCTAAGCCACCTACCTGCAAGATTAATGTAAAAGAGAAAACTTTACAACTACTAACTTTTAATTAAGGGAAATCTTTTTTTTATAAAAAGAAAGAGAGATAGAACAAAGATGTGACACTTTTATAACATTAAAATCAAATGACAATTCAAGTAAAAGAAAATGAAAAAGTAATATAAATTAAGGTTCAAAGAATTGTTTCAATTAGGTTAATGAAAATAGGGAAGGAAATTCAAAAAACATGTACTAATATTGTGAGATTCATTCTTTTTACGTATTTTCGCATAATGAAAAATATATTTAATAACAAAGGCAAAGCATTGTTAATAGGAGGGAAAAATAGAATATAAGTCGTTTATTAAAACAAATATATTATTGAAATATGATTATGGACCAAATGATGTGTGCGAAAATGTTCTCATATATAATAACTCACATGTTATATAAATTATACATAAAACAATTTAATATAATTATCTATATCTATGTTCATACTACAATAAGAAATGAGAAAAAAGACTAAGACCTTTCAACTGTAACAAGCGATCTTCGTCAGAGTCAAATCTTATAACAAAACTTACAACAAATCAGTTAGGATTATACTCTAACGAAGAACCCTTGTTATGGTTGAAAGAACTTAGTTTTTTTTCTCATTTCTTATGGTGGTTCGAACGTTGATTGTTATTTTACGTGTTAATTTTCCAAACATGTTATATATATATAACAAGATTTCACATAAACACGTGAAAGAACAATCAATTATCAAACTTCAATATGAAAAGGGAAAACAATACAAAAATTTTTCAACCGTAAAAACGACCACGTGTTACGTTTGAAAGATATTAGTCTTTTTTCCCTGTTTCATATTGTGGTTTTATCATTGATATATACTCGTATATATATAGGGTCGTAATATATACATATATTCTTAATCTATTTATTCTCTATTAGTCCAGTTATACCGTTGACCTTTCAACTCTTTTATTCTAACCGCTTGTTTCTTGATCATTATTGACCTTTGACCTTCTCTTTATATTAACCTGTACTAATCCTTTTATTCAACTTTTCAAAAAATTGAGTCTTTCTTTCTATGATTATTTAAATATATAATAGTTTTAATATTTTAATTTAAATATATATCATAGTTTATTAAAAGAATATATAGCTTTATACATATATATATATATATATATGTATAAATATATAAGAGCCATAACCCACTGCAGCTATTGGAGCAGCATACAGAAATAACTTGAAAGAACCACCCAGATGCTGGTCAATAATGGCTACTCCAATAAAGATTTGGACAAAGAAATCGCTAAACACATTGACAAATGGTATTCCCGAGGTGATAAAAGTCGAACAGGTCAAGGGAGAAATGATACCGCTGTACTATCGTTCCTACATGTCCACACAATACAAACAGGATGAACAAGCTTTGCAAAAATTCATAGCCGATCATGTGAAGACGAGGAACGACACATTTAATTATTTTTAAAATAGTTGGCAATATATAAAAAGTAATCAAACTTTCCACGTTTACAAGTGAAATTTCAAGTATACTTGAAACATATTAAATAATTTCAAAATGTACAATTTATTCATGATAGTTAAAGTCTAAGACTGTGTTGGTGGCTGTATGTGGTCAAACATGTTTGTTCTCTTATTAGAACTGTATATTTTTTATTCACTGATTTCTTCAGATATTTTTAGGAAGAAAAAAAACTGTTCATACACAGATAGTCAGATAAAAAGATTTCACATAAACACGTGAAACAACAATCAATGATCAAACCACAATAAGAAATGGGAAAACAAGACTAAGATCTTTCAACCGTAACAACCCAAAACATCAGTTGGGTTTTTGACTCTGACGAAGACCGCTTGTTACGGTTGAAAGATCTTAGTCTTGTTTTCCCATTTCTTATTGTGGTTTGATCATAGATAGTCAGATATATCTGTTTATATCGCTGGTTAAGTGAACATAGATACAGTTATAATTTTGGCAATATATTTGGTAACTTATTATTTATCAAAGCATTGTGTCTTACAATAATTACATTAAGAGTGGTTTCTTTATGTTACAGGATCCAATGGCAAGTTATGACATAAACGAAGAAGATGGGGACCCAACCCCTAAAGATGATGGAGATAACAAGCACGGGACACGATGTGCTGGAGAGGTAGCCGGCATGGCCTTCAACAACCTGTGTGGAGTGGGTGTCGCGTACAACGCCAGTATCGGGGGTGAGTGACACTTTGAATGGAATAGAAAATTCTTTATTAGGGGATTATTCCCAATTTACAAACTTCAGGGGTAGCCATACGGGGGACACAAAGTGTCTCCCTCGCCATACAAGCATTTATACCAGGGAGAAGGCCATATATCATGACTATGCAATGACAGTTCAAGCAATACATTCGGTCGCTCTTCAATCATAGATAAAACACATACAACACAAGATAAACAGGCAGCTTATCTAACCAAAAATAAATTAAAAATTATCACAATGATATGTATAACATAATTTCACATAAACACATTAAAAAATGTCAACATTTCATCAATTATCTAAAATTCGGAAAAATAGCTATGATCTTTTTACTGAACAACTAATCCACATCAGGGTTGCGTAATAAATTGAAATAAAGAAAGGAGGTATGTGGTTGTGAAAGAGTTGAGAAAGGGACACCAAGCGCACTTGTGAAGCGACGGTTGGAGACCAACAGTGTTGTCACACGTGTGCCCGGTTCAAGTGAGGTAAGAGAAATTAAATAAGAATAAGCTAAGAAATAAAAAGTGAAAATGAAGAAAATTAGGAAATATAAATAATAAAAACTTAAAAGATAAGAAAGAGGAGAGAGGTAGAAAAGATATTTTGAAAGCTGTAAAAGACAAGGAAAAGATAGAAAGGGCTGATGGAATCAGCGCGAACAGAGTAGCTCAGGAGTAAAAAAACTATCATGTCTTCCTAGGGTTTACAATTCTGAAAACCCTTCAAACAAGGCTGTAAACCTTCTTAATCCTAAATATAATTCGTATTATACTTTTTTTTTTATAAAATTAAATGCATTAGTGGTAAAATTTAATTTTTAATGGAAGAAGATGTAAATTAAAGTAATCTTTAATAATTTTTTTAGGATGAAAAATATATAATATATCGGAGCCATTTAGCTTGTATAAGTTTAACTGAAGTTAACATTTGGGTTTCAAATAATAGTTAAACATTTCGGTTTTAAACATTAATAATATTTATAATACATAATTTACTAAATGGAATTAATAAAGACTCTATACAATGTTTTAAGAACTTTGGTTTTTGGTACGTGATTATTTTAGCTTCTGCCTAATTTATATAATAATTCTTACCATTCACAGCAATAATAAAGCACTACTATTGTAATTTCAGAGTATTAATGTTGTTTGATACAAAATAATAAATCTTTACCTATCTAACTGATGTCTTCTTTTTGAAGAACATTTACATAGAGTTTTCATAAACACAACTAATATCTAGTTCTATAGAAATGTTTTTAATTAACAAATTATCTACATCATTACGCCATTAATTTTGATGGATTAGGATCTATTTTTAATATATGACGAATGGAAATAACAGTGTTAATTTCACCATTAAGATACTTAGGACAGCAAACTTTTAAAGCCCATAAAACTTACGTTCAAACAGATATTTATGGCTTTTTGAGACATTCAAATTAATAGTACACAAGGATTAGTTGACCCCGCGCAAGGATGACAAGCAAAATCGTGAAGCGTTCCAAATTTTTTTTTTTTAAGTATTTTGTAGTGTAAATGAAAGAAGTATTGCGTACAATTTGACGTTGATGCATATAATACACAGTGGAACATGCTGGAATAAAATACAAAATAAATAAAATATAAAGCTAAGCATGACTTAAAATTGCAATCCTCAATTTACATCTTCTTCCATCAAGAATTAAATTTTACCACTAATGCATTTCATTTTATAAAAAAAAAAAGAAATCTTTAATAATGTTTTAGGATGAAAAATATATAATATATCGGAGCCATTTAACTTGTTTAAGTTTAACTGAAGTTAACATTTGGGTTTTAAAGTATATTATTATATCATAGTTACTCAGCAGGGAGATAAGCAATGATCAAACACGAAAATCATTATTTTAAATTAAAAATTAAATGAAAAAACCTATATATATATATATATATATATATATATATATACTTTAAATGAATACATTATAGTGGGGAAGATATTTAAACAGTTCATATAAAAAAGTTAAATTTTTTTTATTCATTCATGCTCTCATGTTTTAATCGTGAATTGGTAAAAAGATGTTTAAACCTTCATTGTCATTCGATTTCCGCCAGCTATTTCTGTCTTCATTTGTATATTTTTAATTTTCTTCCATTATATATTGCAAAAAGAGCTCTGTATGTAAGTTTTGATTAATTTGTCTTTGTTAATTTGTATTAAACCTCTTTTTTTTTCTTCATGCAGTAGTTGTCCCTTTGTAATGGGACATATAGCGTTGAATGAGTAAAATGATTTAGTGTTTTCCTCTATTTTCTGCTCATTTATGAGATATTAATCATGCTTAAAAGTACGAATTACATTCCTAATTGTGCTACACCTCTTAACTGTATTTTGATTTTCTTTTTTATTCTTTGTATAAGCAAGTTTAAACATGTTTTTGTTTTCATTGAAGTAGTGGTGCTTAAACTACTTTATACTTGAGTAAATAACAGATTATATTAAACATACTTCATTTTAGTAGGATACTTACAGAATCAAACATATTTAGTAAACATAATTATATACTAATTAGTATTATAGTATTTACTTAGTATGGTATATTATTTTGCAGTTTATACCTGAGAGTAAGCATATAGATACTGAATTATATTATGAAAATTGTATGAATTTGTTCAGTCATTAAAAACATTTTCATTAGGTATTGTACATTTAAATAATAATAAAATTTACTATTTTTCAAAGTATTTCCCTTTTCATTGTTCTTGTTCGTTTCTTTGTTTGTTTGTTTTTTGAGATGTTTTAACAGTTTATTTCTGTTTGAAAATAAACGTAAATTACCTGATCAGAGAACGCGAAAATACTAATTATTTATTAATTTTTTTGGGTAGTAACAAATTAAGCTGTCCCATTATTAAGTCAACTATAGCTTGTACTTCTGTTTTTAATAATAGAATATACCTATGTATAGTGATTGCCCCAGCACATATGAACTATTCCAGCGTTCTGACCACTCAGTAGTTGCATTCTATGTAGGTTTGGTAGCCACCATGTCAAACCTTCGTGTGAATAGTCACAAATCCCTTGTTTGTCAGTCTACCATTGCCGAATGCTGTTAAGGCAAATTCTCACAATCTCATCTCTTTAATCTCTTTAATTTATATCTCTTTTATAATTTTGTTATTTTTATTTTTATTCACTAATTCTTCCCGTTCTGTTATTGTCATTTTATACCGGTCTGCATATATTCTGTGGAACAGTAGATTGCTGTCATCTCTTCTTTCTACTACTTTCTCTCCTGACAATGACCATCAAAGTAATTAAAATATTGAATGTATACATTATGTATATTGTGAAGGGCTTGGATAGCCCAATGGCAACATGCTCGCTTCTGAACTGGTTGGTACGGGGTTCAATGCCCACAATGGCCCTAGTTATATTTACGCGACAAGTGAATACACTTGAGTACGTCTTCCTTTAGAGAGGACGTTAAGCCGGCGGTTCTGACCCTATAAGATGTCAGGTACTCATTAAAGATACCTACTCTAAATGCAATTAAGTTATAAAAAATTTATGACTTCCAATGTAGAATCAATCTTTACTGCAGTATCACAAATAGCAAATGTTCAAACTATGTGTGTTTCCTGTAGCACTGTTAGTGGAACCTAAACTATATATATATATATATATATATATATTGGTATATAAGAAGTCACAGACATTTTCAAACAGCTTATGACTGTATAAACGTTACGTCGGCAATGTCAAAGTCAGTTTCAATAAAAAAATGTTACGTTTGTTCATAATGTTTTTAATTATTATAAATATATTATTATTATTAAATAATATATATTGTTATTATATATAATGTATTTTATCAAACAAAGAAATGATATTAACAAAAATAATTATGTTTATGAAAAGCATCAGATCGTCAAAGAGAATATGGATATCATTATGAAAGAATCTAATTAGTGAATTGGGTCGAAAATTAATCTAATTACGAGATCATTCATTAAATTGCATAACACATATTGATAATTTTGTATCTCGCTCTGAAGCAAAATATGGTTTATATGGATTAGCATTTTAAGTAAAAACAATAATATTCATTTCAGTTATAGAAATTGTTTCAAATTTACATTTTTTTAAAATGATATTTTACTGTACTTTCGTTTTAATCTGATTTTCGTTATTGGTTCCAGTATTTTGTTTTCCTACATTATTATTTGAGCATTCATTGAAATTCCTCTCATTTATTTCAAAGAATTTAATTAACTAAGCATTTAGGGATGAAATGAAAAATAAAACTTAGTATAATCTAGAATAAGACATAATAGAGGAGAAACAGTAAATGCGAACCAACCATAAAAGTGAAATTAAAAAAAAATAAATTTATAAACCGCTTGAGAGAAAAAACAAATAATGAAGTGTTTATATTTTTCAGCTTAGGTGTTAAATTACAAACCATATAATGTTATTATAAATTAATGTTATTACAAACCATGGGGATCAATAATCCTTAAAAGGATGGTGTCAAACTATTCAAAGCCTGTCTCTCGTCAGGTTTGAAGTCCCATACTCTACTGGTTATATATATAGCTCACACAGGAAAGAGAAAAACAGATAAAAAGAAACACAGAAAAAGACTCACAACGATATTTCGACATTCGTTGTCATCAGGCAGAAGTAGTCCCTTTGAGTATCTGAAGTTAACTGAGCGGACGGTCGAATGCGACGAACACGCATGCACTCTGCTGGCTGTCCTAGGTAATCTACTAACTACAGAGAGAAAAATAACTAAAAAAGAACAAATAAAAGCCAATAAAAATAACAGAAGCAGACGAATATTAAATGAAGCAATGAACAATTTAAAAAAAAAGTGAATAATAAAAAAAATTACATAAATAAGTAAAATAATTAAAAAAAAATTAACGGTACAAGTTGAGGCCAGGAAAGAGCGGGCTTTGAGAAGAGAGACAATTGCCTCCTCTGAAGCTCTTAAAGTAACCCGAGAAGACGGTACAGGGATCTGATTAAGTACTTGGACACTGAAGCAGTTATTAAAGTCCAGTCCATGGGAGTGGATAGCAAAAGGAAGGTTTTTACGTTGACCAACGGAAGCCCTGTGGCCATTCATACGTAAGTTGAGCTGCGTAGAGGCCATACCAACGTAGAATGCATCACACTGGGTGCAGTCCAAACGGAAAACGCAATTAACCGAGATGCATGAGGTGTGGGGAGGACAGGAGGACAAGGGTAGTTATTAATCTTGCTATGGGGGAAGTAAGAAAAGGAAAACAGAAACTAGGACTCAGATTCAATAATTCGACCGTTTTTACGGTCGTCCTCAGGAAAGGAATTTGAGTGGCAAGAAGACAAAAGCCAACTGGACAGCTTCACAAAATATGTACAAGTTGGCCACAACCAAAACGAAAATATGTTTATATATATATATATATATAAACTATATTGACAAATAAAACACACAGAAATGAAACAGAAACTCAGTACTATATTTCGATACCCTCATCATCATTAAGATCGCTTCAGAGTGACTCACATCCTTCTACCTGATGAGAGAGAAGTCAAAAAAATTAGTTAGGTTTTGTGACCTATTTCATGAGTGTTTTTTCTATATATATTATTACAGATTCAATGACTCATGATGTATTAGATCTAAGGCATTTAACATTACTCGATTTTTTATAACAGCATTAGGAAACTACTTTTTTTTAGCACCTTTTAAAGATTTTTCCAATATAAGTGGCAGGGGCATTTTAATGTATGCCCATTAGGAATAATGTTGTAAAATACATGTTTCAAACATTTAGGGAAAAAAATTGTTTACAGCAATGTATATTTAAACAAATATTTTACCCATTCTGAGGTAATTTGGATAAACAAACAAAATTTTCCACACAAATGAAGTTTTATTCAACAACAACAACTCGTTTCGAACACTTTGTGTTCATCATCAGAACTGAATGTAACTGAATCTGAATCAGTTACTGAATGTAACTGATTAGATATAATTTGTATTATAGTGTCTTCCTAATGATGAACACAAAGTGTTCGAAACGGGTTGTTGTTGTTGAATAAAACTTCATTTGTATGGAGACTTTTGTTTGTTTATCCATTTTACCTCAGAATTAGTAAATACCACACAATTGCGGATTGCACAAATAATGATTTAAATATTTTACGATTTCGGGATTGAGCATAATAAAAATGGATGCAAATATAGACTTTGTTGAGTTTCCTATACACAGTACAACGTAACTCTTTACAGAATCTATACATATGGACGTTCAAGAAAAGCAATTAACAAAGGCTGGTTCTATTTTTGAATAGAAATACTGGTAATTTCAGTCAATTCTGACACGCATATTTTTTTTCAGATAACGGTAACATTTTTTTTTAAAATGACCTTAACAGATGTTTATTGATGAATAATTTAGGAATAACTTTTTTTTTAAACAATTACAGTATTAATTTTCTTTCTACTAGGTTAGGTTAGGTTGCAGTGGCAGTCCCACAAGGGAACACACGTAGGCCGAGTATTGGCCCTTTGTGATACCACACAAGGAAAATTGATTCTACAGTGAGGGTGCTAAATTTTGCCTAACTCAAATGTATTTAGAGTAGGGATCTTTAACGAGTACCTGACATCGTACAGGCTCGGGACCGACGGTTTAACGTCCTTCTCCGAGGGACGACGTGCTCAGATTTTTTCACCTCCGGCGTGAATAAATCGAGGGCCAGGTGAGGATTGAACCCCGGTCCTATCAGTTCAGAGGTGAGCACGTAAACAGTAAGCTAGCCTGGCCCCCCTTCTTCCTACTAGATATGTTTAGTTATTACCTGGTTATTATTGCAACTCCTTGTGGTGTTTTAGGAGTTCGCATGCTGGACGGAGTGGTCAATGATGCTGTGGAAGCTAAAGCACTCTCGCTCAACCCAAACCACATTGACATCTACTCTGCTTCCTGGGGCCCTGACGACGACGGTAAGACAGTGGATGGGCCAGGACCCCTAGCCACAAGAGCTTTCCTCAATGGAATTTCCAAGGTACTGTCTCAGTTTTCTTTCTTTTCTTACCTATATACTTTTACAAGGATGTTTTAACTGTGTATAAACAGGCCCTGAATTATTTGGTAATCATTATTTAGAAAATTTATCATAAAATATTAAGAAACAACTACTTTCTTCTAGTTATCTAAAGATCTATATAAAATTGAATTTTCAAAGGTTTTTAAGTAGTGCCTGACGTAAGGAGTTACAAAGGTAAGTCGTACTAAAAGATAGAACGTGCAACCACTCGAAGAAGTCACAAATTCTTTAAGACAGCCTCCAACTAATGGCCAAAATCCGAGGCTCAATTTTTGACAAATGTTTTAGTGAAACCTTACATGCTGGTGTACGATATATATATACTGTCCATCTGTCAGTCTATAATCAGATGGATATTGACAAATAAAACACACAGAAATGAAACAGAAACTCAGTACTATATTTCGATGCACTCGTCATCAGGAAGAAGGATGTGAGTCAAGCTGAAGCGATCTTCCTGATGACGAGTGCATTGAAATATAGTACTGAGTTTCTGTTTCATTTCTTTGTGTTTTATTTGTCAATATAGTTTATATATATATATGTTTAAACGCAAACATCGTCTTTCACAATTTCTTTATTAAAAAATTGTTACATAGTTTACTTGATTGCATATTTGCATATTATTCCAGTGTTTTTGAGAAATTAAAACAATCCCAATAGATGGAAAATGTCAACAACAATTAAGTTTCCACAGAAAAGGGCTTTATATTAAAAACTAACAACGTGTGTCAAACACGGTTTACGTCTGAACTGTTGAGGGTGTTATGTCAACAGTCAGTCCTGCCTAAGTCCCTGTATCCCAAATACTTCTCAGCAGTGCATATTCAAAACCTGAAGGAGAATACTAATTGTTGGGAACGCTTTGATAGTTTTTAGCATAAAGCTCTTTTGTGTGGAGACGTAATTTTTTTTTAAATTCTCCAACGTGAGTAAATACCACACAATAACGAATTGCACAAGTATTGAATCGCAATAGACATATATATGGAGCCAATCAAAATTAAACTGTGATTCAGAAAACCACAAGAGACTATAGCATTAAATTGCTAAAGTTAAAACAAAACGTCTATTCACTGTAAGCTCAAGTAGTGGTTACTCATATTAAAAAGAAATGTAATGATGAACAGATATCAATAAGTTTTTATTGCTGTCTAAAAATGCTTGTTGAAATAGTTTTTTTTTTTTGCTGAAAAATATGAAGCTAGGATGGAAGTTGAAGCTGTATTTCCAATTTTCTTCTTTCATATAGTGGTCACAATCTTCTGCCCTATTAAGCTGAACGATAATCTGCAGTCGGACTCAGCCCTCTACCACTTCTTTATATACCTATGTAAGTCAAGCGCCCAGACTGCTCTTATACCAGTCATTCCTCTTCATACCACTTTCCTGGTCAAAAACCTTGTTTAAACCATTTTTATCATAACTATAACAATCCTGCTACAACAACATTGGCCTTCCCAAAAACTCAATTACGTAGACCCCATTGAATCCCATGCCTCAGATCGTTAGAAATTACATCGAAACTTCTTTTCCTTATAAAACTTTAATCTTAGTTGTAAAATTATTTATTTTCTTTATAATTCACTAATACCATTCTTCTCTTTTCAATTATAAAACATTAATGCTAATTGGTTTTTTACATTAAAATCTCATTTAATAGTTATTATTCCACTACAAAATAAATCCAATTTTCTCTAACCAAATTTACTAATTATTACCTAATAATTTTACTTTAGAGTCCAAACAGCAAACAGTTTTAGTTATAATTTAATTTGTTTTTAGGAACTGCTAATAAGAAATTAATGAAACCACTTTAATTTGTAAGTGAATCAATCATTTCCAACAAGCCACTTTACTAGGAGTCTACTTAAGTACAACTTTATATAATTAATAAGAAAATCTTGTCAGTGAGTGATGTAATATTCGCGAAATATTAGAATTATAATATAAATTGAATTTTGCTTATCATATACCAATTATGCGTTTTAAACTTAATTAATCTTAACTTGATTAACTTACCCCGTGGTCAAGTTAAGCAAACCTTAACCTTCTTGAACTTTATGGGGTCAGTTAACATTGAAGATTGAAGGTTGAATTTCGGCAATAACCTTAGGTAATTCATTTTGGAGATGAAAAAAAAAACTCTAGATCATCGTCCCTTTGACATGAACTAAAGTTGACAGACCTCAAATAGTCCTGCTACAGTATTAGAGTTAGAGAGCTCCTGTCAGTGTAGGGAGCAATGGAAACAACAAAAACAAGAATAATTTGTGGTTCTAATAGAATAACCACAAAACGACAAAAAAAGAAGTAGCATGAACCATAAACGGGTTATAATTAATACCATCCCAAATGTTGAAAATTTTTTTAGTTAATGTTTTAGGTGTTTATAACTTGTTATTATGTGTGAAGAAGTTTGAGAGTAATTACTATTTCCCTGAATATTGTTATTACCACTGAGGTTAGTATGATTAATATTAGAAATAGAAAAAACCGTCATACCTCGTAAGTTGATATCGGAGATGTTGGAGCGCTTTCGGATCTTGTCCATCTTCGTTCGCAACTAATGATTAGTTGCGAACGAAGATGGACAAGATCCGATTTATAGATAAGACAAGGATCTTATCTATAGGACAAGACATAAAATCTGATTTATAGATAAGTACTAAACTAGAATGAAACTATCTATCACGACAGTAGTAAACCATATATATTTTTAAAAAATAACTAATTACAATTCGTCTTTTTCTAACATACAAAAATCATTGGTTTGTTTGGTTTCTAACACTCACACTTACAAGGCTTTTATCTTTTATTTTTTACTGCTGTTCTAGATGCAGAAATTGAGACTCATTTATTATTTGGCATCCATCTTAGTAATGGACGAGTCACATTACCCGTTGAATTTACATTGGAAATTTTTAAAATTTTGTCTATCATAAATACATTTAGAATAGACATCGTAAAGTCTCGGGACGGACAGCTTTAACGTCTTCACGAGAGATGAACATGCAAAAATTATAATTTTATTATAACTACTGAACTAAACATTTATTGTTAATATTAGAAATAGATTTGGGTTTCCTATTTCCTATAGAAATAGGAAATGGGTTTGTGACTTTTAATGAAATAGTAATTAATATTAGAAATAGAAAAAAAGTCATACCTCGTAAGTTGATATCGGAGATGTTGGAGCGCTTTCGGATCTTGTCCATCTTCGTTCGCAACTCTACGTGAGTTGCGAACAAAGATGGACAAGATCCGAAAGCGCTCCAACATCTCCGATATCAACTTACGAGGTATGACTTTTCGCAACTCACGTAGAGTTGCGAACGAAGATGGACAAGATCCGAAAGTGCTCCAACGTCTCCGATATTAACTTACGAGGTATGACGGTTTTTTCTATTTCTAATATTAATCATTCTAACCTCAGTGGTAATAACAATATGCATGTATTAAACATTTATTACTTAACAAACAAAATGATGTTAAAAAAATATTACTACATACATATTTTGAATAACGGTTCATTTTTTGCAAATCAAAAAGAAAGATGAAAAATGAGAGGTTAATTCAATCAGACTCATGGAGGCCAAGTCATCGTTTCTCTCACTGTCTTGTATACTCGTTTTTTCCAAACTTTTTTGGGTGATGTTTTTACTCTATATATATAACATCAAATAAATCATTACAATTTCTATGAAATAAGACAAAATTTGTATGACTTTTGAAGTTAGCTCTATCTATTTTGTTTCTTTAGTTACCTTTGATTTAGGACTAGGCATTTCATATCACATTCCTCTTTGTTATCTTTACTTTAGATAATACTAAAGCTCTGACGTTCTCGTTTATTTGTTTGTTTTGCACAGACAGTGATGTCTGTTGAAGATAAATGCTGCCAAGTTTAGAGCTAACAACTAGTAAAACAAGAGACTTTACCTCCCTTGCCTACAAAACTGAACTTCGTAGTTATTCCTTTTACACTGACTGGGTTATCAACATGCCAATAGAATGAATGTAAAGGCTTTGTTCTACACTATCTTATCAATCTAAATATACACAATTATAATTAAGAGGCATCACACTTTAAACATATTATATTATACTATAAATAATCTGTACAAAAATATAATAATTCTGAGGTAAAATGGATAAACCAACAAAAGTCTCCACACAAATGAAGTTTTATTCAACGCGTTTCAAACACTTTGTGTTCATCATCAGGAAGACACTATAATACAAATTATATCTAATTAGTTACAAAAATTAGAGTGAAATAATAAAATTCAATTAAGAGAATTGAAGACATACCCAAAGATGTGGTACTGACGGGTTGGTCCAGTGAACACAACTAGTAGGAAACAAATCCGTTGCGAAAGAGTGGGGATAGGCAATTTAGGAGATAAGGGACAAAGGCTTCGGGTATGCTTGAATTCCCTTAAATTGAATTTTATTATTTCACTCTAATTTTTGTAACTAATTAGATATAATTTGTATTATAGTGTCTTCCTGATGATGAACGCAAAGTGTTCGAAACGCGTTGAATAAAACTTCATTTGTGTGGAGACTTTTGTTGGTTTATCCATTTTACCTCAGAATGAGTAAATACCACACAATTACGGATTGCACAACTAATGATTTAAAAATATAATAAATATACGAAAATTAAGAAACGTCTCTTCTTTAAATGGATTCTCTATTTACCTATATTAACAACTGTAAGGGGTAGAAAAAATTTCCTTACCGGAGCAGTGTTGCTGAAATAGACAGAAATTCATTACATTAATTTAATAAACAGATTCACCTTAAAAATGTTTGAAATTATCTGACGCCTGAAATACAATTGTGTACTCCCACCAACAATATTACGTACAGAATAATTTTAAATTCTTTATTTGTTAATTGATACTAATTTAGTTATGGAAAAGACATCAAAATATAACTACAAATGTTGCCAATATAAGAAAGGAGTTAAATTTTACTTCAAAATGTTTACGATGAGTGACTGTATACATTGGTGAATTTAGACATAAAAACATTGAAGTTAAGAAAATATTTTTTTCATAGGAGTATGATGGCTGCTTCAGGATAAAGAACTTTATTAGTTCAACACGTGAAACACCGTTGCACCTGCTGGCTGAGTGTAAAGCAACTTTACTTCACAGAGGTAGGTGCTTCGGGACACTCGACAAAACTATAGGAAAACTTTTACCGCTGGACTCTTTACAAGTGGACTCAAAACAAAAGTGCTGAGCTTCTTTGAGGCGTTGAAGCTAACTGCTGGGGTACTTTAGTACAGAAGAGAGGAAGTACAATAGTTTTTTTCAAGACGCAGTGCTATAGTCACCCTCAAATAATAATAATAGTACTTCAACACGTTGTCACCAAACTATAAATATGATACCACTATATTGAAAACGAAATCAAAATATCTTTACAATCACAAATTCATTTTAATCTGATAAATACTCTAGTTACATAAACTAGTGCTGAGTGAAGAGAAAAATGTTATAATTCTCAACATTGTTTGATGTTACTAAAGTAAGAAAAAAAATACATTATCTCTTCCGTAGAAACTTATTTCTGGTCATGTTTCTGGGTAGAGTTTGCAGTATACAGGTAGAATGAAATTTAGACTTTACTATTCTAATAGTCAAACTTTACATCCTTTCCAGTCCGAGCAATTAATTCCCGTCCATAAGTTTAAAGCCTCTGCCATTTGGTTCTATTACCTCAAAAAAAAACCTTCACAGCGTTAATGAACTTCAATCAACTTTTGACTCAGTCTATCATAGTGTATCATAGTGTACTTGTATATAATATAGTATAAGTCAGTTTTCCAGAGTTGTTCATAACAATAATAGTTTTTTCTTTCGAACATTTAATTATTTGTTACGAATAATAACTAATAACCACTAAAGATACTGACCTTAAGAGAGGTTCAGTAAATTAAAGTATATAAAGTATAAAAGTATATAAAATTAAAAACAAACTTACTGCAGACCAGTACAGTAAACCCTCACTTTTCGCGGATAATGGGGACCGAAGACACCCGCGAAAAGCAAAAATCCGCGAATAATGGACGCGCCTTTATAAAAGCCTCTAAAGCTCAAACAACGACCTTTTCAACCGAGAGAGAATCCTGACCTTACTGAATACTGTAAGTAATACTGTGATGTAAATAACAATCAAAAACAAAAAGAAAAAATAAGAAATAATTAATAAAAAAAATTACGTATTTACCGAGTAAAGCATGAATTTAACTTAACTTACTTAACACTTATTTAAACAGCCTTTCTTTTCTTTTGAGATATAAACCATGCTTACTTCAATAAAAGTGTCACCAACTTAAAGACAAAAGCTACACTATATTAAATAAATACATTTATTTTACAGAAAATATACAATAATGTAAAATATACAAAGCCGACTAAACTATTCACAGCAGGTCAGGTAAATGCGAAATTATGATCATTTCTGTTTTACGTTTTCACGAGTTTGGTTAAACAATTTAGTTATACGGGTTGTTTCTTTTTTTTTCACCAAAATTATGATTCAATAAATAAATCATGCATATATAAATTTAAGGACCAATATGAATTTATTTAGATTTATCATAGTGTATCATAGTCTATCATAGTGTATCATAGTCTGTCATAGTGGATCATAGTCTACCATAGTGTATCATAGTCTATCGTAGTGTATCATAGTGTATCATAGTGTATCATAGTCTATCATAGTGTATCATAGTTTATCATAGTCTATCATAGTGTATTATAGTGTATCATAGTCTATCATAGTGTATCGTAGTGTATCATAGTCTATCATAGTGTATCATAGTCTATCATAGACAAGGGTAGCTAGGGTTAATAGAATTTGATCAATGGGGAAAATACTGGTCTCGTTTAGTATTTTCATTTCATTATAACTTATGCAAAAAAAAAAACAAAAAAAAGATGATTTATGATGGAAGTAAAATTTAAATTTATTCCAAGATAAGTTAATAGAAAGCAGGTAGAAGACTTTGCTTTGTGGTTTTTGGCTGACGAGAGAGAGATTAAGATAAAGCACAGGATGTGCCCAGAGATGGACTACATACAAGTCTTAGCCACTTAATCTTCCCTTCTACAAACCAGACCACTTTTTCTCTTTTATGGATTTTTAGCTTCATCACTATCTAGTGTCCCTTTTAAAACTCTTCCCCTTAACTTTCTTTAAGGATCTTCATTTACATTTTTATCATATAAACTGTGCATAGTAAAAAAAAAAGAAAAGAAAAGAAAATAGCTTTTTTGCAAGTTCTAAATGACTATTAATGTCATCTCGTCTTGGTATTACTTTCATACAAACTTAATATGTTTTAAACTAGGACATAAGCAGTAATTTTATATATATATACCTGTACAACTAAAAAAGGATAGATCGGGATGCGGTCAGTTCCCTTGTTAGTTGTATATCTTTCACACGGTCGAGAATTTATTAGTGTTTATATATATATATATATATATATATATATATATATATATAATATAAACATTTCACATAAACACGTGAAATAACAATCAGTGATCAAACCACAATCAGAAAATGGGAAAACAAGACTAAGATCTTTAACCGTAACAAGCGGTCTTCGTCAGAGTCAAAAATCCAACTGAATCACTAGATGCACAGAACATCTGGTGATGCTGAAAACATCTCACCAGATGTTCTCTGCATCTAGTGTTTCAGTTGGGTTTTTGACTCTGACGAAGACCGCTTGTTACGGTTGAAAGATCTTAGTCTTGTTTTCCCGTCTTCTTCTTGTGGTTTGATCATTGATATATATATATATATATAACTAAAAAATGATTGATCGGGATGCGGTCAGTTTCTTCCACTTTTTAATTCAAACTCTCATTGCCGACGTTTCGATTTTATTCAAAATCTTTTTCATAGGCCTACAAACAGAGGAAAAACAAGAATTTTAATACGTACATTTTTAAAACACAAACAAAAGAAGTACACTATGAAAATTAAATACAATCTTGAGTATTAGGATAACAATGACAGAATAATAAAAAAGAGAAAAAGATGGAGTCTAACTATAAAAACAAAGTTTTTTTTTTTTTTTACAATGTACTTACATAAGTAGGAGTATTGGCAATTGAAGGAACTATTACATTTTCATTTCTGAACTAGTAATGACTCTTAAACTATTCAATGAAAACCGTTAATAACCGACTCTGTACAGCTGATAAGCAGGTAACTATTGAACAAAATTTCACTAAATCTGTTAGGTATTCAAAATACTAGAATAAACACTATTTAAATTCGCTATATCGTTTCTATGATTAATACAATTTTGATCTTTTTTAATGAATAGCATTTCAAGGGTTCTTCTTCTATGTTCGTCCTGTTCTTTACTCATAACGGTTGTTCCATCAAAGTCAAATGTATGTCCTTCATTTATTGAATGATATGCTAATGCTGTGGCATTAATCTTTTTTGTTCTAACAGAGTATTTATGTTGATATATCCTTTCTTTTAACAATCTACTGGTTTCACCAAAATACTTCTTATTACATTCTATACATTTTATAGAATAAATAATATTACTTTCTAAATCTTTTGGTATCTTGTCTTTTAAATTAGAAAATAATAATTTTACTTTTTGTTTATTATAATATGCTAAATTGATTTCTGGTAAGTTCCTTTTTAACAGTTTTTGAATATTTTGTGATAGTCCTTCAATAAATGGGAATTTGAAATATCTTTTATTCATCATTTGATGGTTATCAGTAGTTCTTTCCACGTGTTCCGTCTGTTCTCTTAAATACTTTCTCCAAATGCGTTCTATTAGATTTCCTGGGTAAGAGTTTTTTTCCAACAGGAATTTCACCTTTTTCTTATTTTCCTTTAAAAAACACGGGCTGCTAATATCTATCACCTTCCAGAATGAGATCTTCCAATAACCAAAGAAGAAAAAAGCAGAATGACTCAATAGAAATGTGTTTTAACAAAACTCGTAAGTTATTAAAAGAACATAATGATATTTTGATATGCAAAAGTGATAAATCTGGAAACACAGTAATAATGAAAAAAGATGAATATAAAACCAAAATGAAAACTTTATTAGAAGACAATGACACATACGAAATTTCGAGAAGAGATCCCTCATCGACACTTCGAAACAAAGTTAACAAAATAGTAGAAGACCTAAAAATAGCAGAAAGTATTGATCTACGGCAAGCCGCAAAAATGAAGAGTTTTAATGGAATATCACCAAGAATCTATGGAATTGTAAAATTACACAAACCAGGTATGCCCCTGCGCCCTATCGTTTCATTTCTTGGCAGTCCGACTTATCAGCTATCAAAATATATTAACAAATTTCTTACCTACATTACGTACAATAGTGAATTAAATGTAAAAAACTCAGTGCAATTCAAACAAGCAATCTCAAATCAAGTTATAAATCATGATGAAACTATGATATCATTGGATGTCCAGTCTTTATTCACTAACATTCCATTAGATATAGCATTGTCTTTAGTTAGTAAACAATGGAATAAAATTAGACCCCACATTAGCATGTCAAAGGAAGTTTTTATATCTATATTAGAAATTATTTGTGAAGCAAGATATTTTACATTCGATGAAGTTGTTTACAAACAAAAATATGGTTTACCGATGGGATCTCCGGTCTCTCCGATACTTGCTAATATTGTAATGCTGGAATTATTAAAGGAAAGCCTTAAAAAACTTGGAGCAAGTGTAAAATTTCTAAAATTATATGTAGATGATTTGTTCTTAATAATTAAAAAAGGAGAAGAACAGCATGTTTTAAATACGTTCAATTTATTTCATCCTCGTTTAAGATTCACATGTGAAGAAGAAAAAGATGGGAGTATTTCGTTTTTGGATATGAAAATTATACGAGGGAATAACGGAAATATACTAACAGATTGGTATAGTAAACCAACCAATTCAGGGAGAATATTGAATTATTATTCATCACATGCTGTAAGTCAAAAATTGAATTGTGTAAAAAACTTAATAAAAAAGGTGATAGATATTAGCAGCCCGTGTTTTTTAAAGGAAAATAAGAAAAAGGTGAAATTCCTGTTGGAAAAAAACTCTTACCCAGGAAATCTAATAGAACGCATTTGGAGAAAGTATTTAAGAGAACAGACGGAACACATGGAAAGAACTACTGATAACCATCAAATGATGAATAAAAGATATTTCAAATTCCCATTTATTGAAGGACTATCACAAAATATTCAAAAACTGTTAAAAAGGAACTTACCAGAAATCAATTTAGCATATTATAATAAACAAAAAGTAAAATTATTATTTTCTAATTTAAAAGACAAGATACCAAAAGATTTAGAAAGTAATATTATTTATTCTATAAAATGTATAGAATGTAATAAGAAGTATTTTGGTGAAACCAGTAGATTGTTAAAAGAAAGGATATATCAACATAAATACTCTGTTAGAACAAAAAAGATTAATGCCACAGCATTAGCATATCATTCAATAAATGAAGGACATACATTTGACTTTGATGAACAACCGTTATGAGTAAAGAACAGGACGAACATAGAAGAAGAACCCTTGAAATGCTATTCATTAAAAAAGATCAAAATTGTATTAATCATAGAAACGATATAGCGAATTTAAATAGTGTTTATTCTAGTATTTTGAATACCTAACAGATTTAGTGAAATTTTGTTCAATAGTTACCTGCTTATCAGCTGTACAGAGTCGGTTATTAACGGTTTTCATTGAATAGTTTAAGAGTCATTACTAGTTCAGAAATGAAAATGTAATAGTTCCTTCAATTGCCAATACTCCTACTTATGTAAGTACATTGTAAAAAAAAAAAAAACTTTGTTTTTATAGTTAGACTCCATCTTTTTCTCTTTTTTATTATTCTGTCATTGTTATCCTAATACTCAAGATTGTATTTAATTTTCATAGTGTACTTCTTTTGTTTGTGTTTTAAAAATGTACGTATTAAAATTCTTGTTTTTCCTCTGTTTGTAGGCCTATGAAAAAGATTTTGAATAAAATCGAAACGTCGGCAATGAGAGTTTGAATTAAAAAGTGGAAGAAACTGACCGCATCCCGATCAATCATTTTTTAGTTGTATATCTGTCACACGGTCGAGAAGTTATTAGTGTTTATATATATATATATATATATATATATATATATATATATATATACGTTTCACGATGAATCACAAACTCAGAACTAAGGAACACACAACACAGTGTTGAGGTTATTTGTAATGTTATCTTATTAGTCTAGTTGAAGGTTTTGTCCGGTTAGCATTGATTGTTATTTTGTTCCTTTAAATAATGTGAATTTCATTTTCTTAGTTAAAAATTCTTACTTCTGGAAGTAATATTGTTTTATGTATCTCTGAAATATTTCTACTTGTAATATTCATAATTTGTAACCATCCATTTTCATATTGTGTATATGTTTGATGTTGATATGTGATTTCTTATTATCCTTTGTTTGTAGGCCTATGAAGAAGGTTTTAAATAAAACCGAAACGTTGGCAACGAGAGTTTAATTTTTTATCCTGGAAAATTGACCGATCCTGGATTAGAGAACACACCTATTCTATCAAACGGTCGATATATTATTGAATCTGTTATATATATATATATATATATATGAATTAAATACCACAATATATTATATCAAGAGTTACTGTTGATTATTAATTTTATATATATATATGATCTTTTTTAAGACATCCATTATTACAAATTACATAAAAGTTAGCTGACGCTAAGTTTCCTAACAAATTTCTCATTTTTGTCTAAATAACCTTCTTGTTACTTCGTCTACACTGTAAAGTATATTTCTTGTAACCAATATAGTTCGAATAATTAACATTCATTTTCGGTATACGTGAATAACCTCTTGGGTGAATTTTCTAGTATATTATGTATGCAAAGTGACGAACAGGGGGAGAGGTTGTTTTTCTCCAAGATTAAGATAAGCTGGTCGTTTATCCTAAGGGGTGAATGGCCTCTCGGTTTGTGTTTCTACCTGCAAGGATGTCAGCTTGTCTTTGATTTGAATGAAATAGATTTGAAATTTTTATAGGATTTTTTCTCCTGAAAAAGGACTTGATAGGTTTCTTTGTTCTTATAGTTATTAATGAACAAAAGCTTAAAATATCTGCTAAGTATATTAACAGATTTATTTCTTTGCTGAAATCGTTTTTGATACTCATTCTAACTGATTCCAATCTGTTTAGGAGTTATGATTTTACCCTTCTATATTTGTTTATTTATAATACAAATGTCACCCATGAAGTTAAGTTACACTCGTACATTGTAGGAAATATATATTTCACAGGAATTTTAAATAGTGCGATGTTTTTAAAAAAAAACATGCGCGGAAGCTGACAACGATCTAAACTGCAATTATAGTGAATCTGACAGTATGTCATTAACTAACTTAACATAACTTAATATTACAGTGGCAGAATGTCACTCAAGAATTACCCCCTTGGTAGAGTCTATAATAAAATGGTTCAGGTTTTAAAAACCAAGTTAAAAATCAACAAACTAGCATGACGTCATCTTTAGTAAAGCTTTAATACAGCTCTGGGATAGTTTTAAATAAAAATGGAATAGGCAATAACTCTTTTAATTCTATATAACCTATAGGACGATTAATAATAAATAAAATAAAAATTATTAATTATTAATTAAATTAATTAATTATTAAAATTATTAATAAAAATTATTAATTTTTATAAAATATTTAAAAATTAATATAAAAATTTCATTTTTGATAAACCAAAAGATTAATTATTCATTTATTGTAGCACTTCAATTAAATTTTTGCCTTCAAAGATAAGCAAACAAGATACTAAGTCAAACAGAAATAGTAGTTGAAAGTTATATAAATTTTGTGAATGAAATATTACCGTAAAAAACAAAAGCTTTAATTCTGGGATGTATGTTTAACATCTGGCAATGAATCTGATGCCAGTGTAAATTACAAAGGGTTTCGCATGATTTATTGATGTTTTCCTTTCTTTTAATTTGTTTTTATTGAATTCTTTTTCTGTTTGTTTGAAAGAATTTAACTTTAAAATCAATATTTAACTTAGTTTTATTACGTATAATATTCAATTCAAAATGATATTATCATTATTACTACTACAATACAGTTACAATACAGTAATCTGTGCATATAATGTGCATTCCTGCCCCATAACTCCTTTTGGATCTTGATTACCATTAAGAAATGATTTTATTAACTAAATTCTATACTTGTAACACAATTTGAACGTTCTTTTAAGTTCAAAATGTGTATAACGTAAAATTACGTTTGATTTTTTTAGTTGCATGAATTTTATTGTACTTTAAATGTTTAGCAAAGTAGGGTAAAAAGCTAATAAAATGGTCTCCACGTATAAAAATTTAATCGTATAAACAACGCGTTTCCAACACGTAGTGTTCTTCTTCATTTCTTCTTCTCCAGTTTACCAAAGTATTATAATCAAGTTCTCTTCTATCCATATAGGAGGGGGTTCGTATAAAATGTTAATTCCAAAAATTTTAGACAAGACGTTATAAATTGTTCGAAGTTCCAAAAACTGAATAATATTGATACAATTGAAATTTTCAGATTAATATTGATTATTATAGAAATCGACTTGTTATTGGTAGTTTGGTGTAATTGGTTTTCTTATAAATGGTTAGAAAATTATTAATAATATACTGTAAATAAATGAAGTGTTAAATAATTGTTTAGAAATGGTGTTTGTTTGATGACACCCTATAATTGGGAGAGTGAGATCGTCCTTAAGCGACAAGATTAAAGCCACTCGTTGATACCGTCTTTTTCCAAAAATAAGACTCTATCTTGTTTCTTTTTAGGTCCAAAATACGTACTAGGACTTATTTTCAGGGAAGGGCTCTTCAAGTACAATAAGCACTAGGTAATAATCAGATTTACAAAACTGAAATGCACAAACGTTGTACCTGCCCTGTCACTGTATGTAGACTGTTGCAATATATTGTATTTTATTTTGAAGATAAATTCAACTTTATAATAAGTAGTGCATTCCTTGAAACGAACTGTAGAGGTAAACAAGAAATTTCTTGGAATGTTTTGTTCCAAACAATTCTATGAAATATTAGGGCAGCTAGAGATACTTACTAAATTCAACAGCATTTTATTTAAATAATTATATTATTCATATTATTTTAACTAGGCTTAGATTAGGTTGCAGTGGCAGTCCCACAAGGGAACACACGTAGGCCGAGCATTGGCCCTTTGTGATACCACACAATGAAGATTGATTCTACAGTGGGAGTCCTAAATTTTGCCTAACTCAAATGTATTTAGAGTAGGGATCTTTAACGAGTACCTGACATTGTACAGGCTCGGGACCGACAGTTTAACGTCCTTCTCCTAGGGACGACGTGCTCAGATTTATTCACCTCCCGCGTGAATAAATCGAGAGGCTGGTGGGGATCGAACCCCGGTCCTATCAGTTCAGAGGCGAGCACGTAACCACTGAGCTAACCTGACCCCCTTTAACTAGGCTTATTTTCAGGGAAGGGTTTATATTCCAAAGTGTTCTGTAAATCACACTAGGGTTTATTTTCGGAGGATGCCTTATTTTCAGAAAAAGACGTTAGATGAGGTTCTAAAGTGATGGAGTTAGTTAAAAACAACGTACGATACAGCAATGTATATATTTAGAATACTATGGTTTAATGGATATACAAAAATCCCTCTTTCCAAGTATTTCATTCAGTTTAATCTGGAATCCCACTCATGAAGGAGTTTATCGAAACTTGTTTTCTTTTTATCCAACCCTCACAATTATATTGTTATCGGTTTTTTTAGGATTCAAGGCATGAAAATGTGATTCATTATTGATTTTACACTGCTAACGTGGGGGAGCTACATTACTAAGAGCACCGGTACCGTATTTTTCCGAAAATAAGTCTTAGTGTGATTTTCGGGACATTTTGGACTATAAGCCCTCCCCTGAAAATAGGCCCTAGTTAAGATAATGTGAAAAATATAATTGGTTAAAAAATTGCTTTTGAATGTAGTAGGTATCTCTAGCTGTCGTAATATTTCAGAGAATTCTTTGGAAAAAGATATTTCAAGTAATTCCTTGTTTACCTCTAAAGTTCGTTTTAAGGAGGCTACTTAGACAAGAAGTATTCATTTAACCACAGCTATATTGCAAGACATGAGAGATTGAGACTAATCATTCTACAGGAAACAGATATGGAGGAAAATCAGAACGGAATTCAAAATTTTTGATAAATTATGACAATGTTCCAGAAGATGACATGACTGTAATCAAATAAATTTAAATTTCTGTATAAAAATAAATATTAAACAAAAATATGTAAATCTACTTAATGTACTTGAAGCCCACCCCCGAGAATAAGCCCTAGCACGGATTTTGACCTAAAAATAAAGTAAAACAGTGTCTTATTTTCGGAAAAAGACGGTAGGAAGCTGGTACTCAAAATTAGCTTGTTCTTTAATTTCAGTGACGTAAAGATACTGCCTTAGTGAACAAGACTACTACCGTAATATTATTGCTGTAAGCTTTACTTACATGTTGACAAACATAACATTAGAAATAAAAAAAAAAATTGAAAAGATGAATTGAAGATGAATAAAAAAAATAATATATGTAAAACCTTAAACATCTATTTTAATAACGATATTTTTTTTTCATGTTTATACATCGAAAACAGATATTCGACAAGTGATACATTTCTACAGCAAGATACCATTTTTTTTCAACAACACACAAATTTGACTACAGTTCAAACTGTATCGTAAAACCTATCCTTAAATGAAAAAGAAGTCTTCTAAAAAAAAAATTGCAAACTTTTCTTTTGAAATGACTACTAACTGTGACTATAAATCAAAACAAAAAGAAATCAACAGATGGAATTGACTTGGAGATAAAGGACTTTATGAATGCTATTAAATTTTATGTGTTTCAAAACACATTCTTTCATTCTATATCTTGTAATTTATTAACATCTCATCTCGTTTTATTTTAAGGATAATAAGTTTAATAGTTTATAAACAAGAGTCAAGAAATGTATGAACACTATAAGTTGTTACAAAGAATTTCTAAAAATTACGAGAAAATTTACTATATATATATATATATTTCATTAAACACTTTTTGAACCCTTGATCACGTCTCTTTTCTCTTTATTTTTCTAATTTCCTTTAGAAAATTTCTTTAGTTTTCAAGATAAAAGTTTTGGAGAATTGTTATTTCATATCCCGGAAAACTTCAAAACACTTATTAGGAAATTAGAAAAGGTAAAGAGAAAAGAGACGGAACAAGGGTTCAAAAAGTGTTTAATGAAATATATATATATATAAAAAGATTTCACATAAACACGTGAAACAACAATCAATGATTAAACCACAATAAGAATGGGAAAACAAGACTAAGATCTTTCAACCGTAACAAGCGGTCTTCGTCAGAGTCAAAAACCCAACTGAGTTGGGTTTTTGACTCTGACGAAGACCGCTTGTTACGGTTGAAAGATCTTAGTCTTGTTTTCCCATTCTTATTGTGGTTTAATCATATATATATATATATATATATATATATATATATATATATATATAACAGATTCAATAATATATCGACCGTTTGATAGAAAATGTGTGTTATCTAATTGGGATTCCGTCAAATTTTCTAGGTTCGAAAATCATTCTTTTGAATTATTATTTTTTTTCATTGATTGATCATTCTTTTCTTGATTGATTTTTGAACATAGAAAATCTTGATTGATTGATTTTGTACCTAGAAAATTTGACCAAATCCCTATTAGATAACACACCTATGTATATATATAACAAGATTTCACATAAACACGTGAAATAACATTCAATGATCAAACCACAATGTGAAATAGGGAAAGAAAGTCTAAGAACATTCGACCGTAACAAGCGGTCTTCGTCAGTTGGGTTTTTCACTCTGACGAAGACAGCTTGTTATGGTTTAATGATCTTAGTCTTGTTTTCCCATTTCATATATATATATATATATATATATATATATTGTGTATGATGACAGCAGATCTTCTTTCAAACATGTATTATTAAAGTTGGCAGCAAAATTTGTATTATCATGGTATTACCCTTTGTTTCAAAAATTAAAAACATATACTTCAAGTTTGAAATAAAAGTAGTCAAATAATTACTAATTATTTCACTGCTTCCTTTAATAAATATAAAAAATTTTATCTGGTGCGCGGCTTGCTGTTTTATGGTTTTTAATCTTATGTATTCATTATATTCGTAATTTTTTTTAAACATTCATTTTAAATTTATGATCAAAACATCTATGATAAGAGTATTCTACTGTATAATGTATATTACACTATTTTTATTATAGTGTAATGCACTTCGAAGAAAACTTAATTTACTATAGTTTGTTATTACCAATAAAATATATTTCAAGTAAGTTTCTTTTTTTCTTTTTTATAAGATATCTTAATATTACAGGAAATAATGAAATTATTATTAGTAAATAACAGAATTATCTCACTAGTAACTTCTAAGTATTGGGCATGTATCTTGCCAGATAGCCGCGCCAACCAAGTTTTTTATTCATGCAGTAGCTAATGAATGAAAATGAATAATTCAATTATAAATTAAAATAATATGTCATTCATCTCTCGGAGGAGCTCAAAAATTGACAAATTAAATGCTCAATCAAATTCATTAAATAGACCAGATTAAGGAATCATATCATAGCTTATATATTAAAATAGTATTTATATAAAATTAATTACTTTTTGTATAATTAAATGTTTTTAATTAGTTAGATAAAAGTTATTTTGCCATTTTTATAAATATAATATAAAAGTTAGACTGTTACGGTTATATCTTAAGTATTATAAAATTATTATAAAAAAAAATATAAAATTTTTAGTGGATCCATCACAAACTGTCATTACTTTAGCTAGAGAGAAAGGTGCACTGTAATTGACTGTTAAAAGTCTTTATGCATGTTGACGGATTTTAGCCAGTAAAAATTTAGGTGGACTCTGAAGTTTTATAGCACTAATAACGCATGATGTGTGGTAGAGTGGCTTATTTTGAGATGACTAGAAATATATGATTTACAAAAGATTTTTCAAAGTTCAGAAATATTTTATTCAAAGTTTGTAAGTTGATTATTTGTGTAATTTTAACTCCGTTATATTATTAAATACGTAAATACAATATTTTTAAACTTGTTTATTATGTATTAGATTTACAATGAATTGGTTTTTTGGTTTCTAATAGTAGTTTTTATTTCAGTACGAGTTGATACATACCCGCTAGGTCAGGCATGGGCAACCTAAATGTGAACTGCGGGCTGCATTATATAATTTCTAAATGATCGCGGGCTGCATGGTAATTTCTGTGGTACATTCAATATACACATTCATTTCAATATACACAGCTTAAATGTATAATGTATTTCTAATAATATATAGAAATATATACTGTGCCCTATAATAATGTGTCAACAATTATTTAACTTTTTTATTGTTTTTATAATGAAAATTATTATTCATATCTCATTATTTCATTAGGGTAAACAATTATCACAACACAACTTCAAAAGATTAGTGCGTAATATAAGAAAAAACTAAAACATTTGTTGTTATTGAGCTCTCTCTTTCTGTTATGTTGATATTTCCTTCCAAAAGTCTGGGTGAGCTTTTGTTAATAAGTAAAAAGCAAAAGAATTTTTAATATTTAGATAGAATTTCAGATAATCTCCGAGGGCCGCACAAAAACACGAAGTGGGCCGCATATGGCCCGCGGGCCGCAGGTTGCCCATGTCTGCCCTAGGTGATCATTTGTAAAACCACTGTATTCCCCGAAAGGAGCTCAAAGTACTCATGAGTTAAATAAATTTATCTAAAAAATCAATCAGCCACAATCTGAGCGCTGATATTTGAATCATGGCATTACGTAACAAAAATATATATTCATTTATTTTTTTATTATTGAAAATATAATACGGAAATATGTTTCATATTTTTTTTTCATAGTCACGACAACGTAAATGTAACATTACCAGTGACAATGATGAAAGAAATATATATATTTACACATAGAGGCAAGAGGGAAGAAATAATCTAGTAATTATACTTCCTGGCGTGAAAAATAAGTTATAAAACTTAGATTAAATTTATAAGTCACTAGAGTAATTCACACCAATAAGTCTCTTGGCCACTTTCTCATCAGACGTCGTTGGGGATTTCCTAGGATATTTGTTGAGGAGATTTTTAGGACTAAGTCATTATTATTGCTAAAAATATTTTTGCGGAAGGCTTTGTAGCGAGATATTGCCACTTGATGAACTGTTGAAATCCTGAGGTCTGAATAGATTGTTTGATTTGGTATTGTAAAAGGGACAATGAAGAATTTTTGACTGAAGAGCTTGTATCCTCTGGACATTGCTAGATTTTGTTGCTCCCCATATATCAATAACGTAAGTCCAAATAGGCCAGTTTAATATGAAAGCATTGTATAAAATTATGGAAATCTCTCTCTCTCCCTTTCCTTGATATGCATCAACTCTCAGCCTCGGGTTCTATTGTGATGCATACATTTAAGTCTGAATCCTTATCTTCTGTATTATCATATAATTTTTACTATAGTAAAAAATATAGTTTACTATTCTTTTTTAGTACAGTGACCATGAAAAAATTCGATCTCGAGATGTCCACAATTTACATTTTCAGGTCCCATAAGTCCTTTTATGAGGTTTTTTCGATGATGTCTGTTTGAAAGTGTGTATCTATGAGTGGGTGGACGTGTATCCAAAATTTGTGAGTGCTCTGCAGTTCACCATCTTTGGCGGATCAAATTAATTATTTACACAAATATGATCCTCATAGTGGAATGTCACTTTTTTTTTTTTTGCTAAACTGTATTTTTATATAACATGTTTTTCTCTAGGATCTTGAAATTTTGGGTACTATTATGGAAATAACAAAAGCAATAACTGCAAAAATCCTCAGTTTCTTAAAACAACTGAATATATTTTTTTCAATGAAATGTAAAAATGTTTACTTCTGCTTCAATATAAAAGCATGTGAACGAAAATATAAGTCATACGGTTTGACATATAAAAATGACATAACTAAAAATAGAACGTATTTTTAAAATGAGTTGAGGTATTTTTTTTTCAAATTACATCAACGAAAGGGGCGTTATGGTAAATTTTATGTTTACAGAAAATGTTAATTGACGTAAAACGGTTCATTAAAGAACTATGAAATTTTCCCAAACAATTGAATTCAAAATTAGCAATTTCTAAAAAAAGTTTTGAAAATTAATTTGCTATAATAATTTTATTTTTCATGGGAAAATCAATAAGTTCATAAGAACTGAATATTCGTCATGAACTACTGAATCACCTGCTATAATTGTCGGATTTGTTTATATTTATTTACTTTGTTTACATTGGCTTGAAAAATGTTTAATTGATTCGAATGAAATAAAATTGATGTTTAGAGGTTTAATAAAAAAAATGTTAAATAATTAAATTCTTACTTGTAAAAATTCAACGCTAAACAAGCATAAAATGTCTGATTCTTTCCATGTTCTGATGGATTTGTCTAATAAAATGCTCTAATCACATATATATGCTGCACCCTTGAACAATACTCAATATTAAATGTTAAGAGGTGTAGTATGAAGAATGGACTCTTTTGTTCTATATTAAAAAAACAAATACTAATTTTAAGCCAATTTTTAAAGTTCTCAAGAAGTTTTATATTATGTTTACTAATATTAAAGTTGAGTGTAAGCCACTCCAGATTTTTAAGCCTATTTATGTTATTAGGTGATATTTAAATAAAAATTTCTCGTTCTTTTCAATTTATAACGAAAATTGAAGTTTAATAGTTGTTACTCTTTAGTTATGAACTTCTAGTTATCCGCTTTACTATGAAAATTTTACTTGTTATCCTCATAATATTTGTATTAATTGCCAGAATAATTTTTTTTTAAGTTATTTTTAAAATGTCTTTTAAAGTAAACTGAGAAGGCAGTTTTCCAATAGCTTTCCTTTTTTGTCAAACAAGTATAATGGTCTAAACTTTATAAAATGAACTTTTAGAAGACGTCAAAGTTAACGAAAACAAATGGAAATGACTTATTTAAGTAAAATGATATTTTTTGAAAACTAGTCACTTTCATTGGCTGACTGATGACTTTCAAAATATAAGGAAAAACAGGTGAACATTATATATAATATTCTGTAGCAGAGTTTCTCAAACTTTTTTCGACACGGAACTCTTTTTGCTTCAGTAACTTTCCCAGGAACCGCAGATCTAATGATTTTATATAATCGTAATATAAATATTTTCATATGCTTTTATAAATAGTATGTATGTTTAAAAAAAATTAAAAAGTAATATTACTGCAATGGTATTTTTCGAAGAAAAATTCGAAACTAAAAGATTTTAATTTTCATATCTTCCACAAGTACATAACACATGAAACAGAATTATTAGCAACTTTAACACAAAGTTTATTTTGTAATCATTTTTTGTTTTATAGTTCAAAGTTTCATTCTCAAGTCAGACCGAGCATTAAGACTACTTTAGTATTTAGTTTTTATGGTAGTGTAAAAGGAAAATCCAGTTTACATAATTAGATAGGGGGAAGTGACAGCAGTGTGTGAAGTGCTATCTTTGCAATAGAAGGACATTCGGGAATCAGATAGTTCCAAAAACTGACTAGTGATTCATCCTAAATATGAATAAAATATTGGCCACTTCTACTTATGTGTATAAGTATTATTCGGTTTCATGATTCACAAGAAACACAGAATAAATCCATAACCACTAAAAAAAAAAAAATTAGAATAATATTTTTAGCGGAACCATAGACAGTCCGTTAAAGAACCCCTGAATTCCGCGGAACCCACTTTGGGAATCTCTGTTCTATAGTATATAAGAATCCAATATACCATATTACCTAAACCTAAAATACTAAACTTATAAACCTTATATAATATATTACATAAATCTAAACTATTACCTAAACCTCTTTAGGCTCAACCTGAAACAACATATACTTAATACATAAAAATTAATATATTAATATGGAAATACACAGCAATGATACAGACAGACTGACACTTTAATATATATGTATTATATATATATATTAATATATATCATATTAATCCATCAATATTATAATAATCATATACATATTATCATATATGTATATGATTATTATAATATTGATGGATTGGTTCATATCATCATTTTACCGATGTTAATCGATATTCTATTACTCATATTTTGTAAAAATTAAAAAACAAACAAACCCCATTTTAATTAAATTTGTTTGTATAACTCTTTAATAAGGTCTAGTAGAGATTTAAATTGATGAAACGTTTGTAGAAAATGGGAAAGGTATTCACAAAGTCCTTCCTGGAATTGAAATTGAAAAAGTTATTCAAGGAAACCTCAACTAAACAGGTGTATTCAACATTGCAATTAAGTCTAATTTTAAACTAGTTCTGTTTTTTTTTTCTTGATGAATTGTAAATTGAAGTAAACATGCTATTTAGTTTAGCAGTTCTGTTTAGCGAAAATGTTTCAAATATTTTATTTAAACAAAAGATCAAAGAAGTACAACACTTTGATGTTGCTATTATATTATTAAAATTTCTATTGGAAATAAATAAAATTTTATAATCTAATTCAATCGTTTTGACTTTTCGATTTTTTTTCTATTTGGCCATGTAATGGAAAAAATATTTTGGGAAACTTCTTACCTTATATTCAGTGAATATTGTTGTAAACGCTGTTAATCTTCTGGAGTAACCGATTAGATTAGTTTGTGACACAAGTTTACATTAATATGTGAACATAATGTTGTTTTATTATATTATTATTTTTTTATTACTGGTATTCATCAAATTATTTAATTACTTATGATATTTTCAGTTGACTGAAGTTCACAAACAATTTGAAAAATTAATCTTTCTTTTATATAGGTAACTCCAGTGAATTGGAGTCCGGTGGTATTTATAAAATTCCGTGCATAAATTGCGATAAAATTTATATTGGTCAAACTGGTAAATCATTAAAGACACGTGTAAAACAACACCAATACAACGTAAGTAGACAGGAAAAAAGTAGTGCCTTATTCTTGCATATAAAAAATGAAAATCATCATATTGATTGGACAGGAGCTAAATTTATTACCCATGAAAAATCAATGTTGTTAAGAAATATTATTGAATCGTCTCTAATTAAATTTAATAAATAAAATATTATAAACATTAGTAACGGTCTCTTCAAACTGGATACTTTCGTTACGAGGGCAATTGCCTCTTCAAAGAGGGTTGACAGCTAGCGGATAGTTTTTTACTCTTTCTTACTGTGCTCCTTTGTTTCCCCAAACATCCTTTTCTGGACATTAGTCCTTTCCTGCGCTTTCACCCTTTTAAAATACCACTCTTCCCTCCCACTCTTCTCAACCCCTCACCAGATGTTCTCTGCATCTAGTGTTTCAGTTGGGTTTTTGACTCTGACGAAGACCGCTTGTTACGGTTGAAAGATCTTAGTCTTGCTTTCCCATTTTCTTATTGTGGTTTGATCATTGATTGTTATTTCACGTGTTTATGTGAAATCTTTTTATAGGTAAATGTAAGTAATATGGACGTAAACATAAAAAAAATGTAACAAACCAGGAAGCATTTACAGTGCAATTCTGTATCACTTGGTTTTTTTTTGAGGGGGTGGGGAGAGGGGGTATGTAAGGTGGTGAAATGCATTTAAGCACATAGTGCTCGGCTCTCATATAAGCCAGAATACCAACTAAAACACCCCGGTTTCTTCTAGGACACTAGACTGAAACCGTTTTTCACATTACCTCAGACTAGGCCATTCCTTTTCTTAGGGAAAGCAGCGTTACTTCAAAAATTACTTATTCCATACCTCAGCACTGAGGAATATTTTGTCAATAATAGTTTCTGGGGAGAATATTATCCGTTTCTGTTTACAAAGTCTCTTCTCTGCCTACTCCATTGTGATTAAAATTATTATTAGTAAAATATACCGTCTGTGGGAAACACAGTTAACACCTGAATCATAAAGTTACAACTTTAAGGGTTCACCTGTGGGTTATGTGCTCGTTTCTGAACTGGTAGGTCCAGGGTTCAATACCCACTCTGCTCTTTGATTTATTCATGTGAAAAGCGAATAAATCTGACCACGTTGTCTCTCAAAGAGGATGTTAAGCCGTCGGTCTCAAGCCTGTATTTATTGTCAGTTACTCGTTAAAGATCCCATACTCTAAATCAGGGTTTCTCAACCTTTCTTTGCTTGTGGACCCCCTAAAAGCTACTTGTGGACCCCCTAAAAGCTACTTGTGGACCCCCTAAAAACTACTTATGGACCCCCACTCCCCCGGATACTTAAAAAACATAATTATACAAATTTATAAATAAATATTTGTTTTTAGGTAAATGAATATCGTTAATCATGAAATAATTTCATTACATCTACAACGCATGCCGAAATACAAAAATGTTTTTAAAACAATAATAAAATATTTCTTTATTAACATTTTATAAAGTACCCTGAAATAAATTGTAACAGAATCAATTTTGAATGTACCATAAAGAGAAGTGCAATAGAAAATTTTAAAACATTGGAACATTTTAACAAACTGACGAGGATATTAGGCCTTATATTTTAGTTATGTGTGAATATTGTACGGCCAAAGCTTACTACGCTTTGGTTTATATTTGGTTTGCTGATGAATTCATTTAAACTTAACATAGAGCTCTAACCACGTGTCATGGACCTTCAGAATACTACTTTCTTCATGGACCCCCAGTAATCCTCTGTAGACCCCTGGGGGTCCATATGGACCACGTTGAGAACCACTGATTTAAACTTAACATATAGCCCTAACCACGTGTCATGGACCTTCAGAATACTACTTTTCTCATGGACCCCCAGTAATCCTCTGTAGACCCCTGGGGGTCCATATGGACCACGTTGAGAACCACTGATTTAAACTTAACATATAGCCCTAACCACGTGTCATGGACCTTCAGAATACTACTTTTCTCATGGACCCCCAGTAATCCTCTGTAGACCCCTGGGGGTCCATGTGGACCACGTTGAAAACCACTGCTCTAAATGCACTTGAGTTAGGCAAAATGTAGGACTCTCAAAGTCGAATCAATGGAAGGTGTAAAATTCCCTTGAGGCATCAGTATCAGAGGACTGGCTGACTGTCAGTCCCGCAGCCATTTAAAAAAAAAAACCTGTGCACACATTTCAATTCCACAAGTTTAGAAAAACTTAAGGGGGTTGCTTATAACCATGCGGTATTCGTATTTTAATTAATCTAAAAATGAGTCTGCATTTTTTTTTACTCTTTTCTATCATTCCTAATTCCTAAATTACAAATGTATCATTTGTAAATTCCTAAAAAAAAAAATGATAGTAATATAAATTCCATCAATATGTTATAGATATATTATTATGCCTGAAGATTTCATCACACAATAGATGCAATAAGGAAATTCTATTTGCTTTAAAAGAAATGAAGTTCATAGACATACATTTGAATAATCAATATGACCGGGAAAGCCACAAACTGTCACACCCTCAATGAAGAGTTAAAATCAAATGAACCAACCTCCCTCTTTCAATTATAGAAATGTAGTCAATAGTTACAACAAATAAATTCCTAAAGTTTTTATTTATTTTATGCAATTAAACCTTATTTTTTTTTCTTTATATAAATAATTTAAATTATTCACTAAAAATCCCGCCTCTGTCTGATTAATTATAGGGCCTTCGACTTGAGCTTCATCACTTCAATCATTTTTACTCAAAAGATAATCAATTGTAGAATTTCTATTCCAGTGTGATAAATTAACAAATATTCAACCCAATAGGTTGAACCAAAGAAACGCTATAAAAAAAAAACAATAAATTACTCAGCATATACAAAACAGTATACATACATATACATGTACTGATTACATATGAATGTATATTCCATAATGTCTCTTAAAATATATAAAATGTTTTCCAAAAAACATACTGCAAGTAATTATATAATTTATATATGGACTAACAAATTTTTTGGTATTTCACTATGGGATTTCATTTCTTAAAATAAATTAATTGAATAAGAAATAATTCCTTATCTTTTAAATATAATTACGTGTTACGCATATATAATAAATATTTTTATTGTTATAATATATAAATATATATATATTGTTATAACTATAAAGTCATAGTATTAATACAAAAATATAATTTTTGTAAAATAATAGTGATGCACGAATATTATTTTGATTCTCTCTCTCTCTCACACACACACACACACACACACACACACATAATGTCATGAATGTCATATTAAAAGAATTGCCTAAAAGATATGTTTCGTTTCAGACTATCTTACTCTGTTTTTTATACTTTGATTTCTACTACAAAAGTTTATTTCTAAGTCCTCTTATACATTTGGATGGTATTTTGTCAGATTACATATAAGAAATCCTGATATCTTTGTACATCTCTCCATCAGCCTCAAAAAAAAAAACATCTTTTTTCAAACTTCTGAGGATCCATAGCAAAATATTAACCGTTGAGTATTTTTCTAACATTTATTTTATAAATAAAATATTTCATCAAAGATAAAATTTTTTAATGAGAGAAATAAATAATCCGAAAGATCAATAAACGGAGGAAATTGGGTATAAAGTGTCACATATCAGTTATTTATTCCTGAGGACACGTGGGACAGGCGTTATTGGGATGGACACCGATGCCTCATTTATTTTATTATCCTGTCCTTTTCCTGACAATCTCTTTTTTCAGTTAATTTAATTGACACCACTTGATACTGGTACTTTTAATATGTAGAAGTGATGTAATCGAATAGTAAATTACTTCCTCTGGTTGGATGCTCTTATATTAAACTTCAATAGTTAAAAATGTGCAGATCATTGGTAAACGTGCTAAAGGTTACTTCATTTTAACATTTTCTTGGAAAACCTAACATGTTTTGATTTATCTTCTTCATGTCTCTCAACCTTTCGGCCATTCCATGAGTAAAGCACAACAGATCAATGCTTTTTTAACGTGAGACCCTTTAGCCGTATCAGCAAGCCCACTACAACCCTCCTATATTAGAAGGGTTGCGACGAGCCACGGATGCGCTCAAGGTGGACCTTGCAGAGATGGTCCCCACGACACCACATCACGCATAAAGACAAAAAAAAACAACAAGGGAAAAGAAAGAAGGAAAAGAAAACAGAAATTAAGAGAAAGAAATAACAAGAAGGGGGTGAGAAAAAAAAAGTCAAAATACTGGAAAACCTAACAATTCAAATTGACATAAACGAAGCATAACAGCTGCTAGGGACGACTGTGGCGGTAAGGTTAGCTCAGTGGCAGCATCCTTGCCTCTGAACTGGTATGTCTCCTGGGTTCCAGGTCAGGTACGTGAGAGGTGACTAATCTGATATCATCGTCCCTCGAAGAGGTCGTTAAACCGTCGGTCGCAAACCTATACGTTGTTAGGTACTGGTTAAAGATCTCTTTACTAAATACACTTGAGTGAAGCAAAATTCTGAATCCAAAATTCTTAGCCGAATTAATGGCTCAAATCCCTTTAAAGTCTTGCAGAAGTAATAAAGGCTACAAAGTAGCATTACAATACTTCGTAATTTAAAATAAAATATTCGTCAATATGCTTATACATAAAAGTATAAAATAAATAAAAGATATAAAAAGATTTCACATAAACATAAAAATGAGTTGGGTTTTTGACTCTGACGAAGACCGCTTGTTACGGTTGAAAGATCTTATTCTTGTTTTCCCATTTCTTATTGTGGTTTGATCAATGCTTATATATATATATATATATATAATTTCCTTGTATTATTTGTTATAATAATGGTATACCCATCTTTATTTTCCCACGAATATATAACGATTGTAGAACCATTTCAATACCCATTGCCTTACGCATAGTACTCTAACGTAATTTTTAATAATTTCGTGATATTAGTCCACATACCTCGTCGTATTTGCTCATAGAATTAGTCATTTGATTAAGTTCCACTATTTTAACAAATGATATTACATTTCATAATATAAGTAATTCTAAACTCGACTTCGACATATATTATGCAGGCTCAAATCGATTTTAAACCTTCTAGAAGTAAAAAATACCTCAAATTAATATTAAAATACTTTATAATTTAAAATATGATATGCAATTTAATATATTTATTCATCATTTTTCTATATTACAAGACACATTCGTAATTTTCAATTACTAGAAACAGTTTCGTTATATATAAATTAAAATATGTTCCGATTATTGAATTCATTCAGTTTGTATAATTCACAAATCAAAATTCGAAGTATTTACAGTGAAGTTAAGCAAAATACAAATGTAAGATTTAGAACATTTATTAAAATTGTGATTGGTATTTATAGGGCTGTTCTTTCCGCTTAACTCGATTTAAATTTTCGGTTTGAACGACATCTCACAAAATTATAATATTAATATTAACTCTTGTGGATGTTTCTTCAACAATATTGTAGATAGTAGGCTACTATACTATAATTCAAAGTTAAATAGTTCAATAAACAAAAACTCAAACATTTGCAAGGCATGTGATTCAAAGCCAAGTCTCTCCACTTTACTTAGTAAAAACATGATGTCCCTCGTACAAAGCTAGACAAGATGCTTTGCATCCAAACTATCTTAAAAATGTCCTTTTCACTAATAAATAATCTAGTATGTTAAAAGTGAGATAAAGATATTGCCGAGTTGACAATATTTTCCAGTGAGCGTCCTGTTTGACATGCCTGTTACAAATATAAACAGGATATTATAGACTCAGATAGTCTCTTAAGACAATACAAAGAAAAAAATAATATATTTAATTGATAAATTAGAAAAAAATTTAAAGAAAAACCGTATGAATATGAAAATTTATACAGTAGTATTGGATTTACGAGATTCACACAGTTTAGCTGATAAAGACGTTAACTTCTCGCTGATAAAGGTTATCTAAACAAAAATTACAATAGTTATAATGCAGTTATGTAGCTAGTACCCTGTATACTTTGTGATGTGAGAAATATACACTTTGTGGAAATACAAGTGAGCAATCGTATTTCCCTATAAGAAACACCATCTAAATGAAAGAAATAAATGAGAATCAAAACAGCTAAGAACAATAAGACTGTTTCTAAATAACCATTGAACTCTAAAGATTAATAAACAACAAAGTAACTCATTTCAGGATAGGTATACATTTTTTATTGAGAAAAATAACTGTTTGTTTGTTTTCCAACGCCCATACGTATAAGGCTTCACCTTTTAGTGCTGTTCTACGGGCTGAAATCGTGGTTCATCATTTTTCGTAATGGGTGAGCCACATGACGTGTTTATTCTACATAGGGAGTTCTAAATTTTGCCTAACTCAAGATTACTTAGAGTAGGGATCTTTAAACAGTACCTGACATCGTACAGGCTTCGGGACCGACGTTTTAATGTCCTCTCCGAGAGACGACATGCACAGGTTTATTCACCTCCCACGTAAATAAATTGAAAGTCAGATAGGTGTCAAACCTTTCGACCTACCAGTTCAAAAGCGAGTATGTTAACCCCTGAGCTAACCTGGCCCCCAGAAAAATAACTTATACAAGCTATACAAACAGCCTTTCGCAAATTCTGAAAAAATGAGAATAATTTTTCATCTTGAACATGAAATGAGTTGTTTGTTTCATATTTTGCTACCTTCCTGCTGTAATTACTCATAATTCAGTCTGTGGTTTATAAAACGTCGTTGGGCTTGGACAAGTGATAGTAGTGCCTCATACGAGTATGTGTTGCATGATGGAGTCATTTTACAATGATATGGCAGAGTTTCTCAAACTTTTTTCTAAAAGCTTAGAAAGTTTTCCCGAGAACACCAGTTTCTAATTTTATACAATCATAATATAAATAACTTCACATGCCTTTATAAATAGCATATATGCGTAAAAACAATTAAAAAGTAATATTACTGCAATGTGTATTTTTCAAATAAAAATTCAAAACTAAAAGATTTTAATTTTCATATTTCCCACAATTTATAACGCATAAAACAGAATTATTAGCAATTTTAAGACAAACTTTATTTTGTAATAATTTTTGGCTTTATAGTTGAGAGCTTGATTCTCAAGTCAGCAGCAGCATTGAGTCTACTTGAGTATTTAGTTTTTATGGCAGTATAAAAGGAAAGTCCAGTTTTACCCAAGTAGGTAGTGGGAAATGACAGCAATGTGTCAAGTGCTATTTTTGCACTAGCAGGATATTTGCGAATCAGATATCTTCAAAAACTGACAAGTGATTCATTCTTAAATTTGTCATCAAATTTTGACCATTTCTACATACGAGTATAAGTAGATATACTATATGAATATTATACACATGTATTATAAAAAGTGGAGCATGTGAAAATATTGCCATAAACTCCATTCAAGTAGAGGTACTATTTTGAAGGAAAAAAAAAGTAGATATACACATTATTTGGTTTCATAATTCACAAGAAACACTGAATAAATTCATACCCACTAAAAAAAAAAAACATGTTTTTGCTAGAACCCCAGACAGTCCATTAAGGAACACCTGGGTTCCGTGGAACTCACTTTGAGAACCTCAAACATAAAAAAGAGTTTTCACAAGTCATCCCTCACTGTCTACCACTTGTACTCACAGTTGATCGTGCCATAACCCCCCCCCCCCCCCCCCAACCAAAACACATTTAAATACCTTGCCATTGTTTTAGACTCTATAACATTTCATTATCGTAATGTAAGTTAGTAATTTACCGTTTGTAAATCTATTAAAAATATATAATATTGTATAATCATATCATTAGTAATCAAACCTTAAACAAGTAGCCAAACATTTAATTTGATTACTCTGAATATTGAAACATTATCATTCACAAGCTTATAATATATCAAAATAAATTATAATAACAGTCGTCTAATTCACTAGAATTTACATAAAAAGTTAAAAATATTTCTATTTTTATGTTAAATTGTGTTAACTATTACCCGGGTCATTTAACAATCCATACCATCAAACCTTTAAAGAATTCCAGTTGTTTATAAACTAAACAGATGGCAGTAGAGGAATCGGTATTTAGTTTTTCATTACACACTCTCTCTTTTTTTTTTCATGCGAAGTTTTATTCCGGTGGTTTGGGAAAGAACACAATAGGTGTTAATATTTAACAAAGCAAAGCGATTGTAATTACCCCAGGATTTCCTGTTAAATCTGTGGATTTAAAGGGAATTAGCAGCCTATCTCTCATCTCTTATTGAATCCCAATTAAACCAGCTTTAATTTAAAAGCAATAACATGGTTACTGTGGAGGGAAAAAAAAAGATTATTTATGAAGCTTAAAAGTGATTTCGGTTTAAATAGATCATTTAGTTCAAAAATAAATTACATTTAATTGTTGTTGGTTTAATATATTGATTAAAAATTATCATTATGATAAATTCATTATCATTTTAAATTATTCAAAACCGTTATTGAGATTTCAAATAAAGAAGTAACAAATGATTAAATAAACATCACTGGACTAAAACTTCATTAAAGTTTAAAACCGTAATCAAAAAATCAAAAACCGGTGACTTTAATCACATTTTTCCTTTAAAGTTTCCATATCAATAAAGTTTCCATAAATATTTTCAATACTTCATTTTTCAAATAGAACTAATTTAAACCATATAACTATATAAATATTACTTTATATAGTCATTTAACTTTAGCTCTTTGTGATATTTTTGAAATTAAATTGATTTTAAGACGATGTGGAATATTATTATTTTTATGTAAAGTATGGAGAGATATTGAACGCCAGTAAAAATTCTGATGTAGAATTAATGGTGTAATATATTTAGAAGACTAATATTAAAGAAACATAAAAAACTCAATTTGAGTTGTGTCAATTCAAGTAAGTTTATGTGTTGTAAACAAAATATTACTTTGTAAAAATATTACAAAATTTAGAGATAATCAATTTAATGACTTCATTTCTTTCAACTTGACCATATATATAGCAGTTCGCTTCTCAACGCGAATACTTCGTACTTCTTCCTGATGACAACGGATGTCGAAATATTGAAATGAGTTTTGTAGTGAATTTCTGTGTTCTTTCATATTTGTTAAAGTTTATATATATATATATATATATATATCTCAATGATCAAACCACAATAAGAAAATGGGAAAACAAGACTAAGATCTTTCAACCGTAACGTCTTTCAAGCGGTTAACGTCATTCGTTAAGATCTTTCAAGCGGTCTTCGTCAGAGTCAAAAACCTAACTCAGTTGGGTTTTTGTCTCTGACGAAGACCGCTTGTTACGATTGAAAGATCTTAGTCTTGTTTTCCCATTTTCTTATTGTGGTTTGATCATTGATTGTTATTGCACGTGTTTATGTTAAATCTTTATATATATATATTATATATATTGTAAACAGGAAAACGATCCAAAAGGACAACAAACGTTTCACGAAGAATTACAAACACACTTACTGTCTCTAATTTTCGGTTGCACCGTCATCAGGACAGTTGAGAAAGGGACACCAAACGCACTTGTGACGCGACGGTTGGAGACCGTCCGGTTGGATCTTCAACCGTCGCTTCACAAGTGCGCTTGGTGTCCCTTTCTCAACTCTCCTGATGACGGTTCAACTGAAAATTAGAGACAGTAAGTGTGTTTGTTCCTTATTTCTGTGTTTGTGATTCATCGTGAAATATATATATATATATATTCCAATAATTTCAAAAACAATAATTTTTCTGAACAATCCGACATATTAAAACATATTAAATCGTCATCATATTCATCTTGAACGTTTCAATGGTGATATCAAATAATAACATGAGACTTCAAGACCCATTAAAATCAGAGAATATATTACTTCTTTCTTCATTATACTTACTTTTAGTAAAATAAAAAAACCTGGACTAATTTTTTTCTGCAGGTACATAGCTTTAAAGTAGATAACTAAAGTTAAAGTTAAACTAAAGTTGCATTAAGGTTTTTAAGAAAATCCCAATTTTAATTTTTTTTTATTTCATATATCACATAACTTAAATAATCAGTTTTTGATTCGCTGATTTAAAAAGTCGTTTAATCTTTAATATTACTAACTTTTTTTTTCTTTTTTTTTTAATAATTTACTCTTACTTTGCCAAGAATTATAAATTAAAAAAAAAAAAAAAAACCCGGAAGAAAGGTTCTTTGATGTCTGAAAAGTGTTTGTATATAATTAAGATAAACCAGATAACAATGTAGGTCGATATTAATGTGCCTTTGTCGAAATTAAAAATACGACTTTACATCACGAAAACTTGTTCAAATAATTGTGTCAAAGTACAAACAACCCAATTGAGTCATTTTATTTACTTGATAGTCAATAATTATAAAAGAAAATATGTCAGTAAATTATTCGTTCTTAACAGAAGAAAATTAGAATAGTTTAGGTAAAAATCCCATTTAATGCATAATATTAGCTAATCAATATTTTTTAAAATATCATCTAGTTTGTTATTAGTAACCAGCCCCATACTATTAATAATTTTGATAATTTTATTTGTTTTATATTTATTTATTCAGATATTGTAGAAATGTAAATATTTAATTTTTATCTTTTAAATATAAATACTAATTAAGGTAACTATAAAACAAATCATTTTAAAAGAAACCAGGCAAGAAAGTTTGAAGAGATCGCCTGCCTTTTGTGATTTTACACAAAGTACTTTACACTCGTAACGATTGCCTGTGTATAACTTCATCTTGTAAACCTACCATTTACGGTTTTCACAAAATGAGGACGTTAGAATGTTTGTCTTTAGTGTTTATTTATTTATGAACTAGCGTACGTACCCGTCTTTGATGGAATCAAAAATTCTATTATACTTGGTATTCCAAAATATCAATTATAGTATTATACTAATATTATAATTAGAAATTATAGAATAGTAGAAAATACCATTATTAGTACAGTGTTAAAGAAATGCCACTGTATACACCACATTAGCTGTCTGTCCTTCAAGTTCACGGAAGAACAAACAGTTGGAACCTCGAGTTATATTTTAGTTATGCATAGTTTGGTTACTTTTTTTACCACTATAATCCTTGATAATAGAAAGTGAGGACCGAAACATATCGGGCTATGTAAATAAAAATTTTGGTTTACTAATCTATCTTGTACCGCAAACATGGAGAAAGTATTATTAGAGAAATTGGTAGAGTTAGTAGAAAAGTTGTGAAATAAAAAATTGGTATACAATTTAACAAGACATATATGTAGGAATAAATGGATTAGTAGAATGATTAAACATTAATACCATTGATTACTATGGGTGTTTTGTTGGATCTGAGATTGTGAATAACAAGATGGGAATGAAGCATACTGGGTTGTGAAGGACAGGGCTAAAGCAGGACCCAAACAGCCACCACCTCTGTTCTCTGGGATTAACCCTTTCCCCAGGCCTATCCCCAGATAACACCCTTGCAGAGCCAAACCTAATCTCTCTTCTTCCTCTATTTACCCACAAGGAAAAACCAAACTCTTCTGGTTTTTCTAATCCAATATCTTCTAACATTTAAAGAAAACAAATCAATCACTTGCCAAAAACTTGTTTAAATCATTAACTTGTTACTCAGATTTAAATGTAAGTAAAAGTCTCATGTGTGACCATGAATACAAATTGTTTTTCTTCTTACATATCAACGAATATTTTGAGTTTTGCGTATTAAGGTACGATAAAAAAGCTAATGAAATGGTCTCCACATATAGAAATTTAATCGCATAAAAAACGCGTTTCGAACACGTGTTCTTCCTCAGGCATTAATTAAAAAATACAATGTCACCAGAGAGTAATCTATAGTACAAAGTAAATATAGTACTACAAAAAATAAGTAAGAGAGTATGATCCTAAGGGTGAGTGTCTGTGGTATGTGATTAAATTTTTATATGTGCAGACCTTTTCATTAGCTTGTTACCCTACATAAAGTAAATACCACATAATAACTGATTCCACTACGTTAGAATTAAGGTACGATTTTATTACAAATCAAATCAAACTAAAAGTTAGTTTATACTTTACCGGACGTAAAGTACCGTAAAGGAAATCCATTGAAAATTTAGCAAATTTACATGTTTTGGTGCACTTTGTGTCCATTTTGATATACTCAGAATTAATTTGGTCTAAAAGTGTTTGGGTTGGTGGAGGTTGGTATGATTGAAAAATATCACAATTTCTGTCAATCGATATAAATAAAATAATGATTATGTCTGTACATTGCTTAGAACTCAATCATTCCAAGTTTTCTTTACGTTTCATACATTGGAGAAACCGAATCCACCCTTAGAAAAATTTCTGTCGGTTTATCAGTTTGTACGGCAAAATTTTGTCACAAGTAAACTCAGACACCATAAGACATATCAAGCTGAAACTTTTACAGTAGATTTTTGTATGTCTAATTTAAAATATAGGCTCTGAACTGATAGAGATTTCAACGTAGAAGTGAAGTTATGGACGTTTAAAGCAAAAACTATTGTCACAAGTAAACTCAGCCACCATGAGACATAGAGAGTTGAAACTTTGACCCTAGATTTGTGTATGTCTAACTTAAAATGTAGGCTCTAGATAGATTCATAATTCAGTACAGAAGCGAAATTATGGGGCTTTAAGCTGTATTTTCCTAACTTCACAGACAAGTTTGTTTTGAAAACACACAGGTGTGGCAAATAGGAATTGTTAGTTGATTTTAATTTCGTTGGAGCATATGAATATACTGCATATTTGACATCTTTGATAAGGTGTTTCCCAGGGTTGAGGATGTACTATCTATCACGAATAAACAGTTTTAAAAACGAGCAATTCTCAGCCCTTAATATGAACACGCAAGAATAATCAACAAAGAAGCTCTTACGCTATATCAAGCCGAAGATAGAACTTAAAAGCCACTAAAGAGAGTGATTAGTGATGAGGAAGCAGTTCATTATCCAACTGAATTTTATTATCCAACTCCGTGACTGCTCCTGGACTGCCTGCTCATGAGTAAAAACTTCAAGTAGGAGCAACATCATACTGCGATTTAGTATCAGTAACAAATTTTATGTTACAAAACATTAGTGCCCAGGGAAATGTGCAACGGGTCACGACTCCTAGTTTGTGCTCTGCACACATATGCCATAGAGGCGGACATCATGACTGGGTGTGGAATGGGTAGTCTGTGTGTATACCACCCATACCATTGATTCCGAACAACTATCTGTTGTTTATATATATGTATATATATAACACTGTTCATTCAGTGTCACGTGTCACATGTTCACTCAGACTACAGTGGTTGTTAAAATCCACATACTATTTTCCTTTGGAAAATAATTTTTAATGTAATACTAGTTTTTCTGTTTCAATATTCATACTTCTGCCTATTAAAAAGGTTTTAAATAAAGACCAAAACGTTGACAATGAGAGTTTAATTTGAACCTGAAGAACTGAAAGAGTCCCGATATACTTTATTTTTGTTTCTATTCCACGGTCGATAATTTTATCATTATAATTATATATATATATATATATATATATATATATATATATATATCACAGAAATTTATTTGATAATGTAAGACAATACTTAAGGCTGAACTATAAGAGTTTTACTTTTGAGGTTCTGAACACAAAAACTTTCTTTGACATGTGACATTTTAAATTAAAATCGATGACTCATGCTTAGTCATTGCTATTAATAGATTAAAAGGATTAGTACAGGTTAATATAAAGAGAAGGTCAAAGGTGAATAATGAACAAAACTTTTTTTATATGAACTGTTTAAATATCTTCCCCACTATAATCTCTATTCATTTAAAGTATATATATAAAAAGATTTCACATAAACACGTAAAACAACAATCAATGATCAAACCACAATAAGAAAATGGGAAAACAAGACTAAGATCTTTCAACCGTAACAAGCGGTCTTCGTCAGAGTCAAAAACCGAACTGAACACTAGATGCAGAAAAACATCTGGTGAGGAGTTGAGAAGAGTGGGAGGGCAGAGTGGTATTTTAAAATCCTGTGCTTTCACCCTTTTAAAATACCACTCTTCCCTTCCACTCTTCTCAACTCCTCACCAGATGTTTTTCTGCATCTAGTGTTCAGTTCGGTTTTTGACTCTGACGAAGACCGCTTGTTACGGTTGAAAGATCTTAGTCTTGTTTTCCCATTTTCTTATTGTGGTTTGATCATTGAAAATATATATATATATATATATATTATAAACAGGAAAACGATCCAAAAGGACAACAAACGTTTCACGATTAATCACAAACACAGAACTAAGGAACAAACACTCTTACTGTCTCTAATTTTCGGTTGAACCGAAAATTCTGGGCTGTTCTGAATGGTTAGAGATTAGTTTGACCATTTTACCTTTGACTATTATTTTTTTTTATTATTATTCTTTCATTTTTATCTTAAATTATTATTTTTACAACTTTATTCCAATCATCCTCATTATTATTATTTAAGTATCTATTATTCATTTTATTTTGTTTCAGCTAATTTCCTCTTATTTTCTTCATTATTATCTGTTAAGTTTTTATTATTTATATTTCCTAATTTTATTCATTTACACTTTCTATTTCTTAGCTTATTCTTAGTTAATTTCTCTTACTTCACTTGAACCGGTCACGCGTGTGACAACCGTCGTTTCACAAGTGCGCTTGGTGTCCCTTTCTCAACTCTCCTGATGATGGTTCAACTGAAAATTAGAGACAGTAAGTGTGTTTGTTCCTTAGTTCTGTGTTTGTGATTAATTGTGAAACGTATATATATATATATAAGAATCAGTCTTTCCTTAATACATGTCAGATTGAATTTACGGCCTATTGTTTTTTTAATTAATTTTTTGGATAACATTTCCAAAGCCCTTAATATTTTTTAAATTCACAAGGAACTAGGTAGATTAACTCACCACACGTTTGGTTTTCAATGGTTATATTTTGAAAAAATATAAATATGAAACGTTGGAAAAAATATAACCATTAAAAAACCAAACGTACGGTGAGTTAATCTACCTAGGTCCTTGTGAATTTATAAAAAAGAAATTATTAAGGGCTTTGGAAAAGTTATCAAAAAAATTAATTAAAAAAACAATAGGCCGTAAATTCGATCTGACATATTATATATATATATATATATATATATATATATATATATATATATATATATATATATATATATCCTTATATTTATTATTATTATTCTATTCTTTTCTTTATTTTCAAACTAACTATACCTTCCCTATTAATTCTTACTCTCTTTCAACTCTTTATTTAATATATCTTTTCTAGTTTACTATTAATCTTAATTATTATTATTATTATTAACATTATTATTATTAATTTTCTTAATCTATTTATTCTCTATTAGTCCAGTTATAACGTTGACCTTTCAACTCTTTTATTCTAATTGCTTGTTTCTTGTTCATTATTGACCTTTGACCTTCTCTTTATATTAACCTGTACTATCCTTTTAATCTATTTATAGCAATTACTAAGCATGAGTCATCGATTTTAATTTAACATGTCACTTGGCCAACTTCTTTTCCAGTTGAACCCTGTTAGCAGGAGGTTAGTTCGTAGGATCGAATCTCTCAGTCTTAAAGTCGTGAATGCCGAGACTGCGGTTAATTTTAATGATACTTGTTTAAAGAGGATCTGCTGCCTATTTATACCAATATATATATAAAATAAATTCAAAACGAAGGAAACACACAGAAAGACACAGACATAACTAACATCGATATTTCGACCATCGTCGTCATCAGGAGGTGTGAAGAGCGAAGAGTCAAGCAGGAAGACAGGGCGGCGACTCCTATTATTCTAACCGCTTCAGGAAGTCTTGTATTATTTTTTATTCAGGAAGTCGCCACCCTGTCTTCCTGCGGGACTCTTCGCTCTTCGCTTTTCGCACCTCCTGATGACGACGATGGTCGAAATATCGATGTGACTTATGTCTGTGTCTTCCTGTGTGTTTCCTTCGTTTTGAATTTATTTTATTTAAAAAGTCCGCTGGACCGTTTCTTTTAATTGTATATATATATATATATATATATATATATATATATATATATATATATATATATATATATATATATGTTTTATTAAAAGTAATGCCCAATTTAACTTTTACACTTTTTCTTATCCGTTTTTCAAGTGTTCTCATACTTGACTTCCATGGTTCTGGAACTAAAAAAATTATATGAAGGCAGTCAGAAGGCGAACCAGTCTGGGAGAGGTATAGAAGTTAATCGATTACCTTCCCAGATACAAATGACGGATGGAAGGTAACCAAGAGCCTGGTGAAACCTCAACATACCTTTACCTTTGATAACCTCCCTAGTTGTGAATATGTGTTATGGACTCGTTATGTTTATTTTAGTTTATTTTAATTGTTATTCACTTTTCGATCATTAATAATTTTATATATTCTTTAACCTTGAAAATGGTCAACGATGACCGAAACATGTCGGTGTATAGTAATAAAAATTTTGGTGAACTTATGTTTTTAGTTCCAGAACCATGGAAGTCAAGTATGAGAACACTTGAAAAACGGATAAGAAAAAGTGTAAAAGTTAAATTGGGCATTACTTTTAATAAAACGTGTATAAATGAAGGCCTGCTCCCCAAATATATATATATATATATATATAGTTCAATATAAACAAAGAAACATAGAGAAATCAGAAGAATACACTTACAGTCTCTAATTTTCGGTTTGAACTGTCTTCAGGAGAGATAAGAGAGGGAAACCAAGCGCACTGGATCAGAGACGGTTGGAGACCAACAGTGTTGCCGCATGCGCGCCCGTTCACAGAAAATAAGGTAGACAGGAATCAATTTATAATTAATTTATAATTTATAATTACAATAAATTAATGGAATATGAAAACAATAAATATATAAAAAAGAAAAAATTGAAAAAATAAGGGATTTTTCAATTTTTTCTTTTTTATATATTTATTGTTTTCATATTCCATTATTTTATTTTATAAATTATAAATTAATTATAAATTGATTCCTGTCTACCTTATTTTCTGTGAACGGCCGCGCATGCGGCAACACTGTTGGTCTCCAACCGTCTCTGATCCAGTGCGCTTGGTTTCCCTCTCTTATCTCTCCTGAAGACGGTTCAAACCGAAAATTAGAGACTGTAAGTGTGTTCTTCTGATTTCTCTATGTTTCTTTGTTTATATTGAACTATATTTGTCCGTTTTGGATCGTATTTCCAACGAAAAAAAGTGTATATGTATATATATATATATATCAATGATTAAACCACAATAAGAAAGGGAAAACAAGACTAAGATCTTTCAACCATAACAAACAGTCTTCGTCAGAGTCAAAAACCCAACTCAATTAGTCTTGTTTTCCCATTCTTATTGTGGTTTAATCATTGATTGTTGTTTCACGTGTTTATGTGAAATCTTTTATATATATATATATATATATATATATATATATATTAGCAGAAAGGGAATAACTAATAAAACCTTATACATAACAAATGTAATGATAATCATGCTTTTAGATTAAAGTCCTTCATCATAGCAATGAGAGATTCAAAATGAATAGTGTGAGTTTCATTATTAAAAGCAGACTACGGTGGAGACTGGATGGATTAGTTAAAAGTCATGGTGATGAAACTCATTCTCTCATACCCTTTTCAATCAAAATTACTATCCAATCTTTTATGCCGGCTACTATCTAGATTTAAAGACGTGCTGAAATGATAGCTCTTGCAATGACGCCTTCTCGAGAAGCTTACTTCCTGATAGATACAATTCTGAGAATATTGTAAACTGATTTGCATATTTTATCAATTTTTTGATAGGCGAGGCCAGTCTGAGGTTATAAATCGAATGGTACTAAGGTTTGATTTGGTTTTTGTGATAACAAGGCTTATTTATTTATTATTTTTTTATCAGCAGCTATCTTGGATAGCTTCTCCTCAAGAAATGCTTAAATATGTATTAATTCGTTAAAAAAAATTTCTGTCTGGACCACGACAGAAACGTATTCCTGTAAGTATGAAAGTAACTTAATATAAATAAAATAATGATTTTGTCTGTACATTGCTGAGAACTCACTCATTTCAAGTTTTCTTTACGTTTCATACATTGGAGAAACCGAATCCACCCTTAGAAAAATTTCTGTCGGTTTGTCCGCAAAATTTTGTCACAAGTAAACTCAGCCACCATAAGACATATGAAGCTGAAACTTTTACAGTAAATTTGTGTATGTCTAACTTAAAATATAGGCTCTGAATTGATTGGAAATTCAACGTAGAAGTGAAGTTATGGACGTTTAAAGCAAAAATGTTTGTCACAAGTAAACTCAGCTACCATAATACATAGCGAGCTGAAACTTAAACACTAGATTTGTGTATGCCTAACTTAAAATATAGGCTCTAAATAGATTGATAATTCAGTGCAGACGCGAAATTATGGGGCTTTAAGCTGTATTTTGCTCACTTCGCAGACAAGTTTATTTTGAAAATACACAGGTGTGGCAAGTAGGTATTGTTAGTTGATTTTAATTTCATTGGAGCATATGAATATATTGTGTATTTGATATCATTGAAAATGTGTTTCCCGGAATTCAAGATGAACTATCTATTCAGAATAAATGGCTTTGTGAACGAGCAATTCTCAGCCCTTAATATGAACAGGCAGGAAAAACCAACAAACAAGTTCTTGAGCTATATCAAGCCGAAGATAGAACTTAAAAGTCAGAAAAGAGAGTGATTAGTAATGAGGAAGCAGTTCATTATCCAACTGAATTTCTTGACTCCGTGACTGCTCCTGGACTACCTCCTCATGAGTAAAAACTTAAAGTAGAAGAACCATCATGCTGCGTTTAGTATCAGTAACAAATTTCATGTTACGAAACTTGAGTGCCTCGGGAAATGTGAAAAGGGACAGGACCATTTTCCCAAATGGTCAACTGTAGTTTGCTTGCTCAAGAGTCAGAGGTTCCAACTCTTTGTTCTTCCATGAACCTCAGGGGCAGAAATCTAATGTGGGTATACAGAAGCATTTGTTTAACACTACACTAATAATGGTATTTTTTACTATTCTATAATTTCTAATGATATTTTGGAATATCAAGTAGAATCAAATTTTTGATTCCGTCAAAGACGGGTAGGTTTGCTAAATACTAATATATTTTGCTTCAATATATATATTTACAGCAACCTTATAACAGAGTACAGCACGCAGGAATAAGATATCACTCGATCAGAGTAAATTGGAGTTTTGACATAGACAAGGAAAAGTGATTTTTTAAAAAACACTACCATACTATACATAAAAGTCCCAGTATAATAATTCTATAAAACACCAAAAATGTAAAACATAATTCAAAATTGAAAATATAATTTCAAAAATAGTAAATTAGATTATCTTACATATTAAATTAAACATTATCTTAAAACATTTTTTTTTTACATATTTCTGATATTTTTCAAACAAAATAGGGATATTTTCAAGTTTTAAATGGGAAACTTTGTCTTAAATCTTCAATGTAGAAGAAGATCAGATAAACTATGTAAGTCATCCGATGGCTATTGGAACAAAAGCCATGTTCTCTTGTAGGAGATTATTTCGTAACACGAAATCTACACATTCGCTTTTCAAAAATGTTATTACTGCTGTAGTTATACTAATGAAATTATTTGCATCACCTGTATGATGTACAAAAATAAGCTTATATATTGATATGTTCATCAATCACTATCTGTACTACCTCAGGAATGAAAGACTAATAATTATATCCCATTTAGTTGTTTACGCTATGCTTAAATGAGACGTTATGTGTTATATACTCAAGAAATTTGATATTAAGTTACTTATAGTAAAGTTGAGTGTAGGCCACTCCAGATTTTTAGTAGTTATACTAATAGTTATACTAATGATATTATATGCACCAGTGGTCTGATATACACAAATAAGCGTATATATTGATAAGTGGATCAATCACTATCTGTACTACCTCAGGAATGAAAGACTAATAAACATCTCCCATTTAGACATTTATATTATGCCTAAATGGGATAATATTATATATTACTAGACTACCCGTGACCAGTTGGGTCTTTCAACACCTTCCTATTTAATGAAATCATGTTCATATAAATGCAGATAAACTTTAAATTAATTAATTTTAGCATTTTTAGCATTTCATCATGACCAATGACACACAAAAAAAACATATAAAATGTTTTTTTTTAAAAAAAATTCAAATTCAAATTGTACAAAAAATGTAAATTAAACTAAAAATATTATAAATAGGTAGAACCGTCATACCTCGATCGCAACAAACCTACTGACTCACATCTTAGATTACTATTGACTAAGGTTATGACTCAGCTTGAACGACTACGGAAGAAAGTTCTAACCTACAATTCCAGGATCATCTTACGAGGTATGACGGTTTTATCTATTTCTAATATAAATCCATACTAACCTCAGTGGTATTAATATTATGCATAAACTAAAAATGTTTTAAAAATATATTAATTCTTAGAAATGAATTAATTGAGAGTTTATTTAGATTTACATGAGCATGATTTCATTAAAAAAGGAAGGTGTTGGATGACTCAACAGGACACGGGTAGTCGAGTTGTAACTATAAACTGTTTTGGTGGTCTAATTGTGTGAAATGGAAGACGATTAGTCACCCCTCCCCCGCCACTCCTACTCTCTCTGTCACTTCATGTATCTCTTTCTCTTTCTACCTTCACATCATAACTAATTAGGCCTCAATAACTTTCACTTGACCTTGAAACTCTACTTCAATTTATAATTTCAATACACTGCCCGTGACCACTTGGGTCATCTGAACACCTTCCTGTTTAATGAATGCAATCATGTTCAAATAAATGCAGATAAACTCAAAATTAATTAAATTTTAATAAATCGGATAATAACACATATTTTTAAGACAATTTTTAACACATGTTTTGTACAATTTGAATTTTTCGCAAATCGGGACTGTCCTACCAAAATCGAAACATGGTCACTTTATTTTTACACGAACATTAATTTAACATACAATGAAATATATCAAACTAAGTCTTAAAAAATAAAAGATATGTATTTAATTATATACTTTAAATTAATTAGTCGAAATACTATAAATTAAATTAATTTTGAGTCACACTAAACCTATTTCTTTTAAAACTTGCCTGAATATTCATGTTTACTGAAATTTTTTTTTAAAGTCGTCTATTTATCTTTTACAATGGATAAATAATTAGTATAACAATAATAGCAAATTTTACATTAATTAAATGATAATACTTGATATTAAAAAAGAAATATCAATTAATTTTTCTAACTGTAGTGTTTTTCAGTAATACATTTTACTTTATACATTTTGAAACCAATGAATACTACCACTGGAATGAAATGTACTGTAAGTTTCTGTTTTTTTTTTTACATAGTCGCAGCAACGTAAATGTTACATTACCAGTGACAATGACGAAAGAAGTATATACATTTACATATGGAGGCAGGAGGGAAGAAATAATCCAACGATTATACTTCCTGGTGTGAAAAATAAGTTATAAAACTTAGATTAAATTTTAGAGTCACGAGAGTGATTCACACCAGTAAGTCTCTTGGCTACTCTGTTATATTTAAACCAGGTAATCTATCCGGTATTGCCCAGAAAACAATTTAATTCCAACTCTAACAATCAATTACATAAATAAAAAAAATTTAAAATTTCTTAGTTCCGATACAATTAAATTTTTTTTTTACATTTAAAGTAAATTAATACAGAATATAAATAATTATTATAATGTTAAATAACGAATGAATGTAAAATAAGTATTTTGTAGTGTTAATGAAAGCATATTGTGTACAATTTGACGATGAAGCATGTAATACACAGTGAAACATGCTGGAATAAAATACAAAATAAAAAAAATGTAAATAATAAATTATAAAAAAAAGATATAATATAAAACTATTAAAAATTTGCATAATTTTTTTTTTAAAAAATTAAAACGAAAGTATAGGAAAGTAGATTATCTCAAAATTAAAAGTTAAAATTAAATTAACTTTCTCGTTAGTGTTAAGAATCGTGTTATAATACTATATCAAAAAAGTAAAAAGCTATTGAATTAATCTTATAAACAACGCGTTTCGAACACGTACGAGGTGTGTAAATAAAGTAGTGACACTGATTTTTTTTAAATTTTCTATTCAAATATAATTACAATGTGATATTGTCACCTTCAAAATAGTTCCTTTCGGAAGCCACACAGCGCTGGAGACGGTCCTTCCAATCATTGTAGCATTGCTGGAACTCGGATTCTGGAATGGCCTTCAGCTGGTCGGTTACAGCAGTTTGTATGTTTGGTAGTGTCCCGAAATGAGTTTCCTTGAGGTGATTTTTCAATCTCGGGAAGAGGAAAAAGTGATAAAGACTCATGTCTGGTGAATAAGGAGGCTGAGGAGCAACAGGAATGTTTTTACTGGCCAAAAACTCGTTTTCTTTTCGGAATTTTCGGAACCATTTTCGCACAAATTTTTCTCATCTCCAATTCATTAGTCAAAATGTGATGAATGGAGGTGTGATTCAAATTCAACTGTTCCCCGATCATTCTGACTGTCAAGCGTCGATCTGAACGCACAAGGTTCCGTACTCTGTTGACATTTTCATCGGTGTTTGCACTTGAAGGCCTTCCGCTTCGTGGTTCATCTTCAATCGACTCTCTTCCTTCTGAAAATTCCTTAAACCACCGAAAAACCTGTGCCCTTGATAAAACACGTTCTCCATAGGCCGGTCTCGGTTGCATTATGTCCAAGTCTGAAGCAAAATTTGATTGCACACCGCTGCTCAACTTTGAGGTCACTCATTTTTAAAACGCTCAAGAAAAAACCATTTCACGAAAACCAACGCTACGGACAAACAAATGACTGTGGCGAGTTCAGATTCATACTGGAGGCGCATCACACGTGCACCTGACGCTACTCAAGGCCACGCGTCTCCAGCGTTGCCAGATCGAAAGCGACGTTGCCAGTCTCACTACTTTATTTATACACCTCGTAGTGTTCTTTTTTAGGTATTAACTAAAAGATGACATTGTATTTTTTAGTTAATGCCTGAGGAAGAACAGTACGTGTTCGAAACGTGTTGTTTATAACATTACCTTTTTATATGTGGAGACTGTTTCATTAGCATTTTACCCTACAATGAGTAAATACCACATAATAACTGATTGTACTACGTTAGAATATATCAAAAGATTGGGGTCATATAAGAATCTTTGTTTTCATGATACAATAACAAGAAATAGCAATAACAGTTATTCTTGTCAGTCAAGTTGCTATAATTTCTGAGTGACACAAGGAGTCACAGTCGTCTAGTTGCTGTATAAAATGTGTATGATTGAAAATTTAATTATATATATATATATATAAAGGATAAATCGGGATGCGGTCAAGTTTTTTCCACTTCCAATCAAACTCTCATTGCCGACATTTCGATTTTATTCAAAATCTTTTTCAAAGCCATAGTTCCACGGTCCCATGGTTGACAATTCATTACTTGTTTTTATATATACATATATATAAATATAACCGTTTCACGATGAATCACAAACACATAACTAAGGAACAAACACACTTACTGTCTCGAATTTTTGGTTGAACCGTCATCAGGAAAGTTGAGAAAGGGACACCAAGCGCACTTGTGAAGAGACGGTTGGGTCTTTATTTAAAACCTTTTTCGTAGGCAAAAGTTCAAATTAAACTCTCATTGCCAACGTATCGGTCTTTATTTAAAACCTTTTTTAATAGGCAGAACTTCTGCCTACTAAAAATGTTTTAAATAACGACCGAAACGTTGGCAATGAGTGTTTAATTTGAACCTGAAGAACTGACCGAGTCCGATAAACTTTATTTTTGTATATATATATATATATATATATAAAGATTTCACATAAACACGTGAAATAACAATCAATGATCAAACCACAATAAGAAAATGGGAAAACAAGACTAAGATCTTTCAACCGTAACAAACGGTCTTCGTCAGAGTCAAAAACCCAACTGAGTTGGGTTGGGTTTTTGACTCTGACGAAGACCGTTTGTTACGGATGAAAGATCTTAGTCTTGTTTTCCCATTTTCTTATTGTGGTTTGATCATTGATATATATATGAGTCGCCGCTTGCCTTCCTGCGGAACTCTTCGTCTCCTGATGACTACGATGGTTGAAATATAGAAGTGAGTTATTTCTGTGTTTATCTGTGGGCTATCTTTTTTAATTGGTTTATATGTAAACTGTTATACATAGACAGAAACATAACAGACTCACTTTTCACTATTTAGACCGTAACGGCGGTCGTCCTCAGCAGAAGAAGTGGACGACCTGAGTGTCCAGAGTACCACCACCATTACGGTCGAAATATTGAAAAGTGAGTCTTTGTTATGTTTCTGTCTATGTGTCACAGTTTATTTTAAGTGTAATCTGTCCTGCCAGACCGTTTTTCATTTATCATGGTATATATATATATATATATTAGACAATGCCCCTATCTACAGACTTTGCAATTTCAATAATCTACTTCGAGTACAACTTGTTTATTTGAACAGAACGTGTCCAATTTATCAAATTCTTTTTCCAATTTATGTTTTTTCTCTATATATAATATATATATTACGCTATATGGATTTAATAGATCCTAATCATATAGATTAGTGTGTCAACTTGTATTTTTGAGGTAATGAAATACTAAACATTTAGCTTTATTTTCATAAAATATACCATTCTAAATGCTAATTTCTTATAAATATTATACATCAATATAATTAATAAGAAAATCTAAGAGTTAATTAATGTCATTTTTTTTTAATTTTCAAAATTGAAAAGGGATATTAGTTCTCGCGAGGAAATTCAGAGGATGTTTGAAAACAGAGGATGTTTGCATCCGCCGATAAATCTTCTCAAGCCCAAACCACAAGCCAAGTTAATTATCATTCCTGATAACTCTTATCAGCACTGCCTACCCCCTTCATTAAAACTTGCAAATTAGTTACACGTTCAACACTGGACTTGCCTTTGTACATCATCCAATCCACCGCCATTCTTTGTTAATAATATCAAACAAGATGATAAGTTCATTTTAAGTAGAAAATTCTCAATTTTCCTTAATAAATGTTCTTAATTCTTAGATTAAAACTTTATTAATCAATAATATTATCTCTACCTCTTTAACTTTTAAAGCCCTCCAGATATTGTGGTTTTATAGATATTTTCATAGTCTTTTTTTTTTCTCATTTTTGAACTTAATTTAGATGTAAATCATAAATTAGTGAAGTACACTTATAAACAATATTTAATTTCAGTGACGCTAGGAGAAGTAAGCTTTTCATGAGCTTCGGTCAGAAGTGGGGTACAGGAGACTTGATGAGATTGGTTTATCTTTCCTTTGGCCTCAACCGATTGGAGGATTTTCCCTTCTATTACTAAAATACATATCTACGTAAATAAAAGAATGATTTTGTCTATACATTGCTTAAAACTGACTCATTTCAAGTTCTCTTTACATTTCATTTACATTTCAAAACCCTTAGAAAAATTTGTTGGTTTATCGGACTGTTGGTTTGCCCGCAAAATGTTTTCGCAAGTAACCATATGGTAGCTACCATAAGACATATCAAGCTAAAACTTTTACAGTACATTTGTGTAGGTCTAACTTAAAATATAGGCTCTAAATTGATTGAAAATTAAACGTAGAAGTGAAGTTATGAATGTTTAAAGCAAAAACGTTTGTCACAAGTAAACTCAGCCAACATGAGACATAGCGAGTTGAAACTTTGATACTAGATTTATGTGTACCTAACTTAAAATATAGGCTCTAAATAGATTGATAATTCAGTGCAGAAGTGAAGTTATTTAAGCCGTATTTTCCTAACTTCACAGACATGTTTGTTTTGAAAATATTCAAGTGTAGCAAGTAGGTATTGTTGGTTGATTTTAATTTCATTGGAGCATATGAATATATTGTGTTTTTGACATCATTGAAAAGGTGTTACCCAGAGTTGAGGATATACTATCTATTAAGAATGAAGAGCTTTGTAAACGAGCCATTCTCAACCATTAATATGAATAGGCAGGAAAAATCAAAAAACAAGTTCTTACGCCATGTCATACCGAGGAAGGAACTTCAAGTCAGTAAAGAGAGTGATTAGTGATGAGGAAGCAGTTCATTATCTGAATGAATTTCTTGAATCTGAATTTCTTTCTCCTGGACAGCCCCGCTCTTGAGTAAAAACTTAACGTAGGAGCACCGATCATGTTGCAACTTAGTAGCAGTAATAAATGTCATGTTATGAAACATGAGTGACCCAAAACTGCAACAGGACACGATTCTGAGTTCGTGCTCTGTACATATATGCCATAGAGACGGACATTATGACTGGGTGTGGTATTGGGAAGTCTGTGTGTATACCACATATACCATTGATTCCGAGCCACTAACTGTTTCCGTTGAAACGATCGGAATGTCCTGTCAGAGTCTATTTTGCAATGACGTTACTAATTCGCAAGGGGAAACTTTATCTAACGCAGGAATTCAAGTGAGCGAGGCCAAGTTTTTCTCACATGGTCAACTGTAGTTTACTTGCTCAAGAGTCAGAGGTTCCAACTATTTGTTCTTCCATGAACCTAAAGGACAGACAGCTAATGTAGTTTATGCAAAGTTATTTGCTTAACACTGTTCTAATAATGGTATTTTCTACTATTCTATCATTTGTAATGGCATTTTGGAATAAAATTTTTGTTTCCGTCAAAGACGGGTACGTTTGCTAGTGTATAGATAAAACATAATCACTGAACTTCAAAGTTCGTCATTCTGAGTCAGTTAACAAACCGGCTGTCAATTTTGCATAGCACAACTGCGCATTCATTAAAAGGACGAAACCTAACAACTCACTTTTGAATGAACTGTATATTGTAGTCTACTATAGACGGAGGCTTAATGACTATCATAAATTTCAAGGTATTAAAGAGGCAAATGGTCTCTTAATGTTGATTAAGACTTTACAGAACAACACATTACTGTCCCATATAAACGCAGCAGTCCAATTTCCAAAGATACAGATGTTACTTATTTATGAGAGCATACTGATGTTCACTGTCATGAATAGCAAAAATAAAAGATTAAATATTTGTCTCGAACAACTGTGGAATTCAATTACACTTGAAAGAACTCATTGGAATTCATTAATCATCAGTCTATTGCCATAATACTGCTCAGTGAAACAGCAGCATAACACAAGTTGATTTGCCTTAGATACTATACAATCATGCTAATAGAAAGTCCTATCCTTTAACAGTAGAAGACAATCATGAAGGATACAATCGAGTAGCTGTCAGATAATAAGATATATTATGCACAACGTTCCCAATTGATTGAAGGTTAAGTAGAGAAATACTGCTATGTAGATCCAAGTCTGTAGAACTCATTTATTATCGGGGTTTGCAAAACTGGACACATTATACTTTAAACAAATTTCATGATGTTGAACATAAGCACGGATAGGAAAATGGAATAATTAGCAGACAACATGGGTTTGCTTTAATAACAACCCATTCAATAATAATACTGAACGCAATTATGTTAAACTTATTTGACTGTGGCGATTAGTAATTGATAATTTGATTAACTTGATGCAACTAAAGCTTACTGAACTTATTTTAAGCTCACTGAACTGTTATGTATACATAAATAACAAATAATACTGGAATATAATACTGTTATTATTAATACCACAGAGGTTGTTAGTAACGGTTAATAAAGCATCTGTTAGTAACGGTTAATAAAGCATCTTACCTCATAAAATCTTCTTCCTTACTATCCGGTTTGGGAGCTTGTCAATTTGAGAAACTCTGAGTTTCTGAAAAAGATACAAAACCAGGTTTATATTGTGTCACTTTAATTGGAAAATATTTAGACAAACGTCTCAAAGTATTATAATGGTAAAGTGTTTATATATATCACATCAATGATTAAACCACAATAAGAATGGGAAAACAAGACTAAGATCTTTCAACCGTAACAAGCGGTCTTCGTCAGAGTCGAAAACCCTGACGAAGACCGCTTGTTACGGTTGAAAGATCTTAGTCTTGTTTTCCCATTCTTATTGTGGTTTAATCATTGATTGTTGTTTCACGTGTTTATGTGAAATCTTTTTATATATCACATGTACTCAGAGTTTATATGCGTTATATGGCAGATGCAGAGTTATAGTATATGGCATATGGCAGTCATGAATATTTTGTACGCATATAGATTAGGTTGAGTGTCAGTCCGACAAGGGGATACACATAGGCAGAACATTGACCCTTTGTATGAGCACACAATGAAGATTGCTTCTAAATTTAGAGTCCTAAATTTTTCCTAACTTAAGTATATTTAGAGCAAAAACCTTTAACAATTACCTGACGTCATACTGGCTCGGGACCGACGTCTTCAGTCCTCTCCGAGAGAAAACGTGGTCAGATTTAGTCACTTTACACGTGAATAAATCGAGGGTAGGTATTGAACTCCGGACCTACCAGTTCAGAGGCGTGCACGTTGCTATCTGCTAACCTGGTCCCTATAGATAATAAATAACAATATAACTTATATTTTTTAACTGTTTGTATAATTAATTAAGGAAGTAATTAACTTTTTGGAGATTTTTTTGTTTGTTAGTGGAAATAGTTCATTTCATCGATTGCATCTCAATATCTGAAGATGAAATCTTAAGAAAGTGTAGTTGATAGTTAATGAAAAGTTTGTTCCTTCTTTAAATAATAAAATGTTTACTTTATAAAAGAGAAATAGTTGGAGAGTGGCCGGTTATTTGTTTGGAGAGAAGGAACAGTATATTACAATAGGAATTAGATTTGTGAGGCAGTCAAGTATTAGTACTGCATAATGAAATCGGATTGGATAAAGGAATACAAATTGTAATTATTTTATTAATTGATTATAAAATTTTACGACGATTGCCTGTACACTTGTTTTTCGGATTTTACAAACTATTACGAAAACATCTTTGAAAAGATGTTTTGAGAAGTAAGATGATTGAAAAACTTATTAACAACTGCATACTGCAAATGTAATGGGTTTTTATAACATCTGAAGTAATCACCATTCGGTTTTAGAAAAGCATCTAGAACGCTGAGATCTCTTTACTATCACAAAACTAATAGTCATTTTTACACCAATTATTATAACAAATGAGTCATCTTCACTCTAGCGGCTAGTAAAGGAAAAATTTCTTGATAAAACAACTATCGAAGTATATTTAATTATAAGGCATTCAATCGTAATAATATACAACTAATTCACAGTTGTTTACATAAATGACAACAATAATTAACTGAACATAATACTGTTTAAGTCAATAAGTAGATTAATGAAAACCAGTAAAGGTAAATGTCTCGATTTGAATTTACTTTAAGAAGATTAAAGTAATTCATTAAGTAGAACATTAGTGAAGAGAGACTCTGCATCAAACCTAATTAAAATGGAGCCTACAGTTGGAATATTGCTAAGCCTTTTAATTAAATGAACATTACTTTTAAATCTGAAATGAAAGCGACAAAATCAGTTTAACTGTTTAAAGAATAACTTTCAGAACTTTCAGTCAGAGTGTGTTGACGACTTTACTTCAAACTTTTTCTGTCAAGGACATCGTATACAGTCATCGTATACAGGACATCGTATACAGTCATCGTATACAGGACATCGTATACAGGACATCGTATACAGTCATCGTATACAGGACATCGTATACTTAAATATAATCGATGCTACTTAAGATCTGGCAAGATCTTCAACCCTATAATATCCACGACTTTTCAGTTCAAACTACCCTTATGATAGAAATTTTTCTATAAACTAAAAATTATTTCAGTTATAAATTTTATTTTAAAAGTTATAAATTAATATTGATATAGCTTCTCAACCACTGATTTTTCAAGTTCACAGAAGGGGTTCTTGAGGATTTTTTGATCATAAAAATTCAACTCCTGATTATCTGCAGACGTTTCGCCAAAAGTTTTTTGGCATTTTCAAGGTTAAAAAAATCAATTTATTAACGACATAAGTAGTGCATGTTGGTTGGTATTCCGTGGATTTATTTGTTTTGCTCTACTTATGTCATTAATAATTTTTTTTTATCCTTGAAAATGCCACACAACTTTTGGCGAAACGTCGGCATATAATCAGGAGTTGAATTTTTATGACCAAAATCCTCAAGAATCCCTTCTGTAAAGTTATAAATTAATAGTTGACCCGTTGATAAAAAATAATATTAACACAATAACTTTACAAATGGAAATTTGAAACAAAGAAAGAACTGTGTTTGAAAATCACCTTTAATTTTTCTTTCTGCAGGAAAATCAAAAATTGATTTTTTTTTTACTCTTGCAAAAGAATTCAATCTATTAACTAATTAAAAGTAACCATTAATAAATCTTTGACAGTTTGTAAAATTTATCGATGTCGGCTTGAGTAAATATCATTAATATTAAAATTAATATTAATTTTAATATTAATGTGACTAGCACATTAATGATTAAAAGTGCTAGTCAACTTAAATATAAAGATATATCAAAAATAAAAACAATTTTTCATTTTTTATTCATTACCTACTTCACCTATACATACTCGAATGTCAACATTTTGGCTAGTCCTCTAGTAATGGTTGACCCTGCCACCTCATGTAAAGTGAATCAACAAAATGTATCTACAAAGATGTTAGGGTTAAGATGTTGAATGAATGTGTTTATGATTATGAAAAACTTCTTAATAATACAACCAGAACAAATATTCAAAATAACGAGTCTCTGTTCTATACTTGAGTTTAACTTTCCTTCTTCTTTTTGTGATAAGAACTTATATTAAAATTCTGAGGTAAAATGAATAAACAAACAAAAGTCTCCACACAAATGAAATTTTATTCAACAACAACAACAACAACGCGTTTCGAACACTTTGTCTTCATCATCTGGAAGACACTACAATACAAGTTATATCTAATCAGTTACAAAATTAGAGTGAAATAATAAAATTCAATTAAGAGAATTGTTTGGGTAATTCAAAGAATGTTTGGGTATGTCATTAATTCTTTTAATTAAATTTTATTATTTCACTCTAATTTTGTAAATGATTAGATATAATTTGTATTGTAGTGTCTTCCAGATGATGAACACAAAGTGTACGAAACGCGTTGCTGTTGTTGTTAAATAAACTTTCATTTGTATGAAGACTTTAGTTTGTTTATCCATTTTATCTCAGAATGAGTAAATACCACACAATTACGGATTGCACAACTAATAACTGATATCAAAATATTTAAATAAGTTTTCCTAATATTCGCTGCGTGATTCTTTTCTAATAGTTAATTCACTGATCTCATGGATTGTTTATTTTTATTTATATCAATGTTTAAATCACAATAAGAAATGATAAAAAAGACTTTTTTATCCCAACTGTAAGAAGCGGTCTTCGTCAGAGTCAAAACTGAATTTTTTCTCACGCCTTTATTGTAAAATTCTGTTTTCTGATTTATTATGGATGTTATATGCTGTATTGATAACACTATTCCTACAGCAGTCGTTCTCCAGAGAAGAAATCCCACTCAAGTCTAGCACTTCTCCTGAAGATGTTGGATGTCAACATCTTCAGGAGAAGTGCTACATATATTCTATATAAGTTATACAATATAAGTTATATATATTGTATATATAACAATTAATATATAGTATTCAATTATTAAATAAATTTAATATTTTCAATTCAATAAGCCTATAAAAAAACTGCAGAACTGTTTTGATTTAATTTAACATCACGTATGATAATTATAACAGGTTCAATGATCTAACTGGATTAATAATGCAGTTAATGTGTACATAGTGAGTAATGATAATATTATACGTATATCTTTTATTAATATTCAAATAATTAGAATTTACTGCTGGATTCTATTTTGAATATGCAGAAGGCCAATTAAAAACGACCTGCGTCACATCTTGTTTACCCTTCCTTTGATCTTGATGACGTCAGACAATGCAAGTACAATTTGTGTTTGACATACAAAGTGAATTGCATTATTTTTTAAACTATTGTCAGAAAAAGTTAAATGCAGTGGTTACTGTGAAGGCTGTTCGAAGCAATCTGTTTAATAAATGCCATCTGTAGGCAACAAGTAATAAATCTATATAAATAAAATAATGATTTTGTCTGTACATTGTTTAGAACTGACTCTTTTCAAGTTTTCTTTACGTTTCATACATTGGAGAAACCAAATCCACCCTTAGAAAAATTTCTGTCGGTTTGTCCACAAAATTTTGTCACATGTAAACTCAGCCACCATAAGACATATCAAGCTGAAACTTTTACAGTACATTTGTGTATGTCTAACTTAAAATATAGGCTCTGAATTGATTGAAAATTCAACGTAGAAGTGAAGTTATAGACGTTTAAAGCAAAAACGTTTGTCACAAGTAAACTCAGCCACCATGAGACATAGTGAGCTGAAACTTTGACACTAGATTTGTGTATGAATAACTTAAAATATAGGCTCTAAATAGATTGATAATTCAGTACAGAAGGAAAGTTATGGAGCTATAAGCTGTATTTTGCTAACTGCACAGACATGTTTGTTTTGAAAATACACAGGTGTGGCAAGTAGGTATTGTTAGTTGATTTTAATTTCACTTGAGCATATGAATACTATCAATATGAATACTTGATATGAAAATTATCAATCTATTCAGAGCCTATATTTTAAGTCAGACCTACAGAAATCTGCTGTCAAAGTTTCAGTTCGATAAGTCTTATGGTGGCTGGGTTTACTTGTGACAAAATTTTGAGGACAAACTGACAAATCGACAGAAATTTTTCTAAGGGTGGATTCGGTTTCTCTAATGTATGAAACGTAAAGAAAACTTGAAATGAGTCAGTTCTAAGCATTGTACAGACAAAATCATTCTTTTATTTATATATATTTAATAAATAAATTAATTGAATTATTAATAGTTATTACCATTACTAGAAAAAATCTTCATAAAATACTTAAAATACATCTTTTACAAAATTAAAAGAAAAAAAAACATTAATAATATATATTTAACAATTACATAAAATATATAATGGCATATCTTTAATTAGTTTTCTTCTATTTAAGAAGAGTTAATTCCTTTATAAACAATATTATAAAACTTGTTATACTTTGTGAAAACCTATTTGGTTTTCTATGTTAATATACTCCAGCATGTAGGATTACTTTTAGGCGAAAAAAATCAATTGTAGATTTCACAAATATTATTGTTAACATGATATTCAAAGGTTTTTATCTAATAGAAAAAAACATTTATTATCCTAAAAGTGCCTAAATGCAATATCCAACAAAAAAAAAATATTATGATGATCCCACTTATGTATTAAAGGATTAAAAAATAAACTGGAACCAGTGAGCATTTAGATAATCAAACTGCATTTATGTTTTTCTTTTTAATTAATATAGGGCAATAAAACATTAGACTCGTTTTAATTCTAACGTAGTGCAATCAGTTATTTTATTTTATTTTTATTTTGTGTAATAGATAACTCTCTGATGGCATTGTACTTTTTAGTTAATGCCTGAAGAAGGACACTACGAGTTTGAAACGCGTTGTTTATAAAATTACAATGTTATATGTGGAGACCATTTCATTAGCATTTTACCCTATTTATTTAACATACAATATAAATAAGTCTAATGGAAGATAAAAGGTCGCAATATTCTACATTAGAATAACTTAGGTGAGACAGCAGTTTGTTAAACTGAAGGCATATGAGTTCAAGGTCAATTTTACTAAATTACCAAACTAATTTGTAACATTGTAAAATCAAATATTTCACATTTTAATGATAAAACAAGATATTTTTGGTTTATCTTTGGCATTGTTGATTTGTCTTGTAGTAATTCTGTTTGCCTGATCGAGGATTTATGCCCCTCTCTGCTGAAACCAGCGAAGCTGAAGTCAGCCCTTCGCTTGAATCCACTCTGTAATTGTACTTCTGCCAGTTTTAATTCCTTTTTCAGTTGAATATTTAAAACACTTTTTTTCACTTTCTCTCTCTCTCTCTCTTTCTCTCTCCCTCTCTTCTCCTATTCTCCCTCTCTCTCTCCCCCCTCTCTCTTTCTCTCTCCCTCTCTTATCCTATTCGCCCCCTTTTTCTCTCCCCCTCTCTCTCATATCTCTCTCTCCTTCTCTTTTCTCCTCTTCTCCCTCTCTCTCATATCTCTCAATCCTTCTCTTTTCTCCTCTTCTCCCTCTCTCTCTCCCTCTCATCTTTCTCTCCTTCTCTTTTCTCCTCTTCTCCCTCTCTCTCATATCTCTCAATCCTTCTCTTTTCTCCTCTTCTCCCTCTCTCTCTCCCTCTCATCTTTCTCTCCTTCTCTTTTCTCCTCTTCTCCCTCTCTCTCATATCTCTCAATCCTTCTCTTTTCTCCTCTTCTCCCTCTCTCTCTCCCTCTCATCTCTCTCTCCTTCTCTTTTCTCCTCTTCTCCCTCTCTCTCATATCTCTCAATCCTTCTCTTTTCTCCTCTTCTCCCTCTCTCTCTCCCTCTCATCTCTCTCTCCTTCTCTTTTCTCCTCTTCTCCCTCTCTCTCATATCTCTCAATCCTTCTCTTTTCTCCTCTTCTCCCTCTCTCTCTCCCTCTCATCTCTCTCTCCTTCTCTTTTCTCCTCTTCTCCCTCTCTCTCATATCTCTCAATCCTTCTCTTTTCTCCTCTTCTCCCTCTCTCTCTCCCTCTCATCTCTCTCTCCTTCTCTTTTCTCCTCTTCTCCCTCTCTCTCATATCTCTCAATCCTTCTCTTTTCTCCTCTTCTCCCTCTCTCTCTCCCTCTCATCTCTCTCTCCTTCTCTTTCTACCTCTTCTCCCTCTCTCTCTTCTCATCCTCTCTTTTCTCCTCTTCTCCTCTCTCTCCTACTCTCCCTCTCTCTTTTCTCTCTCCCTCTCTTCTCCTATTCGCCCTCTTCTCTCTCTCTCTCTCTCTCTCTCTCTCTCTCTCTCTCTCCTCTCTTCTCTTTCTCCTATTCGCTCTCTCTCTCTCCCTCTCTTCTCCTTTACGCCCTCCCTCTCTCTCTCGCTCATCTCTCTCTCTTTCTCTCTCTCTCTCTCGCTCATCTCTCTCTCTTTCTCTCTCCCTCTCTTCTCCTATTCGCCCTCTCTCCCCCCTCTCGCTCATCTCTCTCTCTCTCTCTCCTTCTCTCTTCTCCCTCTCTCTCTCTCTCTCTCTCTCTCCTTCTCTCTACCTCACTTCTCCTCTTCTCCCTCTCTCTCTTCTCTCTTCTCCCTCTCATCTCTCTCTCACTCTCTCTCTTTCTCTCTCCCTCTCTTCTCCTATTCGCCCTCTTTCTCTCTCTCATCTCTCTCCCTCTCTTCTCCTATTCGCCCTCTCCCCCCCTCTCTCTCTGTCTCCTTCTCTCTTCTCCTCTTCTCCCTCTCTCTCCTTCTCTCTACCTCTCTTCTCCTCTTCTCCTCCCCTCTCTCTCTTCCCTCTCTTATCCCTCTCATCTCTCTCTTTCTCCACCTCCTCTTCTCCCTCTCTCTCTCTCATCTCTCTCTCTTTCTCTCTCCCTCTCTTCTCCTATTCGCTCTCTCTCTCTCTGTCTTTCTCTCTCCCTCTCTTCTCCTATTCGCTCTCTCTCTCTCTCTCCCTCTCTTCTCCAATTCGCCCTCTCTCTCTCTCGCTCATCTCTCTCTCTTTCTCTCTCCCTCTCTTCTCCTATTCGCCCTCTCTCTCTCCCCTCTCGCTCATCTCTCTCTCTCTCTCTCTCCTTCTCTCTTCTCCCTCTCTCTCTCTCTCCCCTCGCGCTCATCTCTCTCTCTCTCTCCTTCTCTCTTCTCCTCTTCTCCCTCTCTCTCTCCCCTCTCTTCTCCCTCTCATCTCTCTCTCTCTTTCTCTCTCCCTTTCTTCTCCTATTCGCCCTCTCTCTCTCTCTCATCTCTCTCCTTCTCTCTCCCTCTCTTCTCCTATTCGCCCTCTCTCCCCCTCTCTCTCTCTCTCTCTCCTTCTCTCTTCTCCTCTTCTCCCTCTCTCTCCTTCTCTCTCTCCTTCTCTCTTCTCCTCTTCTCCTCCCCTCTCTCTCTCCCCTCTCTTCTCTCTCTTTCTCCACCTCCTCTTCTCCCTCTCTCTCTCTCTCTCATCTCTCTCTCTTTCTCTCTCCCTCTCTTCTCCTATTCGCTCTCTCTCTCTCTCTCCCTCTCTTCTCCAATTCGCCCTCTCTCTTTCTCTCTCCCTCTCTTCTCCTATTCGCCCTCTCTCTCCTTCTCTCTCTCCTTCTCTCTTCTCCTCTTCTCCCTCTCTCTCCTTCTCTCTCTCCTTCTCTCTTCTCCTCTTCTCCCTCTCTCTCTCCCCTCTCGCTCATCTCTCTCTCTCTCTCTCCTTCTCTCTTCTCCTCTTCTCCCTTTCTCTCTCTCTCCCCTCTCGCTCATCTCTCTCTCTCTCTCCTTCTCTCTTCTCCCTCTCTCTCTCTCTCTCTCCCCTCTCTTCTCCCTCTCATCTCTCTCTCTCTTTCTCTCTCCCTCTCTTCTCCTATTCGCCCTCTCTCTCTCTCATCTCTCTCCTTCTCTCTCCCTCTCTTCTCCTATTCGCCCACTCTCCCCCCCATCTCTCTCTCTCTCCTTCTCTCTTCTCCCTCTCTCTCCTTCTCTCTCCCTCTCTTCTCCTATTCGCCCTCTCTCTCTCTCATCTCTCTCCTTCTCTCTCCCTCTCTTCTCCTATTCGCCCTCTCTCCCCCCCTCTCTCTCTCTCCTTCTCTCTTCTCCTCTTCTCCCTCTCTCTCCTTCTCTCTCTCCTTCTCTCTTCTCCTCTTCTCCTCCCCTCTCTCTCTCCCCTCTCTTCTCCCTCTCTTCTCTCTCTTTCTCCACCTCCTCTTCTCCCTCTCTCTCTCATCTCTCTCTCTTTCTCTCTCCCTCTCTTCTCCTATTCGCCCTCTCTCTCCTTCTCTCTCTCCTTCTCTCTTCTCCTCTTTCCCTCTCTCTCCTTCTCTCTCTCCTTCTCTCTTCTCCTCTTCTCCCTCTCTCTCTTCTTCTCTCTTCTCCTCTTCTCCTCCCCTCTCTCTCTCTCCCCTCTCTTCTCCCTCTCTTCTCTCTCTTTCTCCACCTCCTCTTCTCCCTCTCTCTCTCTCTCTCTCTCTCTCTCAGCTCTCTCTCTTTCTCTCTCCCTCTCTTCTCCTATTCGCTCTCTCCCTCTCTTCTCCTATTCGCTCTCTCTCTCTCTCCCTCTCTTCTCCAATTCGCCCTCTCTCTCTCGCTCATCTCTCTCTCTTTCTCTCTCCCTCTCTTCTCCTATTCGCCCTCTCTCTCTCCCCTCTCGCTCATCTCTCTCTCTCTCTCTCTCCTTCTCTCTTCTCCTCTTCTCCCTCTCTCTCTCTCTCTCCCCTCTCGCTCATCTCTCTCTCTCTCTCTCTCCTTCTCTCTTCTCCCTCTCTCTCTTCCCTCTCTTCTCCCTCTCTTCTCTCTCTTTCTCCACCTCCTCTTCTCCCTCGACTCCTCTCTCTCACCTCTTCCTCTCTCTCTATCTCTCCCTCTCTCTCCCCTCTTCTCTCTCTCCTTCTTTCTCTTGTTCTCCTCCTCTCGCTCTCCTCCATGTCGACTCTACATTATCATCCATTCAATCAAGCAATTTAGAGTACATTCAATAATTACTTGGCGCAATCTCTGCTTTTCTACTGTTTCTGTTACTAGCTTAAATCCACTCACAAGTGCATACCATTTAGTTTGTCCTAGACAGATAAACTGATTTATCTGATAAATATGTATCCTATTAAATTAAGTAAGTAATTGAAAATTTTCTCATTGTTTCTTAGTCTCCTTTCAGATTTTAAAAACCCTTCAGAATTTTTTTTTTTTTAGGAAAAGCATCTCAAATTGCCAACAGGTGGAAAAGATGTGTTCATTTAATATGAAATTCCTCCTTCGCTTTTTATATAACAAAATTATTTTATTTAACAACACAAAATATTAGAAAAAATAAGTATTTTTTACCTTATTTTCCAGTCAGAAGATTTAATGATGGCTTAACAGACTCTTAATCATTTGGTAAAACTGGATATCCTATGGTGTAGAAGCATTACGATACTGAAAAAAAAAAGTAAAGAGGTTGTCATCACTTCTTCATTAAATATGATTTTAAAATTCAAAATAACTTTTTTTATTCATTCATTAATTTTTCTGTAAATTTTTATATAGTTAGAAAGATATGTTTTCCTTTTGCTAAAACAGCCAGAGTGTTTTAAGTATAAGAGTAACAGTCAGTGCATGTTCTCATTGTACAGTTATTGTAGGCTAACATACCTGCTATGACCTGCTGCATTCCTTTGAACTCCCTCCCACCCCTAAAAAAACACTCCCTGACACCCTCAGTCCTTGCTTGGTCTCACCTCCCGAACAACCACCCCAGCACAGCAAGTAATTAAGAATCTTTTTTATGTATAAATTAGACATGTCTCAGTATGTAGTTTTAAGTTAAGGATCAATTTAAGCTATTTTAATATTATTCCCGTTATCACTCAATAGGTTCAGATATATTCATTTTAATTAATTCACCCCTATGTTCCAAAAGCTCTTAAATGCATATATATTTCTTTTATAGATGTAACGTGAAGAAGAACATCACGTGTTTGAAACGCGCTGTTTAGTTTCTTGTAATAAACTTTTTTGTGTGTAGACTTTTCCTAATGTTCTTTTTTTAACGAATCGACTACCTTGAGAGTACTTGGAGTTAGTAAGGATTAATTTAAAATACCTAATTGTTGATTAATCATTGTAAGAGTTATTGTCACTCACAAGGTTAAAAATAAAATTCATTTTGCCAGATTGACAATTTTGACCTTCGGATTTATTCAGATCAAACAAATATCAAAGACTGACTTCATACCTTATACAAATGTCAAATGTACGGCAGAGAAAGTTTTATTTTCATTAAAAAAAAAAAGTAATTATTCTATGTAAAGTTTTTAATGACTGCGTGCAAACTCATTTTTAAGAAAACGTTAAATTTTAGAATTAAACATTTTAATATTTAATTCACCAAGTTGGTAAAAAGATGTTTTTTGTTTGTTTTTTATATATTCATAACTCTATTTCATATTTTGTAAGAGCAATAATATATGTTTTGTTTCGCATATATAATTAATGTATTTTGGAACAGTTCTATTATATAAAACTAAAATTTATACTTTTAGTTTAATAAATAAAACAAATGAATAATAAACTCTCTGATTTGGAGATAATTGATATCAGGAAAATAAATTGTCTCTTGTTTACTGAAACAATTTAAACTTTATATCAGTATCTAGTACTTCATGAATATGAATGAAGGTTTAAAAATAATAAACCAATTATTATCCTTAATGGCATTCTACTTGACAGTAAGTTGTTAAACGTGTCAAACTTTTGGTAAAGTCAATGACAAATGACAGTAAGTTGTTAAACGTGTCAAACTTTTGGTGAAGTCAATGACAAATGACAGTAAGTTGTTAATCGTGTCAAACTTTTAGTAAAGTCAATGACAAATGACTAAGTTGTTAAAAGTGTCAAACTTTTGGTAAAGTCAATGACAAATGACAGTAAGTTGTTAAACGTGTCAAACTTTTAGTAAAGTCAATGACAAATGACAGTAAGTTGTTAAACGTGCCAAACTTTTGGTAAAGTCAATGACAGTAAGTTGTTAAACGTGTCAAACTTTTGGTAAAGTCAATGACAAATGACAGTAAGTTGTTAAACGTGTCAAACTTTTGGTAAAGTCAATGACAAATGACAGTAAGTTGTTAAACGTGTCAAACTTTTAGTAAAGTCAATGACAAATGACAGTAAGTTGTTAAAAGTGTCAAACTTTTGGTAAAGTCAATGACAAATGACAGTAAGTTGTTAAACGTGCCAAACTTTTGGTAAAGTCAATGACAAATGACAATAAGTTGTTAAACGTGTCAAACTTTTGGTAAAGTCAATGACAAATGACAATAAGTTGTTAAACGTGTCAAACTTTTGGTAAAGTCAATGACAAATGACAGTAAGTTGTTAAACGTGTCAAACTTTTCGTAAAGTCAATGACAAATGACAGTAAGTTGTTAAACGTATCAAACTTTTGGTATAGTCAATGACAAATGACGGTAAGTTGTTAAACGTGTCAAACTTTTGGTAAAGTCAATGACAAATGACAGTAAGTTGTTAAACGTGTCAAACTTTTGGTAAAGTCAATGACAAATGACAGTAAAGACTAGCTTGTACAGGCGTGATGTGAATGTACATTCCGACAACTATTTTGTGGGCTTTAATACCCATAAACCTGTTTATTCTATAAATCTATATCTAGTGAAACAATTAAAGTTTTCCAATTGATTAAAAAAGGCGAAATTCTTTGCAATTTATCTGCATTATTTCCTGTTTAAATCTCAACCGGTTATAAATGTTGGATTGTTATATACTCAATTAAATAGCACGAATTAATTGATTGTTAACGGGGCACTGGCTCGTAGGTAGACATGCCACCAGATTAGGATTGGAGGCGAGGGATTTTTGCAAGTCATGTCAGAATGAGGAAGAGGAAGAGACAATTCCTCACTTTCTCTGTCAATGCCCTGGTTGGCTCAAAGAAGGAAGGAAGCACTAGGAGAATATTTCTTTGACAATCTTGAGAACTTAGCATCCACTGGTATCAGGGATCTGTCTAGATTTATTGTTCTCTCGAGATGGTTCGAGTGGGCCATGGACAGGGGAGAATAGCCCCAATTCCTTTTTGTGGTATCACAAGGGGCCGGCTTGCGGCCTATGTGTGTTCTCTCTTGGGACGGCCACTGTAACCTAACCTGATTGATTGTTCGATTTGGCTCATGGAAACAGATATTAATTTATATTGCTATTCATACAGAATATTTTAGACAACGCCTTGAAAGATTAATTTATTTCTTGGCTTTGAATTAAGTAAAAAAAAAAAAGAAAATTTGTAGAGTGGCTTACACTCAGAATTATTATAAGTAAACATAATATCAAACTCGTTGACAATCAATTGAGTGTATGTTTGATTTTAATGTGACTATTGGTTGAACTTAGTTCAAATTCCCTGCTAAATTATTAAAAATACATGTATAATCAATTTAAAGAATATATTTCTATTAATATAGCTACATACACATTACATGTTCCACGAAAACTTGAAGTAGTTGAATTAGAATAATAGAAGACGCTATTATTATTATTAAAATACGGCAGGAGCATACAGATGTGTGCAAATAGGGATCATATCTGACCTATTGTGTTCTTTTTGTCGTTTCTAAAATCACCATTAGATTTCAAGTACTTTAAACTTTATAATTATCTTCGGGAAAGTATCTCTTACTTTTATTTGTTTTACGTATGATTTCTAAAAAAAAATCTCTAACTTCATAAAAGCGATTGTCTAGAAACACATGGAATCTATTCAAAAGTTTCTAGTTGTCTCAGGAAGAGTGTCTATTCTCTATGTATGTTGATAATTCAGAATGAGAAGTATGTTTGATTTAACAATCCATGATATAGAAATCATTTATACGAGCAAAGTCTACAACAACTAAAATTTGTCATAAAATAACATGAAGGCTAATAATAGAGAGAGCTAGTAGAGTTATGGCACAGCTAAATGATGTTACCCTCTGATGACATAATATTATCAATACTCACTTTTAAATCATTATAAACTTTTTTTTTCTTTTTTTGAGGAAGATTGAAAAATTGATCAAATTTTTACTTTTAACAGATTGAAAAAAAAAAATTATGTTTATTGAATGAAGGTAATTCAAATAGTGATATTTTATTCAAATGAATTTTATAATTTTTTTTTATATTTTCCTTATCTCGACCACATATATTTAACACTATTTTTTTCTTTTTTATCGAGGTTTGGTCTAGCTTCAATAATTCAACATCTTTAAACCGACGTTTTGTCTATATTTGTAAACATCTTCAGGGCTTGGTATTTTTCTATTGTGATGAAGCAACTATATAACGGTTCGTGTTTAAATTGTGTTTAAATATTCGATATAAATGTTTAAATCCGTCTCTTAAATATTCTTTTCTTAACAAATTTAAGTTCACTTTGAATAGACTTTTTAGACAAAATTATACCCATTGCATGGTAAAATCTAATAAAATGGTTTCCACATATAACAATTTAATGGTATAAACAACGCGTTTCGAACACGTAGTCTTTTTCCTCAGGCATTAACTAAAAAATACAATGTCATTAGAGAGTTATCTATATTTACTTTGTACTATAGATGACTTAGTAATCTGGTGACATTGTATTTTTTAGTTAATGCCTGAGGAAGAACACTAGGTGTTTGAAACGCGTTGTTTATACCATTAAATTTTTATATGTGGAGATCATTTCATTAGCTTTTTACCCTACAATGAGTAAATACCACATAATAACTGATTGCAGTACGTTAAAATTATACCCATTCCTTCTAACTTCCTTGTACAGTCAAAATTTTTATAACTCAATATATATATACTTGGGATTAAAGCCTTATAATTACACTAAAAATTAGTGCAGCAAGACATTACTTTTGTGGCTTTAATACCAAGGTATCTATCACATAGTTTTTTTTATCTAAATAGACCCCAGTGTTCTCCCGTACTTCTAACAGTTTTAGTTAACTGTTGTAAATGATTAGTTGTGCAATCCGTAATTGTGTGGTATTTACTCATTCTGAAATAAAATGGATAAACCAACAAAATAAAACCAACAGTTGAATTCTCTTAATTGAATTTTATTATTTCACTCTAATTTTTGTAACTAATTAGATATAATTTGTATTACAGTGTCTTCCTGATGATGAACACAAAGTGTTCGAAACGCGTTGAATAAAACTTCATTTGTGTGGAGACTTTTGTTGGTTTATCCATTTTACTTCAGAAATTTGTAAATGAATAGTTTTGAGATCTATTTTTTTTTTTAGCATTTTTGCAAAACTGACATTTCCGGTTGCTAAAAAAAAAAATATAAATAAATCACACAATATTAAATTAATGAAATTTGGATTATGATTATATTTACTGGATACACTACTAGATATTTTTTTCTGTTTTCCTTGAATCTATTTTCCTTGTTGAGAGCTTCAGATAAAAACATAATTACCTGGGCTTTATTTGAAATTGAAAAGCGAAAGAAATAATTAAAGCAATTAGCAGAGTTTTCAGTTGGGCATTTTGTTTTGCTCGATTATGTGTTTTAACAGATCCATTGATTGCCTTGGCTATAAGAAAGACTCTCTCTCTCACAAGTGGCAGAAGGATAGCAAAGCTTACCCTTTAGAATTACCTACAAACCACCCACCCCCCGGCCTCTACTCAACACAAAAACCTTCTCAATTAACCACAAATCTCATCCTCTTTCCTCTCACTATACAACTTAATTAAAACCCGAGGGAGGGAAAAAAAACAATATGTATTCTCCAACTCAATTGCTTTATTCCCACATATGGCAAACGCATTAGGGGGGAAAAAAAAAATACTCTTGAGCTGGTTCTGTGTAATCCATCTGTATTCATTACTTAGAATTCAATTAAGAAAATTCAAATAGAGTTTAATCAAACAATTGAAAAAGTGTCGCGTTCTTTAAACATTCCTGCATTTAAATTTATTTTTCAAAAACATTTTTTTCCTATTTGACCTAGTCTATAATTAACACATCTCTCTAATATAATTAATTATTTTTATAATTAATATAATTGATAGCGAATATTTTCTATAGAATAAAATATCTTCAGTTTTATTTTCACATACGTCTCACCGCGGAATGAATGCAATTAGTTATATTGCTTATAACTATACCAGGATATCCTAAGTCCACCAATACTGGCCGCAACTAGCCTCATTCGAATAAATTATACCCCTGATAATCAAACCAAGTTGGCTGATTTCACTGGGGGCTGGAAGAGACTTAAAAAAGACTAGGGGAGCAGGAAGAGGAAAAGAAGCCTTGGAATCGAGTTACTATAATAGAGAGCGACTGAAGGAACTTTCCACCCGTGGACACCAACCCAAAACCAGGAACCTCAAGGTAGAAGCCAAAGACGTTGTTCTACCACCGCAGTGAATAAGACCTATAAGGGTGGACCACCATCCAAACCAGAGTGCGGAGAGGTGGACTTTCCACCCGTGGACACCAACCCAAAACCAAGAACTCCAAGGTAGAAGCCAAAGACGTTGTTCTACCACCGCAGTGAATAAGACCAATAAACGTGGACCGCCACACAAGCCAGCCCGCGAACGAGTTGACCTTTCACCCTTGAACGCCGACCCAGGCTAACCCTCAGTCCAGTTGTGCCTTTCTTAGTTCACGCCATAAGGGAACGACCACCCTGACGTGTTAACCCCCCCCCCCCCACCACCACGGCAAGGTGAAGGCACATCGGGGGGGGGGGGGGGGATATGACCACACTATTACCATTATTCTATGATGACTAGAAAGCTTTAGATTATACTTTTTCTATTCATGAAAAGATAGATTTTCTATTTAGTTTGTTCAAATATTTTATCAACTTATTTTTAAAGCTTCTTTCACTAATAGAAGTTTGAAAGCTTCATTCTCTGATACGAATATCTCACTTGAAATCTAATGGCTTTGAACATTAAATATGAATGCTTAGATATCGGCTTAGATACCTTTACATCTCATATCATAAAGAACATGTCCAAGCATTTTGAATTTTACTTAGTTAAAGAGTTTATTTCCCCAACAAATTCAACTATTTACCTATTTTTTGTTAAAGTCATTAATAAACAATCTTATACAAGTTTTTTTTTTTTTTATTGGAAACTAATAATGTAATATTAAAAAAACTACTCAATTTACCAAAAAGGGGGCTGAAACTGAAATAAATTAAAGTCAAACTTCTGTTACAATGTTCACTCATTTAAATTAAAATAAGAATACCGTAAAATTATTGCTTGTTTGTTCTTGTTTCGCACATTGCAGGACTTAGCGCTAACCACAAAAGCGAATATTTTAACTCCAAAAAAAATTTGCAATTTATATTCATCCCATTAAAAAGATTAATTATAGTTTCTTTTTCATAATAGATATAAACACTGCTAACAAGAGATATCTTAAAAAACGCTACAATAAATTGAAAAACTTAAAAGAATTACTCCTTATTCAAAGATATAACCGGATTATATAACATTCACTGTTGATTTTGATGACACAATCATGTTATACAATTAATATGCGTTAAAATTGTTTTTAAAATGTATTTCTACAAAATTTCGTAAATATAGATTTTTTTTAACACTTTTTCTATTCATTGTTGATAGACTCAACTCATTTTTCATCTAATGAGTAAATACCACATAATAACTGATTGCACTACTTTAGAACTTTTTCTATTCTCAAATATGTTTTTTTTTCTTCATTTATAGAATCACTATTACATTTAAGAAAAAATATAACTTTACTGTAAGTCTATGTTCTATGAAATATAGCAACCTCATTTTATACCCACTGCTGTCAATACCACTGCAATGCAAGTTAAATACCTCCCCTGTTAAGAACCTTGATTTAGACTATCGTATTTTACTAGGTCATTGTATATAAAACATTTTAAAAGAAAAAATACTTTTTCCTGAATAGATCTATTTCTATTCTGCATTTCTATTTCTAATTTACTTCAAAAACCTGCATACTTTTAAAACAATTTAGCTTTCACAGAAATCAAAATCGACGAACTGTATATTTTAAGTAAATTACGTCCACTTAAACATTCATTTTCTTCAATATGTTAAACTCTAAAGTAAACTAGATTAAATTTTTAAACTGTATTAAATTTATTTGTTTATTTAACACTTACGCTGAATTCTTTATTGCTATTTACTTTATTAAATGTACCAGTTTCATTAAATTACTTTACTATTTTAAGGTACCTATATTCTGAAGTTGAATGTATGCTTTTGTGATTTGGAGTTATATATTTATTTTTGAATAGAGTACTTGCAATTTGAACATTATACTTGTATATTATTAATATGGCAAACCGTCATACCTCGTGTGATGATCTTGGAGTCGTTGGAGCGCTTTCGGACGTTGTCCATCTTCAATCGCAACTAACCTACTGAGCTGTTATAAAGGGGGGTTTGGTTTCCTGTCAAGTCCACTGCCATCCTGATATTATTAATTTGATTTTATTTAGTTATTTTTGATTTAAAAGGAAACCAACCCCCTTTATAACAGCTCAGTAGGTTAGTTGCGATTGAAGATGAACAATGTCCGAAAGCGCTCCAACGACTCCAAGACCATTGTACGAGGTATGACGGTTTGCCATATTAATAATATAAATCATACTAATCTCAGTGGTATTAATAATAAACATGTATTATACTTGTAACAAACTTGGTTGGCGTCCATCTTTAATTATTACTGTCAGTTCTTTCAGGGTGGTTTCAAATAATTATTGAAGAACATTAAAAATTTGTTGTTGAGCTCTAACAGTACATTGAATCTTGACTTACTCTGGATGGAGTAAAAAGAAAGTCGGCCGCTTGAGATAACCCAATAAGAGAGCAGCTGCAAAAAACGACGTACTGAGGGATGAGCAGAGGCCCTCGAAAACACCAAGTGGGTTTTAATTGGACCACTCAAAACACAAACCTACCTCTTCAATTACGCTTTTTTTTCAACTCGATCTTTTTATTAAAGAAAATTTCTATATTTTACAGTCAATTATGCTATAATTAAGCGTAATAAACTAATCAAAAATCAATTTAGTTAATTGATTAGTTTGAAAACTGACGTGCATAAGTTCACTAATTACGGTTAAAATAGAATTTATGAATGGTTTAATTTTAAAGAAGAGCTATGTCATCATTACGATTCATCAAACATTACGATTATGATTCACAAACTTTTTGTTATACAAACACACACACGCACACACACACACACACACTGACATTCACAGCACCTACCTGTTTAGGTTAAGTTACATTCACAGTCCCACAACAGTATATGCATAGGTCGAACAATGACCCCTTGTAACACCACACAAGAAATATTCTGAATTGGGAATCCTATATTTTGCATAACTCAAGTGTATTTAGAGTAGGGGAGCTTTAGCGAGTATCATACAGACTTAATGGCCTCTTCTAGAGATGACGTTCTCAGATTTATTAATCAACTGCGTGAATAAATTGAAGGCCAGAGTGGGTATTGAACCCAGATCTACCAGTTCAGAATCGAGCTCTTTACCACTTCGCTAACCTGACCTCTATTCTTCAGTTTAAGTAATTGTTTTCTATGCTAAGTACTGCTATACTAAATTAAGAATCAATATGTTTGAGATGTTATCCTTAAAATTGCGATTTCTTTTAACCTTATGGCACACAAACAATTATTTTTGTTTTTACGTAAAATAAAATACCCTGTTTATACTTCATTAATATTTAAGAATATATATCAATCTCAAAAAACAAAAACTAATTAAAAGATCTGTCACAAGGGGATGTTCCTTACCTCATTCTAATCATGAGTAAATGTCACACGACAAAGGATTGCATAGATCGTCAGTTAAGAACTTATTATTTCTTCGATTTGTTTCTACGTTCACAATATTTTTAATGCTGCTGTAAAAGTATACATCATAGCTAATCTACCATATATGAGGTGTCCATTTCAGTTATAAATAAACCATATTAGAGATAATTTTACATCGGGAGTCCTAAACATTGTCATATTCAAGTCATTTAAAGTAGATATGATAAACTGACGTAGTAGAAGATTGAGACTAACTAGTTTATATACTGTCCGAGAAACTGTGTACCAAAGGGTGAAAAATCTAGATTGCAGTCATGATTTCAAACTCCTGTTTTCATTGCTTCCTGCAGGTACGTTGCCTCATCCCAAACACGTTTGGTCTGAGTGTGTGTTCTCTCATATGCCGACCACTAGACTCTAACATATCCTAACCTATTTTCTTTGTTAACCACTTAATTCTGATATATATATATATATATATATATCAATGATCAAACCACAATAACAAATGGGAAAACAAGTCTAAGATCTTTCAACCCAGTTGGGTTTTGACTCTGACGAAGACCGCTTGTTACGGTTGAAAGATCTTAGTCTTGTTTTCCCATTTCTTATTGTGGTTTGATCATTGATTGTTGTTTCACGTGTTTATGTGAAATCTTTATATATATATATATATATATATATATATATATATATATATATATATTCACTGTTTTGTTATTGAGGGCTAGGTCAAATAAAAGAAAATAAACTCCTTTCTAGGCCGACGTTTCGATGTATTTGTACATCATCTTCAGGGCTAAAATTAGAGTAAGACTATAATACATTTATCAAAACAATCTACAACTCACATAGAGAAATAACACACATTTTTGTTAAGACCAACAGATACATACAAAAGGTTATTTTATAATCAGAGTTGTTGAGTACACATCTATTTAAAAGTATCAGACAGAAGGAAATTAGTTTTACCTTGGAAAGTGTGAATTATAGTCTTACTCTAATTTTCGCCCTGAAGATGATGTACAAATACATCGAAACATCAGCCTAGAAAGGAGTTTATTTTCTTTTATTTGACCTAGCCCTCAATAACAAAACAGTGAATAGAATAGAAGAGGTCAATAACAATTTTTGAGTTTATATATATATATATATATATATATATATATATATATATATTATTGAAAAAGATCGCAGTTTCTGCATTCACGACCTTTTTGTTAACAGATTCTAACCTCCTAGCTATTTTCCTTATTGTAGTAAAACTATAAATTAGGTTCGCCAATGACATTTCCAAGTAAATAGGTCCAATGAACGAAGGAATTATTAAAATTATTAAATTTATTTCGTTCATTGGACCTATTTACTTGGAAATGTCATTGACGAACCTGATTTATAGTTTACCTACTACAATAAGTAAAATAGCCAGTAGGTTAGAATCTGTTAACAAAAAGATTGTTTATTTTTCAATAATAAACTTGAGAGAAGATCTGCTGCCAATATATACCAATATATATATATATTACACTTTTTCTTATTCTCGGAATTTGGTCAGGGAATCAGGTCCCTGACCAAATTCCGAGAAGAAGAAAAAGTGTTTGTTAGTAATTGTGGTCAAGAAAACAGTACCGTATATATATATATATATATATATATATAATATATATATATATATATATATATATGACGACGAACTTCAGTTCGAAATATCGACCCAGTAAGTTTTCTCGCTTCTTCTATTTGTTGTCTTTTTTCATTTATATATATATATATTATATATATATATATATATATTTATATAACAGTTCAAGATTGAGATAAGTAACACAAAAGCAAAGAAACACACTTACAAACTCAAATTTTCGGGCAATCCGTCTTCAGGAGAGAAGAGAAAGGGAGACCAAGCACGTTGTAGACGCAACGGCAAGTAACCGACCCGTCACCTACCAGTGCTGTCCCCCGTACCCGGTCATAGAATTAAGAGAAGATAAAACAGAAAGTCAGATAAACGGTACAAGTTGAGTAAATATAAAAGAATCAAAGAGAATTAGAAAAAAATTAAAAAGAAAGAGAAAAATAAAATAAATATGTAAGTGTATATATAGAAAAAGGATTAGTGAACAAAAAATTATCGTAAAATACATAAAACATATATATATATATATAAATTAAATAAAAAAATAAGCGATAGAACAAATTCAGTTTGATCAATTGTTGATCAATTCAGTTTGTTTTTTATCGCTTATGATTTTTATTTCTTAAAAAACGTTTCTTATTGTTTCTTATGATCTATCCGTAAAAAACAGGAAAGTGTAAAACAAAACGAATAGTAAAATGGCAACTAAAAACCTTACAAAACACATTGTTTACTTTAGATAAAACTACTGTTTCTAAAATTTTACCCAAGTAGCTTAGTATTTTTTTTTTCTTAATTTTTCAGTTATCTTTGTTTGTGTAAATTACTAAAATTGACCAACACTTAGTTGGCATTTTTCTCTTGTTTATAGTCAAAAATAAAGTGCTGATAGGTTATAAAAAGTGATAAATTGAATTATGATTCAGTTTGTTTAACTGAATTGCAAGTAGTTGAATTGAAATGTGCTGCTTTCTGTAAGTTACTAATTTAATCAAATTAAACTGCTCTGACTTGAATACTCCATTTTAGTAGATTAGTGATTTACCGGCAGCCCAGTATAATAGTTTCAAGTGAAGCTTATCAGGAACTTCACTGTTAACCGTCACTACTTGATTCATTTGTAGTGATAATTAATAGTTCTTCATTACTATTCATAAAACTGATTAAGCAAAAAATTGAAATGAAGCTTTTAGAAAGGTAGTCCACCATTTATATTAGGAATGGGTAACCTTTTTTAAACCTGGGGGCTGCATTATATCATCATTAAGTGACCAAGGGTCACATGGTAATTTCTGTGGTATTTGGATACACACAGATTATATATATATATATATATATATATATATATATATATATATATATATATATATGCGTGTATACTGGCAGCAAGTCTTCTTTTAAACAAGTGTTGTTAAAAAGCACAGCGGCTTCAGCATTAATAATCTTTTTAGAAAGATATTCTACTTGCCTTATTATTTTCTTATAATTCACTGGTAGCTCAAAAATTAATCTACCTAATTCCATGACAAGCATAGGAAAACAATCTTCAAGAGACCTAATGAAACTATATTTAACACTACACTAACACAAACTAGGTTAAAGAACTAAATGGAAACAAGCTTTCGGCCACATTGGCCATCATCAGGTAAACAGTAAACAATAAAACAAAACAATTTTGTTTATTTATTTAATTTTCTTTCAAAAGTCTTACTGAGCTTTTGCTAATAATCAGAAAGCAAAGGAATTTTTAATATTAAGATAGAATTGGGCTAATACGAATTAGTTTTTAAATAAACACAATACTAACAGTACAACACCGGGAATAACGAACAGATACGCATCTTTAACTTACATACGTAAACCTAGCGAAAAAATTGCGACTCTTCTAAGAAAATATTCATTAAAAATAGGTTATAAACGAATAACACATAAACCAGGATTAAATGCAAAGATTGCGGTAAAAACTACATCGGGCAAACGGGAAGGACACTAAAAGACAGATTCAAAGAACACTTTAAAGACTACACCAACAACACAAACAAATCAAACTATGCACACCACTTAAACAAATTTGGACATAACCCAGACAGTATGGAAAACACAATGGACTTACTACAGACGGGACAAAAAGGACAGCGAATGAACATACAGGAACAAATAGAAATATATAAACATAAAATGACAGACAATATAATCAATGAACAAACAAACCACCAAACTGACATTTTAACAAAACCACTAATAACATTTAAAAGACGACTCAAGGAAATGGAAATAGATAATGAAATAAGAAATAAAAGGAAAAAACATAGCAATTAAAGAAATATGGAAAAAAAATTAACTACACACACAACACTGATTACACAATGTAGATGCTATAAATATAGGTAGGTTATAGGAAAACAACATTCACAGTCAGTTGGGTGCTCTTGAAGATGGGATCCAGACGGACCCGAAACCGGTCGAGCTTTTCAGAGATTTTACGAGGTATGACGGAATGTATTATTACTAATCCTGATAATCTCCGAGGGCCGCACAAAAACACGTCTTGGGCCGTATGTGGCCCGTGGGCCGTAGGTTGCCCATACCTGATTTAAATGTAAGAAAATTAATAGGGCTTGAGTTACTTAAAAAAAAAATTAGGGAAAAACAAATTTAAAGTACTTGTCAACTTAACATTGAATTTTAAGTTGACCCACTGTTAAATTTCACTTATCAATTATCTTTTTCAACGTTTTTAGAGAAAGCTAGGTAAGTAAAGGTATATTTAAATGAAATTGTAAGGTTTTGTTTTTGGTGAATATTTGAATATTCATGGGATTGTCCTCTTGGACCTGAGTGGAATTCATGCCTGCCAACCAATAATAAACTCTCTTATCTAATCCGCTATTTAGTGTTGCTAACTCTCTGAAATGTTTTAGCAAATGCTAAAAGTTTTACTACTTTAACTTGACTGTTTTTTAATCTGGTGAAAATATTTTAGTGCTGTTTCTTGTCTTATCTGTGACGACCTCATATTTTATATTTATGAAGTTTTAAGAGTAAATTGATATTTTTTTATTAAAGAGAAACGGTATTGTTATTCCATTGTAGCATCAGGCTTTTTTAAATAACATGCACAAAATCCACCATAGGCTTTAAAGTGGTCTGCATTTTTTTTTTATTTTACATAGTCAAAACAACGTAAATGTAACATTACGAGTGACAATGATGAAAGAAATATATATATTTACACATTGAGGCAGGAGGGAAGAAATAATCCAGTAATTATACTTCCTGGCGTGAAAAATAAGTTATAAAACTTAGATTAAATTTAAATAATAATAAAATTTAAATTAAAATAATAGGCAGTAGAGTAATTCACACCAATAAGTCTCTTGGCCACTTTCTCTTCAGGCGCCTTTGGGGATTCCCTGGGATATTTGTTGAGGAGATGTTTTGGACTAAGGGATTATTATTGCTAAAAAGATTTTTATGGAAGGCTTTGTAGCGAGATATTACTACTTGATGAACTGTTGAATCCTGAGGTCTGAATAGATTGTTTGATTTGGTATGTAAAAGGGACAATGAAGAATTTTTGACTGAAGATCTTGTGTCCTCTGGGCATTGCTAGATTTTGTTGCTTCCCAATATTTCAATACCGTAAGTCCAAATAGGCATGATCATAGATTTGTACAGTAATAGTTTATTAACATTTGTTAATTTTGAACGATTATCAAGTGAATTAAAAGTCTATAGCGTCTGTTTAGTTCTGTTCTTTTCATTTTGGTATAGGGAACCCAAGTAAGACGTCTGTCAAGGTGTAGTCCTAAGTATTTGGTGGCAGTAGCTTGAGGGATAGGAAAGGTCTGCAAATTGAAATAAAAAATATGAAACAGACTAAAACTAAAAACTGTTAACTTTCTATTTGAGGAGATTGCCAAACTCATTCAAGAAATTAAGAAGCAATACGAAAAAAACACGGGAGGTGTTGGGCATTAATAAAGACTGCACACATACAAAGTAAAATATTTAATCAACTGTCATAGCAATGATAACGTAGTTTCAATAGTGAATGATATCACAATCTTGATATAAATTGAACCAGTTAATTTTGTAGTTAAAAATCAGCTTTCTAAAATCTATCTGCATTTTTATAAGAATATTTTAAGTGGTCCATATTTGTGTGAGTGTGTGTGTCTGTGTGTGTCTGTATATTTAAAGAATGAAAGTAATAGAAGATACATAAAAATCAATACTGTATTCTTATACAAAAATTTTAAACAAAAAAAAACATTGTAGGGTAAAAAGTTAATGAAATGGTCTCCAAATATAAAATTTTTTTTTTCTTTTATATCCCCCAACAATAATAAATTTATATCCCAGTTTACCAAACATTTAGTCACCAATAACCACCAATTTTTCTCAGACCAAAACATACAAATATTACATATAAACAATAAATTTCGTGAAATAACTATTTTAGAAGGGTATGAAATTAACAAATTAGTGCGCGATAATTCTTTTACTTGCCTCAATTACAAATCCCCAAGTGTACAACTTTTCTTAATTTATTTATTTAAAAAAAAAAAAGTTCTATTTTCTCCGTATTCCTATATTTGTTTATATTTCGTTATTTTTCTCTGTTTTATATTTTTAATATTTTCCTACACTTAGTTTTAGAGCAAACGTAAAGGCTCAACCTAACCTTTAGGAAAAAAAATAACAATGGAATGTACCTGCGTTCTAATATGAAACAGATGTACCCCCATACCCTACCCACGTCCATCCTATTACCAGTCAGTTGTATCAGAGACACTCACCCTTAGGTTCGTATTCTCTTCCTTACCTTATTTTATTTTTATTTTGTACTATATTTACTGTATACTATAGATAACTCTCTGGTGTCATTGTATTTTTTAGTTAATGCCTGAGGAAGAACACTAGTGTTCGAAACGCGTTGGGTAAATACCACATAATATGTGATTGCACTTAAAGCTATCCGTTTATGCTTGAATTCCCTTCTTTCAGAGCTATTTAAACCCTTTTCAAATTATCTGATTTGCAATTTAGATTATATTTGAACCCTTACGTAAAAAACACTTATAAAATAAAAATGCCTTAAGACACAATAGAAGTGGTGTCATCCCTGCAAATTTAAAAGATTAATTAATTCAAGGAATAATTAATAACTGATAAAGTGTATGTAGGCACAATAAAACAAAAATATATCTATGAGTTTGTTAAATTTATACCAGAATTTGATGTACCTAACTGAATCACACATTGTACAAGACCGAAACTTCATTGCTTGTCAAAGAGTTTGATATTATGTTTTACATATAATAAAGTTCATTGTAGACAAATCCAGATATTTTTCTTGTTAATTGTTTAATTGGTAAATATATTTGCTTTTTAATGATTTCTTTAAAATGATGTACACTAAACATTATGACTCAATTTCTAACAGTTAATAGAACAATATTATTTATTCTATACAAATTTAACATAAAATCGCACGATATTTTAAATGCAAAAGTACTGTAGTTCATAAATAGAATTTTATTGGTCCCAAGTCGGGCTAAGTTTGAAAGTTAAGGATTTGTTTGTAAATTTGTGGTGTTGGGATGGGAGGTAAGGACATGCATCTAAATAAAACAGTGTTGGTCTGTACGACTATTACTTGGAGAAGGCTTTGCTGAGCAGTGGCATTCAGGCAGGTACTCGGAGGGAGTCAGCAATTCATTAAGTTTTAACATCTGGTCTCATTTATTACGTTTCCCGTTTTCTAAGCGTAGTTTTCTTTGCTCCACACTTATTTAAATTGGCAATAGATCTTCTGTTAATCCCAACCACTTTTAAAAGGACCCCTTTTACTAAATTCTTTCTTTACGAGGTAAATGTTGTTTATTTCTTAATTTTTTTTTTTTTTTTGAAGATAACAAAAGTTAATATAAGCTTTATATTTATTATCTTGTTGTAACAAGATTGTAAACAGGTTTTCTTTTCAAGAAAAGAAAATTAACAACACTGAACTTAAAAATGGGACTATAATTTCATCGTAAGAGTCACAAATTTGAAATCCATCGATCAAATGACACATCGAACAAATTAGAGTTAATCTTCGTTCTATTTCTTAACCTTATACTGTGTTTTAGACGTTACACTATACTGATATATCAAGAAATATTTAGTGATGGGGCAAGGTACTTAGACTCGGGAATGGGAAATATCGGAACTTTTCTCGAAGAATTTGGGAATTTGGGAAGAACTTGGGAATCGGAGAATTTTAATCGAATCTCCGATTCTGAAAACGATTCTTTAAAATAAATACAGACAGTATGTATCGAGTATTGTAAAAGAAATGGGAAAACAAGACTAAGATCTTTCAACAGTTACATGCGGTCTTCGTCAGAGTCAAGTTGGGTTTTTGACTCTGACGAAGACACCATGTTACGGTTGAAAAATCTTAGTCTTATGAATGAGTGTCTTTATCTATGAAGGAGTGTCTCTGCTGTTTTATTTCAAGTAAACCTACTACATTTTTTAATATTCGAATATATAGGATATATTTTTTTCCCTCCAAAGTAGTACCCCTTACTTGGAGGGAGTTCATTATGATATTTTTACATGCTCCATTTTTTATACGACTTGTTTATAATTTATTATTTCATTAGTGAAATAAATTTAAAATAATAATTTTATATAAGAAGCATCAATATTATATTAAATTAAAATACATATATTACCATATATCAACATATTAAAATACGTTATATAGTGCAATCAGTTACTATGCGGTATTTACTCATTGTAGGGTAAAAAACTAATGAAATGGTCTCCACATATAAAAATTTAATCATATAAACAACGCGTTTCGAACACGTTATACTTTAAACACTCACCCTTAGTTAATGCCTGAGGAAGAACATTACGTGTTTGAAACGCGTTGTTTATACAATTAAATTTTCATATATGGAGACCATTTTATTAGCTTTTTACCATACAATACGTTTATTACAATATATGAATAAAAGTTCAACTTCAAATATAAGTTTTTGCTAAGTAATTATAAATTTATCCTCAATTATATATATAAAAAAAAAAAAAGATTTTCTTTAAAGGAATAGGACAAAGAAACGACTGTTACAGTATTCCCATGACTAATCAGCTTTGGAAAAACTCTTGATTCTCAAAGCACCGCCTAAAAAAACCACTTACTACTGTAATTTAATATAAAAAAAAAATTATTCAAAATATGTTATTTTCATTTATTTTTGCAATTTAAGCAAAAATCTGGTTTAATGATCCCTATAATATTAACTGAAAAATGGTTCAATTAGATAATAATGATTTCCCTACTTTATGAAAACTATAATCCAGATTCAAGAAAATTATTTCTTGATAATTTTTTAAAGGTCTATGGTATTTATGAACTTGTTGAAACAGTATCGGATATATTATTTCAATCCTAAATACATCCACTAGATTATTACTTTCTGGAATACATCTGTCATGTTATTACAACGCGAAGAACTATTGTAATATTAAATACATGCATATTGTTAATGCCACTGAGGTTAGTATGATTTATATTAGAAATAGGTAAAACCGTCATACCTCGTAAGATGATAACGGAGTTGGAGCGCTTTCGGACGTTGTCCATCTTCGATGACAACTATATATATATATATATATATATTTATATCAATGATCAAACCACAATAAGAAATGGGAAAACAAGACTCAGATCTTTCAACCGTAACAAGCGGTCTTCGTCAGAGTTGGGTTTTTGACTCTGACGAAGACCGCTTGTTACGGTTGAAAGATCTGAGTCTTGTTTTCCCATTTCTTTGTGGTTTGATCATTGATTGTTATTTCACGTGTTTATGTGAAATCTTTTTATTTCTATATATATATATATATTGAGGGGTAGATCGCAACTACCTACAGCTTAGTAGATTTGTTGCGATCGAAGATGGACAACGTCTGAAAGCGCTCCAACTCCATGATCATCTTACGAGGTATGACGGTTTTGCCTATTTCTAATATATTATAATATTACTTCATACCCTCATGCAGCCATCATCTTGATTTAAATTTTTAAAGTACCCTCTGTATTAAAGATACTCTATAGGTTATTATAGATCTGTAATATTATTTAAACTTTATTATACTCACATTATTTGTATTTTTAATATATATGTCATATTATTTCAACTACCATTCACTCATTGTATTGTTTCAATAAAATCGTAAGTCTGTATGGAGTATAAATAATATCATTAGTGTTTGTGACAACTCAACCATTCCCTTTACCTTTATCAGAAAAAAAAACGAATCCAAATCTATCCCAAGTGAGAGAAAACACTACCCGAACTAAACATGTAAAGAAATCAATCCTTACACCTAGTAACATTCTCTTTTATTAGATTTAAAATTCTGTAGAATGCATCTGACTAAAACAAAAGTAAAGGCAAAGATTGTTCCATAAAAAACTTTGGCACGCGTTAAGAAACAAGCATATTAAACTTACAAACAAGAATGTATAATGTAGTGAATAATGTACAAATTGTTTCAAACATCTTGATATTCAAGTAACACCAACTAACTAATAACTTCAATATTGTGAATTCGTATACTTGGATATTAATTATATTTGGTGTTAAATTGAACAATATAAAGTTTGATAACGCTGTAAAACAGCGTATAACATGACAATGGGTGGAAGTAGAAGGCATTCATAAAGGTTTTATGAAAGTTTGCCTCCTAAAGTTGTTTATATAGCAATATCTTTCTTATAATTTTATTCCCAGATATTAAAACCTCCTACATGGAAGAAAAAAAAAAAAAAAAAAAGAAGAGAGAAAGGGTAGTTTAATTGCCTGCATGGATTTTGAAGTTTGAATTAATATTGGGGCATTCATTCATATATAAAACTTGAAAATGGTATTAATAAAATTTTGAATGGGTCTTCCCACTGGTTTTATTCAATAGAAAGCACAGCTGAGGTGAGCTGGCTATTTTGAAATGACTATTAACCGCTTTATTCTAGAAATGTAATTTTTGCAAGGCTTTATTTCATTAACATTGAGATAGATTTTCGACAACGGCGTGTCGTTTAACCAGTGGACAGTTAAACGAACCAAACTTAATACCCTGTTAGTTTAGTGCTGTCCAAGAAGATAAATTAGTTCATACTTGTCATTGTGCAAAACAACTACTATCTACTGAGAAAATATAGTTTGTAGAAGAGGAATTTCATCTTAAAATAGTGCTTTTAGCGTTGTAAGAAAACAATTGTTATAACAAAACTTTTATATATATATATAAATATATATATATATATATATAAAAAGATTTCACATAAACACGTGAAACAACAATCAATGATCAAACCACAATAAGAAATGGGAAAACAAGACTAAGATCTTTCAACCGTAACAAGCGGTCTTCATCAGAGTCAAAAACCCAACTGAACACTAGATGCAGAAAACATCTGGTGAGGAGTTGTTTCCCCAAACATCCCTTTCTGGACATTAGTCCTTTCCTGTGCTTTCACCCTTTTAAAATACCACTCTTCCCTCCCACTCTTCTCAACTCCTCACCAGATATTCCTGCATCTAGTGTTTAGTTGGGTTTTTGACTCTGACGAAGACCGCTTGTTACGGTTGAAAGATCTTAGTCTTGTTTTCCCATTTCTTATTGTGGTTTGATCATATATATATATATATATATATAAGTTCAAAATTGAGGATAGGTAGCGCACAAAGTAAAGAAACATACTTACAAACTCAAATTTTCGGGAAATCCGTCTTCAGGAGAAAAGAGAATGGGAAACCAAGCACGTTGTAGACGCAACGGCTTGTAACTATACATATAGTATCCAACGAGCAACGAATATAACCGGGCACTATAGTGCACTAGCAGTTCCAGACCAGAGGCCGTCTACTGCTTGATTACTGTGCTACTATAACTTGGAATATCAGTAATTCATGTCGGATATTAAGTTAGCCTATACAGTAATGATGTCGCATTCGCGGTCATGTGGTCTTGTTAGTCATAGTTTTCAATGCTATTAGTCATGAGTTGGAAAGATAGTCACTGGATGAAGTAATTATTCAGTGAGGTTGAGGAAGGTTGGTGGCAGGATTTAGAGTTTGTACCATTAAAATAATAATTCAAATTAAATGAAATAATAATATACAAAAGAAAGATTAGATATTAATTATCCTTCTATAACTACTCTTTGAAAAGAATAGCAGCCCATTATTTTCTTATTAGACTTATTAATAGATATGAAAAAACAAAGAGACAGAAAAATAAATAATATATAATAGTTAAATAAAATTAACTTATTTTATTAAATAGTTAATAATAATCAAATAATATAGTGTTTGTCGTTTAAGCCGTATAGGAATTCAACAGTCGCCCCAAGGAAGTGTTGATTATGTTATAACCCTTTTTGTAACATATAAGCATTCAGTCTTCTCTTGACAATGGACAACGTTATGGAGGTATAAATGAAAGTAAACGTAATACTATTGAATACTTATTCAATTATATTCCGAAACATCATATTATTATACAAATTCGTTTTACATTGTAAATAGTTGCCGTAGTCGTCCGACCGGTTTCCTATTTGGAACACTAAGAACATATACTATTCTTAATAACCAATACTATATAATATGATCGTATATAATAAAATGTTCACTAATCTCCATGGTACTAATACTATGCACATATTATGAAAGTTATAGATTTTTTTTAACAAACTTTATACTGACTTGATGTGAGAAGGCTCTTATGAAGAATATAAAAAATCCAGATTCGTTCAACAAAACGGAAGCAAATTTTATTTCCTTTATTCCTGGCTAATAACAGTCAGTTAAGCCTACATTAATAACTTTCTTGCTTCATTTGAGCTGAAAATCTAAAAAAAAAGATTGTGATTATATTACTGGATATGACATTAATTTATGTGATTAATATTTAAAAAAAAATAGTCTTTGATTAACTATTGTTATACAAATCATGTTATATTGTATTTTAATATTAATATTGAATTAGAACAATGCAGGTTTTTTCTGACTGCTTTTATGTTGAATAATATTTTGATTTGTAAATTGTAGCATTTGAAGTAAATTGATTAGAAGCAACCTGCAGCATGTTTAGAAAATTTCGAACAAACAAAAAGTTCTAACGTAGTGCATCAGTTATTATTTGGTATTTACTCATTCTAGGGTAAAAAGCTAATGAAATGGTCTCCACATATAAAAATTTAATGGTATAAACAACGCGTTTCGAACACGTAGTGTTCTTCCTCAGACATTAACTAAGGGCGAGTGTCTGTGTATAAAAATTTAATGGTATAAACAACGCGTTTCGAACACGTTAGTGTCTAAGGAAGAACACTATGTGTTCGAAACACGCTGTTTATAACATTAAATTTTTATATGTACCATATAATTATTATATTTTTATATAAGACCATTTCATTAGTTTTTTACCCTACAAACAAAAAGTTGTGTATACAAACACACACCACATCCACATACTTTTCCAGATCATTAGCTTATTTTCTTCATGTTATGTGAGCCTTTTCTGTCAATATGACTTCTTTTCTCAGAAGTTCTTAATCTGTAAAGATATGTTATTGCCAGCATTAATTTTTATATTTTCAATGTCAGTTTAAATACAATAAACAAAGTTACAGAAAACTTGAAAAACAGCTAGTTTCTACGAATAATAGTTAACCTTGGAATATATATATATATATACTTTTTTGATGAAAATACGATCCGAAATGGACAAATACAGTTCAATGTGCATAAAGAAACAGAGAAATTAGAAGCACACACTTACAGTCTTTAATTTTCGGTTGAACCGAAATATATATATATATATATATATATATATATATGAGCAGCAGTTTGCTTCTCAACGCAAGTACTTCTCACTTCTTCCCGATGACGACGTTTGTCGAAATATAAGTTCTGTAGTGACTTTCTGTGTTCTTTCCTATGTGTTAAAATTTATATATATATATATATATTTAGGAAACAGTCCTTCCTTAATACATATCAGATTGAATTTACTGTTTAGGAAACAGTCCTTCCTTAATACATAACCAAACGTATGGTGAGTTGATCTACCTAGTTCCTCGTGAATTTAAAAGACTATTAAGGGCTTTGGAAAAGTTATCCAGAAAATTAATTACAAAAACAATAGGCCTAATTCAATCTGACATATATATATATACAAAACTAAAGTTTATAGAGACTCGGTCAGTTCTTCAGGTTCACCTGATTCTTCACCTTAAGGTTCTTCATGAACCTGAAGAACTGACCGAGTCCCGATAAACTTTAGTTTATTATATAAACTAAATATTCCACGGTCGATACTTTGATCAATATATATATATATATATATATAAACTACATTGACAAAAAGAACACACAGAAATAAAGCGCACACATACACACACGCCTGCAACATTTAGACATTATCATGAAGATATCGAAAATTTCCTTCGATATTCTGAAACAGAAATAGATATTTTGAAACAAAATAAACTATCAAACAATTGAAATTGATGCTTCTCATTACTTTATTAATTTACTTATAATAAAGGAAAGAAGGAAACAAGGATGGAGAACAAGAACAGGCAGACATACCTTATAGTGAAGTTAAGTTTTTGTCAGTCTGTTTTTTTTTATTTTTCTCTCGTTATATTTTCTTATTTCCTTTTTGAAAACTTCTAATTAATTCTACCTTTGAGTTGTATTTTACTAAAGTCTTTATTATTTCTCTGTATCAGTCTTTTCTTCAACATTAAAACTTTTTTTTTTGTTTAAAAAAAAAACAGCGTATTTTATTTTCTATTTAAACAGACAAACAAAGAAAACTATTCCAATTTGATAAATAAATTTAATTTAACATTTAAAATTAAAATATAAAAAATGATAATATTATTATAAATAATTACTAAAAATAATAAATAAAATATAATAAATATAGAAACAAAAAATTATCCATTTTTCCTTCCTTTAGGAAACTATAGCTTCATTCATAGCTGTAACTAGAAAATTCAATATTTCTCTCACTGAAATAAATATTTCTCCCTAAGTTCACTGTAACTGAACTTAGAGAGAGTAATTTTGTTGAAATCCAATTTACTGAGTGAGCATATCTTTTTCCAGTCTAGACGTACGGTTGGCATTTGAAACAAATTCGTTTGTTTTGTACCTGTATCACTAACGCTAATGTACGTCCTCTCCGAGGGACGACATGCTCATATCTATTTACCACCCACGTGAATAAATCTAGGGCCACATTGGATATTGGACACATCACCTACCAGTCCAGAGACGAGAACGTTGTCACGAGAACCTAGCCCATATGTAAAATAAATAACAATTTAAGTTATATTTTAACTGATTGAGTAATTAATTAATCAGATAATTCACTTGTTGGAGATTCTTTTTCTTAGTCGAAATAGTTCATATCACAGATTGTATTTCGATATCTGAAGATGAAATGTTAAGAAAGTGTAGTTTGATAGTTAATGAAAAGTTTTATTCCTTCTTGAAATAATAAAATATTTACTTTATAAAAGTGAAATAGTTGTAAGAGTTGTTGGTTATTTAGTTGGAGGGTTACTTTCAAGAGAAGGAACAGTATATTACGATAGGAATTAGATTTGCGAGGCAGTCAAGTATTGGAATTGCCTATAACTGGAAGGAATAGAATGAGAGTGGTTTTGTTGTGACGAATTGCATTTGGCTGAGAGTCAGTCCTCCTACTCCTCTCTCTCAGCTGCATTGGGAGAGAGCAGCCCCGTGTCCACCTCCCGGATATTTCAGGTCATTTCCGTGTGTCCTCGCCAAAACGAATTTATTTTCAAACTCCGCCTCATATCCAGTCCTAAACTCTCTCCTGTACCTATTTCCTCTTCACTTCGACCTCATTGCTAAAAAAAAAAAAATCATCCATTCCCATCATTTCGAATAAACTGAATCGCGCGTTACAACTCTAATGGGATTGAAAAAAATTTGTCTCTCTCTCTCTCTCTCTCTACTTTTTTAACACATTATTCAACTTTTTGCTTTAGTTTCTGAATCATTAGTTTTAGATTAACCATAATAATTGTAATGTTTATAAAAATGATTTTTCATAAACAATACACATGCATTAATTTATAATAATAACGTTTATAATTATTATTTTAGTATACTTTGGTAGCAGTCCTTCGGATATACATTTTTTGCTGAACACGACAGAGTAGTTCCTGTCTATATGTTTCTTCTCGAGAACTTCGATTTTGCCGAAAAAAGGTTTTTTCGTTGTTAGAACAACGGTTGAGGTGTGGTCAGCAATTGTAGTCGACACGTTTCGATCACTTTCCGTGGTCATCTTCAGGACATCAATCAGGTGGGGTGGGTGCGATGTGGGTCTTATACGTTGTAGAGGGAATTATTATTTTATATACACATATGTTTGGATGCCAGGAACAGTTCTTCATTATACAATTATTGAATAGAATCATACTTTTATGAAGTCGTCTTATCTCTTCAGTAATTGCTGTAGGCGGTTACAGGTCAAACCATGGGGGCCAGGCTAGGTCAGTGGTTACGTGCTCACCTCTGAACTGGTAGGACCGGGGTTCAATCCTCACCTGGCCCTCGATTTATTCACGCGGGAGGTGAATAAATCTGAGCACGTCGTCCCTCGGAGAAGGACGTAAAACCGTCGGTCCCGAGCCTGTACGATGTCAGGTACTCGTTAAAGATCCCTACTCTAAATACATTTGAGTTAGGCAAAATTTAGGACTCCCATTGTAGAATCAATCTTCATTGTGTGGTATCACAAAGGGCCAATGCTTGGCCTAAGTGTGTTCCCTTGTGGGACTGCCACTGCAACCTAACCTAACCTAACCTACAGGTCAAACCACTACAGCAGTGATAAACTATATAAATTGGATTAATATCATAATATAATGTTTACTTAATTCTGTGTACTAACAATATTTATGTTTTCTTGAATAACCTACGAAATTTAACTTGACCAAAAGTTTTTCTAACAAACTGATATCTTTTTCTGAGTCTTGAAATTGGACATAGAGAGAAATTCCAGTGTTGTTGAGCATTTAATATTTTAGCATTAACAAACATATCTTTATATAGATACATATACACATATTAATATATATATATATATATTGTAAACATGAAAACGATCCAAAAGGAAAACAAACGTATCACAGTGAATCACAAACACAGAATTAAGGAACAAACAAACTTACTGTCTCTAATTTTCGGTTGAACAGTCATCAGGAGAGTTGAGATAGGGACACCAAGCACACTTGTTAAGCGACGGTTGGAGACCTCCACTTCCAATCAAACTCTCAGTGCCGACGTTTTGATTTTATTCAAAATCTTTGTCAAAGGCCTACAACACAAAGAAAATTAAGAACTTAAATAGTAAGTAGTAGTTTCAAATGTTATTGCAAAATACATAAAACAATAAAATAGTTCAACTGTCTATTATTTCAATTACTTCTGTGATCTGTTATAGTGTTGTATTTACTAATGATTATAAATCCTTCCTATATCCATGTTCCTATAACTCCCTCAACAGTGCAGATTTAAACCTGAAGAACACTAAGTATTACATGGAAACGTAATTTTTGAAATTTTTCATTAGAATTTATTAATTTTTTTTCTTACAGATTCAGTTTTAGTCACTTTCATATTAAGTATAACAAAAAAGAGCTTCTTTAAAGAAATTGAAAAAGTCTCTAACAGAAAAAGTTGGACAATTCTATATTGTTATTGTAGAACTCATTAAGAAACCTTTAACTAATCGTAATTTAGATTGGTATGAAAATTGTTATGAAAACATTCATAATATATTTGCAATAATCATATATACTTCTAACGTTGTGCAATCACTTATTATGTGGTATTTACTCATTGTAGGGTAAAAAGTTAATGAAATGGTCTCCACATATAAACATTTAATGGTATAAACAACGCGTTTCCAACACCTAGTGTTCTTCCTCAGACATTAACTAAAAAATACAATGACACCAGAGAGTTATCTATAGTATACAGTAAATATAGTACAAAATAAAAATAAAGTAAATAAGGAAGAGAATACGAACCTGTACAAATGTCTTACACTTAGTTCTAGAGCAAATGTAAAGGCTCAGCCTAACCTTTAGGAGAAAAAAAATAACAATGAAATGTACCTGCCTTCCAATACCATATGAAACAGATGTACCCCATACCCTCACCCACGTCCTTCCTATTCCCATTAAATTTTTATATGTTGAGACCATTTCATTAACTTTTTACCCTACAATCATATATACATATTAAAGATTATAACAGAGTCGTAACTTCAGATTAAACCTAAGAACCCTCCTTTTTTTTTACAAGAGTTATTATTGATCAAACATCATCTTGGTTTTATTAAAATAAACATGTTTTTTTAATAAAGCCTTGTTGGAATTATTATTCTTGGACTAGAAAGTCACCTTAAACACTTAATATTTTATCGTTAGTTCTTACTCTTTTTAAGTTTGATAAGGAAAGCAACAAGCTTGTAAATTCGATTACATGTGGATGAGTAAAGCTTTTAAGGCTAACATTTTTGTTCCAAAACAAGAAAGGAAAAAGCGATAAAGATAAATTAGTGGTGGTAAGATGTTGGCAACCCTGCTCGTCCAACAGGTTGAAGAAGAAGATACTGTCCTTCTTTACACTCAAGGCACTTTATCTCTTTCTATATTATACCAATGAATAGCTTAATAAATTCTTAATTATCTCGTTTATGACATTGAATTATTTACAAATATTTTTTTTAAACAAGAAAAATAATATTTAAAATTATAAAACTTTATAATTCCTTAATTAATAGTTTACTTTGACTGATAATAACATTAAGGAATGTGTTTCAATCGCAAAGACAAATAGTTTCTAAATAAATATAATAAACTTTATCAACTGTTTACTACACATCTCATAAATCCACTTTATCAATCGTTTGTTTACAGGTATACAACAACTTTGTATAAAAACTCAAAATAATTGATACCTTGGTATTTTAAATAATTATAGACAATAAATTACATTGACATAAAATTATGAAATATAGAAATATAATATACTTTTTATTACTTGATAATATAAAGTTTAAAGCAATTTTTTCAGTAAAATGTTTGATATTAATTAAAAGCTCTCTCTAAAATGGAGAATTTGGTTTATTTTAATCTACTAATTGAATGATATGATGTTGTTAAAACTTGAGAGGTTTTCTGGTAGGGTTTATTAAGCCTTAATTGTTTTTAGAACTCATTCATTATCAAGAGCAAACTAAAATTTAAAATTCTGAGGTAAAATAGATAAACAAACAAAAGTCTCCACACAAATGAAGTTTAATTCAACAACAAGAACGCGTTTTGAACACTTTGTGTTCATCACCAGGAAGACACCAATCCTTCAGCACCATATCCTTGGTGTCTTCCTGATGAAGAACACAAAGTATTCGAAACGCGTTGTTGTTGAATATGTATGAAGACTTTTGTTTGTTTATCCATTGTACCTCAGAATGAGTAAATACCACACAATTACGGATTGCACAACTAATGATTTAGGTTAGGTTAGGTTGGCCCTTTGTGATTCCACACAATGAAGATTGATTCTACAGTGGGGAGTCCTAAATTTTGCATAACTCAAATGTATTTAGAGTAGGGATCTTTAACGAGTACCTGACATCGTACAGGCTCGGGACCGACAGTTTAACGTCCTTCTCCGAGGGACGACATGCTCAGATTTATTCACCTCCCGCGTGAATAAATCGAGGGCCAGGTGGGGATCGAACCCCGGTCCTATCAGTTCAGAGGTGAGCACGTAACCACTGAGGTAGCCTGTCCCCTTACTAATGATTTAAAATTTAGGCAATAAAATAAGACAATATTGACTAGGTGAAATCAATTTAAAGTAAATAATTGACTCAATCAGTTACTGTCATTCACTACCGCAAAATGAAGAATAACATTGAGTGTGGTCTTGACCCTACGTATGCTATGCACTTGGTTTATGTGTGAGGAAACACATGTGTATTGACAAGGCAATATTTAATATAAAAGTTATATCATAACAGTTTTGTTGGCTTGACATATCTATGGATTATTGAGAGACCACTATGTAAACATGAATCATGTTCCGTATACTCTACCTTCTTTATTACTCTATTTACCCTTATATGTCAGAATCAAAGGCTTTAAACCATATTCAGGGACAGATTTACGCTTAAAGACAAAATGTTTATTGGGTTGTTTTATTGTTTCCAAAAAAGAGTAAGAGAAACTCTGGATTTCTACGACGGGAATCCTGTTAAGATTTAGTTCATCTGTTATTCTGTATCCATTTTATTAATGAGCAATCTACTTTAAAGAGTTTATTCTACGTTGGTAGCCATAAATAATGGCTAAACCAACCCCTCCCCCGCACTCCTCCCCCAACCTATCATTATATAATGATATATAATATTATATCATTTTATAATATAATATTGAGTCAGAATCATTATCTACTGAAGTCTTTGCTGAGAACATCATTCTTACAGAATGGAAATCCTTGCCATCTTCTTTTAAATCAATGAAAAAATTAGCAATAGCTCTCCTGACGTTGTTTGGTTCCTCGTATTCATGTGAATCCTTGTTTTCACATATGAATTTCATAAAATCAAGTACCAGAAATCGTCTTGGTGCCAATATCAGTGCTGCATGTATCAAACTGAAAACTACAACCTATAACCCTCGGATTCTAATGCTATCAGATAAGATGCAGCAACAACTTTCTCATTAATTTGATAAGTAAAGTTGTGACCCACTTTTGTTTATTTTTTTATATAAGATATATAATTGACCCAGGAGTTAAAAAAGGTTCGCCATCCCTGCTCTAGGGGCCGCCTCAACTGGAGCCTTGCTTGCGGCCTGCAACCTGCCCTCTGCCGACCTTGCAAAGTTCTCCACCTGAGCGGACACTTGCTCTTTTACAGCCACCAGAATTTCGTTTTTCAACTCAAAGAGTGTAGTGGCTACTTCTTCTCTCACTTTTCTAGTGATCCTCATTTCATAATCTATAGGAGTGCCACCACCCCTATAGTTATCAAAATTTGCCTTCACTGTTCCGGATAAGGCCCTGATTTCGTCCATTGCCATGGTGAACTGCAAACTTGCTCTTTTCAGCCCGGCGAGTGGCTCCATATGGCCTGGGTTTTCCTCCTCAATTTTCTGAATACTTTTATTAAGCATACAGATCGTGGTCATGGCTTGGTCTAACTTACCATAAGTTCGGCCCACATTCATGTCGAAGTCCACTACATGCGACAGTGGGTCCCTATCGCATGGGGCTTCTACACTACACATGTTTCCTTGCGCCCTTGGTTCTTCCATTGGCCTCTCTGAGTCAGGGGACGCCATTCTTCCTCTTTTGGTCTCCGTCAGGGACATGCTCTCGCGACCCCTTTTCTTAGACTGGAGTCGCCATGAGGTCATCTAGGAACTTGAGATTATCCGAAGATAAACCTACCTTTCCGGGGGAGATGAACGCTTCCAGGTTTTTCTGCTGCCGCTCATAGCGACCTCACTATTCCTTCTTGGCGCTACACATAGCTTCCCTAACTCACTTGCTACCTTCTTGTCGGTGGATTGTCTCCTCAACACATCCGTGGGAGCGGACGAGGGCTTGCCCATTGACGTCCTCACATACTTCCCATCTGCACCCCTCGGCCGGGGGTTGGCAACCTTAGTAGGGCTTCGCATCTTATCCTCCGCTAAACTTGCCCTAGGAGATTTTCTCATCTGGTCCTCGCTCCTGGAGGAGGTCGATTTCTGTTCGGCTTTTGGTGACTTCCCACTCATGCCGTCGGATAATCCTTGCACTCCTGATTAAAATGGCGTTTTCCCCGTGCCTATAGCTCCACCTGGAGCCGAGATAAACGCGTTCAAAGGTAGGGTCAAAGTTCAATCCAGAAATTTTCTGAGTTAGGGGATTGGCCCAGAGGGCCGGAGATGATGGGAAACTATCAGGGTGGGTAATAAAACAAATTGGATATGGGCCAGGTATGAAAAAATAAGGGGGAGAGAAAATTGGAAAAAACACAAAAAACCGCTGAAGACCCAGAAAGTGAGAGTTAAAAACTTCCCACAATGCTCCAAAAGTAAAAAGCTCCAGATGACAACTCACTAAAAAGTGCTCAACGCTCTATTGCGCTCTCTCTCGACTAAATTGAGAAAAAATTTCCCGCAGGGGATGCTCTCAGTATCAGCGAGGGTCCAGGATATCGCCGTACCCGGACAAGTCTCGCGCGCGACGACTGACGGCAAGATACTCAAATGAAAAGATATTGAAAAGACCAAGAGATGGCGTAGGAATCGCCGTGTAATTTCATAAAAATACCAAGAGATGGCGTTAGAATCGCCGTGTAATTTCATGAAAAGACCAAGAGATGGCGTTAGAATCGCCTTGTAATTTCATGAAAAGACCAAGAGATGGCGTTAGAATTGCCGTGTAATTTCATGAAAAGACCAACAGATGGTGTTAGAATCGCCGTGTAATTTCATGAAAAGACCAACACATGGCGTTAGAATCGCCATGTAATTTCATGAAAAGACCAAGAGATGGCGTTAGAATCGCCGTGTAATTTCATGAAAAGACCAAGAGATGGCGTTAGAATCGCCGTGTAATTTCATGAAAAGACCAAGAGATGGCGTTAGAATCGCCGTGTTATTTCATGAAAAGACCATAGATGGCGTTAGAATCGCCGTGTAATTTCATGAAAAGACCAAGAGATGGCGTTAGAATCGCCGTTTAATTTTATGAAAGGACCAAGAGATGGCGTTAGAATCGCCGTGTAATTTCATGAAAAGACCAACAGATGGCGTTAGAATCGCCGTGTAATTTCATGAAAAGACCAAGAGATGGCGTTAGAATCACCGTGTAATTTCATGAAAATACACGGTTATAACAAGTTCCGTGCCGTCAGTCGTCGTGCGCGAACTTGGTCCAGTGACGGCGTATCCTGGACCTTCGGAGGTTAGTGTGAGTAGCTCCCGCGTCGATTTTTCCCTGTTTTAGTGTCTAAAGTGAGCGCAGATCTCTGGGAAGCACCCTCGCATTGTACAAAAGATTTTCGTTTTTTTGATCTTTGCCCCCTGTCTGGTCTTCTTTTGGATCCTGGCCCATCTACCTTTTTCCGATATCACCCCCCCGGACATTTTCCCGGTAGTCTTGGCCCTCGGGGCCCTTGTCCCAACCAGAAAATTTTCTAGATCGACCTTTGCCCTAGGCTTTGCACGCGAATATCTCGGCTCCTGGTGGGGCTAGAGAGCTGGAAGAAGTTCCGTTCAACTCAGGGGATCAAGTGGCATCCGACGAGATGAACGTGGGATCTCCTAGGAAAGATGATTTTCCCGTGCAGGTGAAGTGAGCCCCAAAAGGTTATCCACCTCAGGGGCAGCAGGCCTGAAATCAGAAAAGGTAACATCCACGGAGAAGCGGACCCCAAAGCCGAGGCCTAAGGGCCCAGATGGCAAGTTTATAATAATCGGTCAGGAGAAACCCCAATCTGCCCCAACTGAGGTCCCCAAGAGGATGTCTGCGGACAAGAGGGTAATGAGTGGGAGCAAATCAGCAGTTTCGTTACCTCTGAGGAAGTCTGACCCCCTTAAAAAAGTCGGGAGCGCAACTGATGAACCTGAAACAGGTTTTGAGTTCCTAAATGAGCTATTGGCAACTCTGGAGTCAAAGAAAAGGCCTAGGGAAAGCCTAACTAGCTTGGAAGCAAAAAGAGGAAAGATTGGCCCCCTAGGAAATGAAGAAAGCCCATCAGAGGACAACATCGAATCCCCCAGAGGGCTCAAAGCCGAAGAGGACGCCCTGATGCATGTGGTTCACTTCGATATCAACGTGGGCCGTATTTACGGCAAACTAGACATCATGATGAGCGCCATATGCAAATTAAATAAGGGCTGAAGACACTGGAAGAGGCTAACCCATCTCAGGCACAAGTCATGGCAGGCTTAAAGGAGGCAAGTCTGGCCTATGCTGTGACGGCAGACGAAGTAAGGGCCCTCACAGGGACAATCAAGGCCAATTTCGAAAGCTACAGATGGGGAAGTACCCCGATCGATTATGATCTGAGGCTTCTTAACAAGGTAAGGGGAGAAATGGCTGAAACCTTGGTGGAATTCAAGCAGGAGTTGCTTACCGCAGTTAGGCAGGAATTGGTCGATGCTGCGAACCCCCTCATAGAGAGGGTTGAAAATAACGTTCGCAGCACAATCGAGAGCCATAAAAAGACTATCCTAGCCGCGGTTAAGGGGAATAAGGTAGCGAGTTTGAGTACTCCACAAGCAAACTCCAACGAGCCAACCCCGGCAATTGCTCCACCATCCAGGAAACTTAAGGCACCAGTGGCAAAGGGTAAATCCTTTGCACAGGTCGCCGCCAGTGGGACCAGTGTGCTGGAAAGAGTATCCCCGGCTGAATCTACTCCAAAATACCTGGGCACCATTCCTGCTGGAGAGAAACCGCCAAAGTGGACGCCAAGTGTCCAAAAAACGTAAAAGGAAAGTTAAGCAGGTTAACGCCCCCGCTAAGCCGGCTGAATGACAAAGGACCCTGAAGGACATCTACCTGGCGCCAAGGGACAGCATTGTCATAGCAAAATATGGCAATGAGGATGGGTCCGCAAAGACGTTAAGCAGCCTTCTGAAGTCTAAGCTTAACCCCACTGAATTTGGGGTAAAGGTGAATGCCATGAGGAGTCTCAGTTCTGGGGAGGTTATGATTGTTACTGACACCCCTGAAGAAGCTACTAAGCTGAGGAGTGGCATTACACAACTCGGATGCGGAGTACAAGTAAGAAGCATTAAACCTCTAGATCCTAGAATCCAAGTCAGGAGGTTAAACCATCGGTCCCGAGCCTGTACGATGTCAGTTACTCGTTAAAGATCCCTACTCTAAATACATTTGAGTTAGGCAAAATTTAGGACTCCCACTGTAGAATCAATCTTCATTGTGTGGTACCACAAATGGGCCAATGCTCGGCTTAAGTGTGTTCCCTTGTGGAACTGCCACTGCAACCTAACCTAATAGACTTTCAAATTTAAGGCCAATAAAATAAAAAAAAAAAGCTGCTTTTATCTGATCCATACTGAAGTGGCTCTCTTTCTTGTTGATGCGGTGATACGATGACAAGAGTACAAGAAGCAAAGCTTAGGGTGCACTATGGGGCACTGTTGAGTGCCCAGGGGTGGGTGGGCATGGGGGAGGACCATTATCTGGCTCATATAGCAAGCCTTCGTGTGCGTGGGCGTCACTCAGTCTTAAGAGATTCACCCCCCACCCCCACCAAACCCGCCAGTTTTAATATTTGCTTATACAGAACCATTTCTTCGAAAATCAACAACAACCCCCCCTCCTCCCCCTTTTGTAGACAATCTACCCCCTCTCTTTCAAACACTTACATTTACTAAATCCTTTACTTCCATTTTGTGTTTCTTTTTATTTTCCATCGTTCGATAGTCTCAGCCATTATATTTTATATTTGATGACTCCAAGCCTCTTCCACATGTGTTTAAGCTTTTTGAAGATATATATTTTTAAAACTCTCTTACTTGTCTTAGTGCAAGCCATGAATTTTAATAATCATTAACAAAAAAAATAACCAGTCATCAAGTCAGAAATACAAAATGCTTGTTTCATATTTTCAAACATATTTTATTTATAAAATAAAATATTTAATAAATAAATAATAAAATATTTTTATTTTATTTAAAATATAAAATAAATAATAAAATATATAAATAATAAATAATAAATATTTGATGATTATTTATAATCACCAAATGGTTGAAGCGTATGGTACTTCTACCGTCTTTTTCTAAAAAGAAGACAATGGCTTACTTTATTTCTAGGTCAAAATCCGTGGTAGGGCTTTTGATTAAAGATCAATCACGAAATGTTAGCCATTGATTTGCGATACCTAACAAAAATTGTCAAAAATAAGCTAACCATACATTTATTCCCTGTGTTAACATATCATTATATTTCTGACTTGTTAACTTTGTTATGAATTAAAACAAGGCATTAGATTAGATTACTAGAAATTACATCTTTCTAGATGTAACTCCAAGAAGAGACTAAACCTTTGAAACGCGTTGTTGTTATTGCACTTTGATTCCTTTACCTAACTCATTATATTTTATTTATTAAATCTCATTAAATTTATATATTATATTATATTTATGTAATATCTCATTATAACTTATTATATTTTTTTCCCTGTTTCATAGATCCAGTAATAGTTCCATTTCATTTCTTGATAATGCTTCGTATTGAAATAATTTATGTAAAGTTATAAATATACTAATTTAGAAAAGTATGCAAAAAATTTAGCAATATGACTCAAAAATTTCAATATAAATGAACACTTTATACTATTTTCGAAATTTATATAAATGCATGATTATACATAAAAAGATTTCATAATAAACACGTGAAATAACAATTAGCGTTCACACCACAATATGAAATAAGGAACTGACTAAAATCTTTCAACCATAATAAGTGTTCGAAGACAGCTTGTTACGGTTAAAAGATTTTAGTCTTTTTTTCTCATTTCTTATTGTGGTTTGAACGTTGACATAATTATACATGTATAATTATACATTTATTTAAGTATAACTTCCGTTAAAACTACTGCACTAAGTTAGGAGCAGAATCTAATTAGAATTGGTATTAATTAGGAGCAGAATCTAATTAGAATTTCTGCTCCACAAAAGCATCAAACCCGTTAACAAATATACGTATATGTAAACAAATTTATTTTCACAGGTTAAATAAGAACACTCTTTAAGTGTTCTTATTTTTAATTTTTATTGTTTATGTAAGTGTTCGTGGGTATGCAAACCTTTGATTAAAAAAAGTTATTTTTTGTTACTTTGTTTGGACTAAAGTATTAAGGAAGAGAAGATGGTCAGCTTTTAAAATTTATATTAACTACTATTGACGATTTTTGCAGTAGAGGGGGGGGGGGGGGGGGCCCCCCATTCGATGTGTGTTTCCTTTATGGGACAACAAAAGGAAAAGGCATTTATGAGGCTTTGAAGAAAACAGCGGGTAGAATTGGAGGCTTTTGATAAATGTTCAGCCATTGTAACAGATGGGGCAACAGCAATGACAGGTAAAAAGAATAAATTGGTAGGAGTGTTTCAGGACAACGGAGTAATTTGTCCGACAATCTACTGTATTATTCACCAAGGAAGCTCTTTGTAGAAAATCCATCAAACAGGATCAAGTTTTCAAACTCGTGCTTAAGATTATAAATCTGATTAGAGATAAAAACAGAACCTTTAATTTACGCAGACAAATTAAAGAGTTTTTACAACAACCAAAGACCCAGTACCGAGACTTGTTATTTTACGACTTCATGAGATGATGTTTTGCAATATCACTGAACATGAAAAGAAGTTGGAAGATCCAGAACTTTTTAGATCAATTTGCTTAACGAATCATCTTAACATTTAAACTCGAGTCACCATTTGAAAACATAAACAATATCAGATTCGGATGTAATCATAAATGGGTTTCATAATAAACAAGCAGTGTACAAACAAACTTTGGAAACAAAAAAAACCTATTGCACTTTCCTAGTTATTTTCAGTTAGCTGATAAATTCAAAGATAACGATTTTTTATGCTGAATGAGTTCTGAAACTCATGAAATCATTGATGACTTTAATACCGGAATCAAGGAAATTGAAAGCTCAAGAGTAGCCAACTTAATAATCGTGCTCGAGCTACAGTCAAAGACTAACAACCTAATTAAAACCCGTAACTTTAATTATGTGATGTACACCTAACGTGTAACTAATAAACAGGAAAGGACACGATCATAATTTTTTTTTAAATTGTTAAATTCTAATTTAATTATAAAAAAAAATTCGAAACTTGCAAAATATGAGACTAAAAATGCTATTAATTTTAGGAAGCACGTACTTATGTAAAACTGTGTTTTTGTCTAAACAGTTTATCAAAAATTAAAATTGCAAAGAACCTATTTGTTGTTAAATATATGCATATTGTTAGTGTCACAGAGGTTAGTAAATAAGATATTATTATCAACCGTAATACCTCGTCTATCGCTGCTGAAGTCGCCCGACCGGTTTCGCAATGGCTGCATCATCAATGGCACTAATGTAACATTCCAAAATAACGGATATAATAGCTATTTTAATATATTAGCACCATTGAGTTAAAATAGGTATTTATATCCGTGATTTTGGAAGGTTACATTAGTCCCATTGATGATGCAGCCATTGCGAAACTGATCGGGCGACTTCAGCAGCGATAGACAAGGTATGACGGTTGATAATAATATCCTTTTTGATGTGTCTTTACTCCATTTCGTGGGGTTGTCTACAACAGAACCAAGGAAGGTTATTCACTCTTTGGTGGGTTCATCTCATCTACACTAAATGTATATTGCGAATATCATTCCAATCATTGTCTCGATTAGTAAATGATGAAAATATTTTAATTTAAATTCACATAAGGGGTTATTGAGAATTTTGGTCATAAAACATACAACTCCTGATCATCAGCCGACGTTTCGCCAAAAGTTGTTTGGCATTTTCAAGGCTAAAAAACAATTTATTAAACGACATAAGTAAAGCAAGATAAATACATCATCGGACACCATCCAACAGAAAACAAACGACACAAACAACAATTAAAGTACCCAGAGAACCACAAAAGTATCATAAAATACCTAGTGTTATTATTATTATTATTTAAAAACAGACATTTGTCGTTTAAACCTAATTGCGTATTATTAATTATTCAGAACACCAAAAAACCACATTTTCAAAAACAGCAAAAACCACAACAGACAGTAATAAACACAAGTAAATAACCCCTTATGTGAATTTGAAATATCAGTGGTCGAGAAACTATATCAATATTTTAATTTATATTTTTCTTATTTTTATAAAACAACATCTTCACCAATATAATAAAGATCAGTATAATTAGTTTTATTAATTTCACCTTACGCAGATACCTTATTGACGCTTTAAAATTTTAAAGTACAAAATTATTATACAACTTGCAAACCCCTTGTAATCGGTGATAACTTTCTTTTCATTACCCTTGTTCAAAATGACTTGTACGCCGACTTGTTCTGCTGTGCCAAGTGCCATATTTGCTATTACGGCAATTATTTCAATCATAATTGTACACATATTTACAAAAAACTCTAAAAATATAAAAGAATTAGAATTTGATAAAAAGTTCTACCTTCAAGCAGAAGTTCTTTCTTTTGTAATTTTCTTGTAAATATATTTCCTTTTTATTTCATTAATACAAAAAAAAATACATAACCTGATTTATTTCTACCACAAGATGAGAATACGTAAATTATTCAGATTATGACTGAAATAAATATTTTTGCAGGATTTCTTTGTTTAGTTATCATAACGACAATCATATAAAATACTTTCATTTCATATTTCAGGATGCAAATAGTATATATAGTTCAATTGTATAGCCACAGATAAAATTCCTCTTTTTTTTATTATCTATTTAACATTGCAGAGTTAGGGTTATTGTATGTTGTCTTCAAGTTTGCACAGTGTAGCATGTTTCTAAGCTTCAACATATTGATTGATATCATTAAATTATTTCAATGCAATGTAATATATATTCAAAATATTTTTAATAAAAACTTCTTTTTAATTTCACTATTTATCAAATATTTATCCCTTACTCTTTTGAAATATAACTTATTTCCAATATTCGTTGAAGTCTGTTATTTCTATTATCTTATATTTACATAAGGCTTCCGAAATTTAATTGAAAATTAAACATTATTTTTTCTGTCAAAGAATTGGAATATAAAAATCCTAAGGCAAAAATTAAAAATTATATCAAATTTAGATTAATTAAACATTCTACCTTTTTTTTAGAAATATAAATAATTTTAGTCCTACTTTAATACTATATTTCATAGCTTGTAATATTTAACTTTTTTTTATTCTTTCTACACTTGTTCAATATGTGAATACGAAATAATCATTTTATGTCAACTTTAAACATATTATGTTTAGATTGTAATATTATAATTTTTTTATTCTTCTCAACTGTTCAAGAAATAGTTATTATAATAATACCATATTCATAGGTTTTATGATATATATATATATGAATAAAAATAACTTCTGTAAAGACATAGTCTATTATATATTCATTATATATTGATTATAATAAAATATATATATATTATATTATATATATATATATATATATATAATAATATATATATTATATATATATATAAAATATATATAATATATAAAATTATATATATATATACTTTTAACATAGGTAGAAGAGCAGAGTCTGTTAGACGCAAGACTCAACATGATATTTTGACATCTGTCATCCTCAGATCGATGAACAGCTTAGCTTGAGTGCCACTGTCTGACTTATAGTATATTCCTATTTTAGCGATTCTTGTCTGTATCTTTCTAAGTTCTTTTCGTCAAAATAAAGTCAAAAATAATTCGGTTATCTATTTTTGAAGTTATATATAAATTCGGCTATCTATTTTTGAAATTATATATACATACATTTATAAATATTGATACAAGTATCGACCGTGGAATAGAAACAAAACTATAGTTTATAAGGACTCGGTCAGTTCTATATATATATATACAATTAAAAGAAACGGTCCAGCGGACTTTTTTAAATAAAATAAATTCAAAACGAAGGAAACACACAGAATGACACAGACATAACTCACATCGATATTTCGACCATCGTCGTCATCAGGAGGTGTGAAGAGCGAAGAGCGAAGAGTCCCGCAGGAAGGCGACTCTTTCAACCGTAACAAGCGGTCTTCGTCAGAGTCAAAAACCCAACTGAAAAACCTTCAGTTGGGTTTTTGACTCTGACGAAGACAGCTTGTTATGGTTGAAAGATCTTAGTCTTGTTTTCCCATTTTCTTATTGTGGTTTGATCATATATACATTTTTATATATATGGAATTAAAATATGCTGCAACCTCTGCATTAACAACCTTTTTGCTGGTAGCCTCTATTTTCCTCAGTATCGTCCGTTGTTCCAGAGGTAATTTCCAAATATAATGGAAACATGTGAACACACAAGCAAAACTACTGAGAAAACTAAACGACTATATTAAAATAATAACACACTAAAAAGAAACAAGCTTTCGATCATACATTGGTCATCTTCAGGTTAAAACTATGAATAATATCTATAGCAAGTTAATAAATGAATCTTTAAAACAAACATAACAAGTATAACAATAAATAAAACAGGAGACAATCCGGTACGTGAAAGCAAAACAAAAGATCGTAGGTTATAACAGGGTTGTAACAACATTCAGGTTAGACCCTCAATCGTTGCCAACTCTACTAGATTCTAGTTCTCTAACAAATTTGTAACTATTGTCAAACGTGTTGCTACTTGGGATAACATTAAGTTCATAATTTTGGATGTTAATGTTTAACTGATCTTGCCGGTCCATCAGGCCTCTCAAAAAAAAAAAAAAAAAGAACAATAATAATAGTGTCATACTACAAATAATTTATGAGTTGCAATATTTTCAGAGTAATATTACTGTAAAAATTACTATTATTTTCTATTAATGATAGCATTAGGAGTTTCATTTTCCTTCTTTTTCAACAGTCTTAACATTATTTTTTTTTTAAATACGAAAATATTTATTGAAATAAATATTTATGCTTTAATGATTAATTTCCTAAGTTTAGTTGAAATACTAAAACCATTGAGAAATTGAATTGTATACTTCAATGACGTAGTTAGTTCATTCACTTTATGAACACCTTAACAACAACGGGAGTCCTAATTAAATTGGTTCAGATGATTTCCCCTGAGACTGTTGTAAAAGGTTTCGAATTATATTTCATTGTATCAAATTTCTTTTTTTCATTATTAAATTGAAAATCAAGTAATCCTCTTTCAATGATTTTAATTGGATGACGTCTTATTTCTTTAAATAGGAATGCCCTGACGGTTTTTTTTTTTTTTTAAAAAATAATATTTTATTTTATTCGTTGACAAAGTTATTTTTATGGTAAATTTTATAATCTCAGCTTACATCATTAGCCAATTTACCAATCTTTCTGATTTACTTTAACATACATATATGTTAAAGGTTATTATACATATATATATATATATATATATATATATATATATATATATATATATATATATACTCCTAATATATATATAATATATACAGATTCAGAGCAAGGGTTCTCAAGGATTTTGGTCAATAAAAAATTCAGCTAGTTAATATCTGCCGACGTTTCGCCAAAGGTTGTTTGGCATTATCAAGGCTAAAAAACAATTTATTGAAACGACATAAGTAAAGCAAAACCAATTCTTCTACGGTATACCAATTAACATAAAACAAAAAGGACAAACAAAAATTCATAAGCAGGAGAACAACAAAAACACGAATACCTCCATACAGGGCATTCAAGCAAAACAAAACAGACAGTAACAGAGACAGTACGTCAGAAAATTACAAAAAACAATAACAAACAAAAGATCAAACATTTAAAATACATTCAGGGGAATAAAACCAAAAAATAACAGCATTATTACCTTTTTTGTGAGGAAAACCGTATTTACATCAGCATCCTACGGGAATAACAAATGTAATGGAAGGTAATATAACCATCAACATAGGAAAAACAATCTATTCCTCCAATATCAACCTAACAATTGTTCTATCGAACAAAAAAAAAAAACAAAAAGCTAATTAAGGAGATTAGAATAAATTAAACTAAGACTGGATATATCAGATCTTATTACAGGCAGTTGGTGTATACCGTTGGTATACCGTAGAAGAGTTGGTTTTGCTTTACTTATGTCGTTTCAATAAATTGTTTTTGTAGCCTTGATAATGCCAAACAACCTTTGGCGAAACGTCGGCAGATATTAACTAGCTGAATTTTTTATTGACCAAAATCCTCGAGAACCCTTGCTCTGAATCTGGATAAATCAGTGGTCGAGAAGCTACATCAGTATATATATATATATATATATATATATATATATATATATATATATATATATATATAGGAGTAACTCCCTATTTTACTCCCTAAACTTATAAATACCTCATAAACTTACAGCAAACTTTAACTACGTCTGATTTATGACGAAAATTCTTTAGATCAGTATTTCTAAATTTTTTTTGAGGTACCATACACAAATAATAAATATAAATTCTTTCGTCATATCAAAAAGACTAAAATAGTTCTCAAATTATATTATCAAGTTATTTTTTAGTCCAAAGTTTTGTAATACCTCCAGTTGTTAATAAAACAGTTGCAAGAGAAACTAATGAAAACTACGCATAGATCACATCTCAACAGATAAAAGGATCCACAGAATCAGTGATGTATATATATATATATATATATTTGTAAAATTTGGAAGCAGTCCTTCTTTTAAGCATATTTCGTTGAACAGCTGACCGTATTTCGCTGATGTCATTTTCTTCACTAGTTTTTCAAGGTTTCTGAATACCTTCTTCTTTCCTTCATCCAAACGTTGGAGAATGTTAATTAAGAGCAACTACTTCAAACTTCTACTATATAATGTGTTTTAATACCAACTCCAAAGACTAATAATTTTCCTCTTTGTTTAATTAATCACCCTGAAGATGACTGGAAGCCAGTCGAAACATGTCGGTTATAACTTAATTAACATTCTCCAACGTTTGGATGAAGGAAAGAAGAAGGTATTCAGAAACCTTGAAAAACTAGTGAAGAAAATGACATCAGCGAAATACGGTCAGCTGTTCAACGAAATATATATATATATATAGGGTTTTTTACTCTGACGAAGACCGCTTGTTACGGTTGAAAGATCTTAGTCTTGTTTCCCCATATTCTTATTGTGGTTTGATCATTGATTGTTATTTCACTTGTTTATATGAAATCTATATATATATATATATATATATATAATTATATATATATATATATATATATATACTATTCTAAACGAAAAACGGTCCGGCAGGACAGATAACACTTAAAATAAACTGTGACACATAGACTGGAATATAACAAAGACTCACTTTTCGATATTTTGACCGTAATGGCGGTCGTCCTAAGGAGAAGAAGTGAATTGACGGAGGAACAACAGTCAACTAACTAACGTTCTTCTCCTGAGGACGGTCGAAATATTGAAAAGTGAGTCTTTGTTATATTGGAGGTGCGGAACCACATAGCTATTCCATGTATATATAATTCAAGAAAGCTTTCGTTTACCACAAATAACTGTTCAATTATTAGACCACATGACTAGACCATGCATGAATTCGTGCACGGTATCTCACCCCATGTTTCCGTATCATAAACATGCATACGGATGATAAACTGAACTGTAATAACTCTCCCAGTGCAGGAATGTCACCTTAGCCATTAAACAGTCCCCTGTCTTTTGGGATGACTATCTTTCCTTCATTCAGAATAATAAAAGCTATAAATCAATTTGATTGAGAAAAAAATCACGATTTTAAACCTCAAAGATGGTTTTTATCGACCCTGCTTAATCAAAACATACTGCTATTTGTTTTACATTATTTTAAACCTGCTAATAGTTCTCTTTAAATACATGTTGTGTATTGCCTTCAAAACAGATAAATATAAAGAAAGATTAATTCAACTCTATGTTAAAAATAAACTAAATAAAAAATTGCTTTTGAAATAAACTTCAGAGGTTCAATTAAACTTTTCAAACTAATTCAATCAATTTAAATGGAAGTTTGAAAAAAAAAAACTAAATTTAAACTTTCTTTAATGTCTTTATGGATGAGATATTGATCTTTTTGAGTTGTTTGATCTTGTCATTAATTTGCACTTTTCTTTAGATCTTTTAACTTTTTGCTGATAGCTCTCAAGGGTATATAATATTATCTCTCTTTTAATTTGAAAATGAGTTTTATATATATATATATATATATATATATAAAGATTTCACATAAACACGTGAAACAACAATCAATGATCAAACCACAATAAGAAATGGGAAAACAAGACTAAGATCTTTCAACCGTAACAAGCGGTCTTCGTCAGAGTCAAAAAACCCAACTGAACACTAGATGCAGAAAACTTTCACCCTTTTAAAATACCACTCTTCCCTCCCACTCTTCTCAACTCCTCACCAGATGTTTTCTGCATCTAGTGTTCAGTTGGGTTTTTTGACTCTGACGAAGACCGCTTGTTACGGTTGAAAGATCTTAGTCTTGTTTTCCCATTTCTTATTATGGTTTGATCATTGATATATATATATATATATATATATATATATATATATATATATTACAATGTAATGTCACATTGTGTGAGAGTCAATGCACAGACTGAACTGTTCCTGGTTGGGGTTGAGACATCTGTTGGGTCGTTGATGAGAGGGGGTGGGGTGGTTTCAGGTATGCACTGGGTCATGCCCTGCAGTGCCTCGCACTAAGTATTGGCGTTAGCGAACAACCTAAGAACTTTGCTAAAATTCCTACTTTGATTATTTATATCTGGGGCTTTCTCCAGGATATATAATGCTTCTATTATTCGTAATCTTCTTTCATCGTTTTCTCTTGCTATTATTTTTGTGTTTTGAACAAGGGTTTCACGGTTTATTTTGAATTTATGTATTTCCTGCATGTGGTTCTTTGGCGCTCCTGAAGAGATGTGCATAGTAAGACGCCTCGACAAGGTTGTTGTGGTGGGGCGTTAGAGAACAACCTAAGAACTTTGCTAAAATTCGTACTTTGATTATTCAAAGTACACCCCTCTCATCAACCACCCAACAGATGTCTCAACCCCAACCATGAACAGTTCAGTTTTGTGCATTGACTCTAACACAATGTGACATTACATTGTAATACACCCTATACTTTAGTCGTAAGCTTAGCCTGATAATGGTCTACGAGACCGAAACATGTCGTTGTTTTATTGAGAATAATATTTAGTTAGTTCTTAAATAGTGTTAAATATAAATAGTGTTAAAATGTGTAGTTATGAAAAGGAAAGTTTGGTCCATTTGATTTTTTTATTCCCCGAGGAACTGAGAAGAGCCTGTAGGACATTAGAGAAACTCTCAAAAAAGGTAACCAAGCATGAAATTGACATAAAATTTTAAGAAACTTGCTTGCAAGAAGGATTGCTACAAACCTTCACTAATATATATATGATCAAACCACAATAAGAAATGGGAAAACAAGACTAAGATCTTTCAACCGTAACAAGCGGTCTTAGTCAGAGTCAAAAACCCAACTGAGGTTCGTCTCTGACGAAGACCGCTTGTTACGGTTGAAAGATCTTAGTCTTGTTTTCCCATTTCTTATTGTGGTTCGATCATTGATTGTTATTTCACGTGTTTATGTGAAACTCTATATATATATATATATATATATATATATACCACAATTAAAAGAAACGGTCCAGCGGACTTTTTTACAATAAAATAAAAAACGAAGGAAACACACAGAAAGACACAGACATAACTCACATCGATATTTCGACAATCGTCGTCATCAGGAGGTGCGAAGAGCGAAGAGCGAAGAGTCCCGCAGGAAGACAGGGCGGTACTGAACTCGGAAACCGCAGCCAGTACCCCACCACTTACCACCAAGCGGGGAAGGGAGGGAAGGAAATGAAGAGCCAAATTAAGACGTAAAAGGAACGAGTAAAAATTATAACTATAAAAAATTATAAAAAAGTAGATAAATCAAATTAAAATTAATAAAAATAATAAATAAAAAGTAAAATAAAAAATAATAGATAAATAAATAAAAAATAATAAATAAAAAATAATAAATAAATAAATAAATTATCGGTTGAGGTTGAGTCCGGGGGAAGAGCGAGCATCAAGTAAGCATATGTATGCCTCCTGCGGGACTCTTCGCTCTTCGCTCTTCGCACCTCCTGATGACGACGATTGTCGAAATATCGATGTGAGTTATGTCTGTGTCTTTCTGTGTGTTTCCTTCGTTTTTTATTTTATTGTATATATATATATATATATATATATATATATATTAGTAGATTTTAGAAGCTGATCCTCTGTATAGAATGTATTAAATGAAGTCACAGCGTAGTTATTTAACTGCATTAACAATTTCCCCTTTATGGGGTTCTAAGGGATATAATAATTGTTCAAGGGGACATAATAGGAATACGAGCTTTCGACTATCAAAACGTTCCTCATTATCGTGTGGAACACCTAAACACTGTACCACTTGATGGTGACAAATGTTTTTGTAAACACCTCGTTTTCTTATTATGACTCCTGAACAATTATCATGACTCTTCGAATCAAATAATTGGTGTTGTTTTACAAGTGTCCTTAATGATTTACCAGTTTGACTAATATAAATTTTATGGCAATTTTTGCACGGAATTTTATAAATACCACCGGACTCCAATTCCCTGGGAGAGTTTTTTATTAACATATTTCCCACGTTATTAGGTTGCAGTGGCAGTCCCTCAAGGGAACACACGTAGGCCAAGCATTAGCCCTTTGTGGTACCACACCACACAATGAAGATTGATTCTACAGTGGAAGTCCTAATTTTTGCCTAACTCAAGTGTATTTAGAGTAGGGATCTTTAACGAGTACCTGACATCGTACAGGCTTGGGACCGACGGTTTAACGTCCTTCTCCGAGGGACGACGTGCTCAGATTTATTCACCTCCCGCGTGAATAAATCGAGGGCCAGATGAGGATCGAACCCCTGTCCTGTCAGTTCAGAGGCGAGCACGTAACCACTGAGCTAGCCTGGCCCATTTCCCACGTTATTACGATTAGAAAACACTATATTAAAATCAAGTTGTTTGGCTACTTAACTGTTCCTTTAATACTTAACATGTTACCATTATTATAATTCATTTCTATAAGAATGACTTCTGTACGATTAATATTATTAGAATTTTAGACGTAAATATAAAAGAAACGTTTGAATAATCTCTTACTTTTTGTTCTGTTATGTTAAAATTATTAATGATAATATTTAGTTATGACAATGCTAAAAAGTTAATAAGGCTAAAATAATATCAGTTTGTTAAATGGATAAACCATCATGAGATTAAAACAATATTTTCTTTTCGTTTTGAAATGCGATGCTATGATCAACTGTAATTTTAGTTATTTGTATAGCTAAAAATCTCTTAAATAAAAGAAAAAAAAAATACCATTTAAACGTAAAAGTATTTTAAGTGAAAGAAAACGACTAATAAAATAAATGAGGGATCAGATTACTCAAGTGAAAGAGAGATAGGAATAGTTGACAGAGTGTCTTCTGCCAGTGTGCAAGACAGTGACAGATGGATGGTCCCTTGGATTCACCTTTCTTATTGTTTCTTTTACTCACTCCCTGTATTTCCAACATCAATTAAATTTTTTTTTTTTTGACAATTTCAACCGGTTAATATGTTTTTTTTTTTTTAATCTCAAAATGGGTTTACTCCAAGAAAATTACAAATGTACCACTTGCATTAAAAATCCAACTTTTTTTTTTTTAATTATTATTCTTCAAGTGTATATTTCTTCCCTCTTACCTAAAATTACTTGGAAAGACTTCTTGTCTTTAATATTTCCTCATTATTTGTATTATGTAATTAAACTGAGAAGTATTTCTATGTGATGTTTTTTTTTCTCACATATCCATCTCGTATTGTTATTAAACTCTTGCTTTATGTTTGGTTGACGACACTAAGTAACTATACCAAATAGTAACTACTATCAGAAAGGGTAGAAATAGCGTCTGATGCACTTTCCGCATGTTTGGGTTTCAAATTCTATATTATTTTATTAATTAATTGAATAACTATTAAATGACAATCATATTTTTAATTATTTCATACATTATATTTATATTACTCTAGTTATAATATTATAACTATTATAATATATAAGTATTATAATAAAAAGGTTTCACATAAACACGTGAAACAACAATCAATGATCAAACCACAATAAGAAAATGTGAAAGCAAGACTAAGATCTTTCAACCGTAAAAAACGTTCTTCGTCAGAGTCAAAAACCCAATGATTAGAGTTGGGTTTTTGACTCTGACGAAGACCGCTTGTTACGGTTGAAAGATCTTAGTCTTGCTTTCACATTTTCTTATTGTGGTTTTATCAAGTATTATAATATATTACTATAGTTATATTCATTATAGTTATTGGATATTAAAATTTAGCGATTATACGAATTCTTAACTAATAGTGTAAACATTCCTTTATTAATATTATTTTGTTTGAGTTGGGTAAAATAAGATTTTTTACTTTACCTATTTCTATTTTTTTAAATAGATTTTTTATGTTTGTTTTAAATATGTTTCATTGTGTTTATGACTTAATCTTTTTATTATATCTTATAAAATATAAAAAAAATTAGTATTAAAAAAACATTTTTCATTTTTTTAATATATATATATATATTAAAAAAGGGCGAAAAATATTTTTTTAATACTAATTTTTTATACATACTAATAATACTAATTTATATATATATATATATATAAAAAAAGCGAAAAATATTTTTTTAATACTAAAATTTTAGTATTTATATATATATATATATTATGTATACATCTTGAATTATGTTAAGAATACTGAATCTCTAATTTGGGACACGTTAGAAGTTTGATTTTGTGACTTAATAACGGTAAGCGGCATAACAGCTATTCCTGTCAATTACGTTCAGTGAATTTATTTTATTAACTGTTATAATTTTTATACACCGAGTGACCCAAAGGGGTCACGGATCGTATATTGAATGAAGAAGAGTATTGAACAAACTTATTTTATTAATTTTAAGGTAAAAAGCTAATGAAATGGTCTCCACATATAAAAATTTAATGGTGTAAACAATGCGTTTCGAACATGTAGTGTTCTTCCTCAGGCATTAACTAAGAGTGAGCATTAACTAAGAGTATCAGCTGTACCACGGACACTCACCCTTAGTTAATGCCTGAGGAAGAACACTACGTGTTCGAAACGCGTTGTTTATACCATTAAATTTTTATATGTGTCGACTATTTCATTAGCTTTTTACCCTACAATGAGTAAATACCACATAATAACTGATTGCACTACATTAGAATTATTTTATTAACTTTAGTTTAAGTAAATATAATCAAGCTCAATGAAAACCAATTTAAGTACGTTATTGGTTAAATTTTAAATAATGACATTTCACGATACATCGTTTTCATGATAACTGTTATTTTCATGATAAATTTAGTTATCGTGAAAGTATATAATCAAAATCTATGGTAAAAGAAATATCAAGCTCATTGGAAATCAATTCAGCGACGTCATTTATTTTAAGGAGGGTATCTCCATTTTGTCAATTATAACGAAAATGAAGAATCATGGCTCAGGCACCATCTGACAAGTGATTAAAGATTGAATTAAATTAATGGTCGTCCTTTTAGTTCAACGTTTTATCTTACAATAATATTAATTCATGAAACTTTTAACAGGTTATCATTTTTATTAAATTTTTAACAATTCTAACGTAGTGCTATCAGTTATTATATGGTATTTACTTATTGTAGGTTAAAAAGGTAATTATATAGGCATGATACTAAGATCATTTAACAAAAGAATAAATGAAAATGTATAAAAAGTTAAACAGAAAACTGAATCCCCCAACAGTAATCAATTCATGTCCCATTTTGCTAAACATTTAGTCACTAATAACCACCAATTTTTCTCAGACTAAAATATACAAATATTGCATGGAAACAATAAATTCCGTGAAATAACTATTTTAGAAGGGTAACAAATATTGTTTCTTCAATTCTTCTACTTGCCTCAATGAACAAATTCCCAAGAGTACAACTTTTCTTAATTTATTTATTTAAAAAAAAAATAAGCACTAACTGCTCCTTATTCCTATATTTGTTTGTATTTCGTTATAGTTCACTGCGTTATATCTTCAATATGTTTCCTACACTTAGTCTTAGAGTAAATGTAAAGGCTCAGCCTAACCTTTAAGAAAAAAAAAAGAAACCTGCCTTCCAATATGAAACAGATGTACCCCATACCCTCACCCACGTCCATCCTATTCCCAGTCAGTTGTACCACAGACACTCACTTTTAGGTTCGTACTCTCTTCCTTGTTTTATTTTAATTTTATTTTGTACTATATTTACTTTGTACTATAGATAAGTCTCTGGTATCTTTGTATTTTTAGTTAATGCCTGAGAAAGAACACTATGTGTTCGAAACGCGTTGTTTATACCATTAAATTTATATATATGGAGACCATTTCATTAACTTTTTACCCTACAATTTTTAACAATATCTAAAACGGTTATTAAGTTTCTAGAGACGCCGGAATCAGTGTGTTATAGTTAGTACCAGTTTTGACATAAAGTAGAATACATTTTCTTCCACATGTTGCACCAAGAATGAAATGTCAGTCAAATTTTAATGAAATTTTTCGAACGGTGAAAATTTTGGTGTTAACAAAATTTTTTCAATAGGTACCCACCCAAGCACACGCATTCAGATATCATCAAAAATTCATTCAGGTGACCCAAATACATATAAATGCAAGTCATTTTTCATAAGCACTAATCTATATTGTAAGAAACTAAAAAAAAAAAAAAAAATGTGGAGTGGCCTACACTCAACTTTACTATAAGTAAGTATAATGTCAAACCTCTTGGGTAGATAATGTATTATGTAGACATAATATATATGTCCAAATGGGAGATGTTTATTACTCTTTCATTCCTGGAGGTAGGACAGATAGTGATTGATTCTCTTATCAAAACCGTATATTACACAATTGATGTATATAATATCATATATATTAGCACAGCAGTAATAAGACTTTTGTAAAGTCAAAGTGACGATATTGTGTTACGAAATAATCTCTTACAGACGAAAATGACTTTTGTTTCTAAAGGCAATGGATCTCCAGCGGCCAACGAATATTCCATGCACATCAGTGCACGTCGTAATTAGCAGCCCTAGACCAGAGGCCCACTACTGTTATATTCTCATCCTGCATTTCTTGTTAAGGTCAGTAATCATAAGGACGGGGATGGGACGTCAGTCTGTCAGGACGTCCTTCACGAATATGGAAGGAGTCACATTCGTGGTCGTATGGTCTTCCGGCTTTGCATTGTCTGAGATATTGTATACCGTGAAGTCATTAGGTAGTCATATTTAGCTGAGGACCTGATTCTGAAAAATGACTGTCATCGATCACCTTAGAATCAGTTTAAAATAAGTATCTCTTTGGTAATATAAAACTAAGGAGTTCATTCCTCTTAATTCAATATTACTCAAAGATCATAAGATTCATAAACACAAATAAGTCAACAACCAATAGCTTTTCACACCAAACATAATCCTTTGTGCTATATTCGGTTATAACGTTGCTGTAAATATATATTGAGAAAAAATATATCAGTGATTAGCCAGTTTTGCATACTCAAATCAAATTCAAAGTCGGCTTTTCAATATAATTTAGAAGTTGTGTAAATGGAAACATCAGAAATTATATGTTTGATTGGCATTCATTTTTTACATATAATTTTATTCTTCTTACATCTCACATTATGTCATTAAATCATTTCAAATTTTCAAATGGATTACAACATTTCTCAAAAGCAATAGGAAACACAGACGAACAAACCATTAATTTGATAAATATAGGGTAATAAATTTAAATAATCTATTGTTAAGTATTTTTAATCGTTTTCGCTATAACTAATTTAGTGAATGAGGTTTAAAATAACATAAATTAACTAAAAATAAATCTATTCAATGCTTTATTATATTTACTAAATGTTTAGTAGTAATTATTTAGGAACTAATTATTTATTTTGATATATTTTTATGAAAATAATTCCAGAGAAACAACACACATGAAAGTAGCTTTTCATCGTAGCAAATTACATCTTTATACGAAACAGTTGAAATATAAAAGTAAGTTTTTGTGAAATCTTTTATGTGTATTGTTTCTGCTGGTTTAGTTTATCTAGTTTGTGAAATCGTTTTAATTACTAATTATGAAAGTAATAATATTTAGCATTAAACTAATTAGGAAATCATTAAGTTTACAAAAATAAGTTAAAAAGGAATTTGTACTTACTATTTGAAGTATTATTAAAAGAATTAACTAATGAACACAACAATCTATAGAGAGGTTAAAACAGTTTGAAAGGTTCCAGGAAAGACGCGGAGGACTCAACAAGGAGTGTAATGCCGCCTTTTTAGAATGACTTAGCTCTACCGTGCACCAATCAAATGCCATCTAAATTATCTCATTTTAAAATAGTCCCCTTCTATCAGTATTTCTTTTATAAATAATAATCAAACATACAAAGAAACGAATTAAACTATTTCTTTAAAAACAGCAAATATATTATCAATATAAATTGAATTAATTAGTCGTACTATAAATTAATAAAAGTAATTTCTAAACCTATTTCTTTTAAAAGTTGTCTGAACTATGAATGTTCAGGAAACTATGAATGAATATAAGGAAAAAAACGGACTGATTGAGATTTATAAACCATCAATCGTGTCCATATATTTCCATAAATTTCTATGAAATTTTGGTGACACTACTAAAAAATCTGGAGTGGCCTACACACTTACTATAAGTAAACATAATATCAAACTTCTTGAGTATACAATATATAATGTATCATTTAAGCATAATATAATCGTCTAAATGGGAGATGTTTATTAGTCTTTCATTCCTGAGGTAGTACAGATAGTGATTGATAGACTTCACAAGATATAAGTTTATTTTTGTGTATCACACCATTATTTTAATTTTTCCATTATAAACATCAATTTTATCTCAGTGGATTCACTCAAAAAATTTCTAAGTCAATGTAAACATTGTAAAAAAATATAAAAAATTCGATAAGTATAGCAGGTGATCTATTAGTCTAGGATAAACAAACAGTTTTTATAGCGTTATTGCTCTTTCCCGTAATTGAAACTTCTTGAATTTTTTTTTATGAATTGCTAATTTTTTGTCCCATTTTTGGTCATATTTTCATTATGTTTTAATGAGCCGTTTAGCGTCAAAAAAAACATTTCCTGAAAACATAAATCGTACTGTAACGCCCCTTTAGCGAATGTAATTTTGAAAAAAAATATCTCAACTCATTCTCCACATATTGTTCTATTGGTAGGCATAGTTTCATTTTGATCCGTCAAACAGTATGGCTTGTATTGCTCTCACAAGGTTTGGGCTTGAATTAGAAGTCAAAATTTTTACATTTTATTGAAAAAAAAATATTTCCCGTTGTTTCAAAATTCTGAATATATTTTTAGTTTGTTCTATTTGTCCCCTCAAAGATAATGTCAAAATTTCAAAACTCTAGGGTTATCAGGTTAGGAGAAAAAAAATGTTTTCTAAAAAACAGTTTTTGGCAAAAAAAGTGACTTTCCCATCATGCATAATTCTTCCCAAACAATAGGGACCTTCGTCTTTATGGGGCCCATTTTTGTGTAAAATATCAACTTGATCCATCAAAGATTCTGGACCGTAGCGTGGTAACAAGCAATGCTGACACACTCACCCACCCACACACACACACAGACATCATTGAAAAAACTTCATAAAACTACTTCTGGGACCTCAAAACATGTAATTCCGTCAAAATCTCGAGATCGAATTTTTTCACGATCACTATAGTTTACTTATAGTAAATTAATAAGCATACTTTATATATAATATTTGATTATTGTAACGTATATTACGATTATGTATAACACTAACATGCATTGGAAACTGACAGCAATGATTTAATAACTATAACAATTATTTGTATTAATAACTATATTAATATAGTTATAATTATTTTACTACTCTGTACTTAATTCTTAAAATAAAATGAAGAAGTGAGTAGTGTCCATGCTAAGAAAACAAGCAGGGAGGTACTAGTATAGTTGGCTGACCTGTATGAAATCCACATGAGGTTTATATTTAATATTTCTAATTATATTCTACCCCTCTCATATCATTATAACTAATTGGAAACATATATAACTTCTTTTTGAAATTTTTAGATCTAACAAATCGTTTTGTGTTAGATAGATAATTTTTAATTACCTAGTTTGAAGGGTATCCGCGTTCACATCTTTATTTTACCTAAAGTTACACTGTTTTTACTTTTTTATGTAAAATTTACTTTGAAATTTGAACATTGATATTGAAAATACTTTTTTTTTGTTTCAATTACTTATTAAATTAAGTTTACAATAACTAATATTTTATATTTCTAGACTTGATAGTTCAAAATGAAAAAAAAATTATATACCATATATATAATGTTAATAAAATAGATTGACTTTTCGTAATGTATATTTTCCAACAATTATTCAGCTTCACTACTTTATATTAAGGCTAATTGTAAGTATAATATAAATTTAGCCCATAAAATATTAGGACAACTCATCCACACATATACACACACACACATACACACATATATATATATATATATATATATATATTTTAAACACGAAAACGATCCAAAAGGACAACAAACATTTCACGATGAATCACAAGCACAGAACTAAGGAACAAACAGACTTACTGTCTCTAATTTTCGGTTGAACCGTCATCAGGAGAGTTGAGATAGGGACACCAAGCGCACTTGTGAAGCGATGGTTGGAGACCCAACCAGTACTAACCGAGTCCCGATAAACTTTAGTTTTGTATATATATATATATATATATATATATATATATATATATATATATATATATAAAGCGAATATATTATTTTCGCTTATATATATAAGCGAAAAAATTTACTTCCAGTTCAAACAATTTACTGGAAGGACTTCGGAACGTCTAGATTTGTAAAAATTTCGAAATCGAATTTATTTCGTGAATATTTCTAACAATCACGATACTGTTCATATAGTAAAATAAGAATCTTTATGCAAGGTTTTAAAATTATTTAAAAAAAATTACATATATTCCTCTAATATAACAATCACAATAAAAAAAATAACTACGATTAACTAAGTAAATCATATGCCTAAACAGAGCACACAAATATACGAGTCAATATGATTGACGTAAGTCAATCAATACACATTTATTATTCGCACATTTAAATAGTGTTATAAATGTTATATTTTTATGATTTCTATCATTTAATTATATTTTTATAAGTTTGATTACATTAAAAATCACTCATTATTATTACAAATCCTAGTCTTTAATTGTTAGTTTATTATTTCTAACGTAGTACATTCAGTTATTATGTAGTATTTACTCATTTAGGGTATAAAGCTAATGAAATGGTCTCCACATATACAAATTTAATCGTATAAACAACGCGTTTCGAACTAATAGATTCTTCCTCAGGCATTAATTAGAAAATACAATGTATTTTATAGTATGTATACATTGTATTTTTTAGTTAATACCTGAGGAAGAACACTACACGTTCGAAACGCGTTGTTTATACCATTAAATTTTTATATGTGTAGACCATTTCATTAGCTTTTTACCCTATAATTTATTATTATTTTTTAGGATTACAATTTTGATGTAATAAATAAAGACTTTTATAAATAAATGAACAAGAAGGGTAAATGATGTTTAGGAAAAATATTGTTTAAGGTAGGATGGTAAAGAAGCAAAGTCCAGAGGAGTTGAATTGCCTTGAACATATGGGCATATTCAAAGAGTGGGGGCCCTACAGCGTGCTCCTTCAATAAGAGAACCATAAGAAACTTTCTACCCTCCAGATGAGCTCCGTTTTAAGGTATCAACTTACAAAAGTGGTTTTCCTTCTTAGCAAGAAGAATAGACATTTCTCATAAAAAAAGAAGAAAAGTAAGTCTCCAACACTTTGTAAGGAAACCCAACAATATCGGGGGGGTTTTTTTTTTCTTCGCATATTCCTTGTAGGAACATAAAGCTGTTGGCTTAAGTTAGCCTTAATATTCAACTAAAAAAAGTTAATACCCTAATCAGGATATGAAGATATTTAACTTTAAATTAACAATGTTGTGTGCAATGAAAATTCTTTGCAATATGAAACAATGATTTAATAAATATTATTCTCTCTGTTGCTTGAAACTAAGAGAAAACTAAGCCCTATTTTAAAAAACAATTGTTGTTTAGAGTAGAAAATACAAATATTTTAAAATTATAGGCAACTCTGGGTGTATATGTAATTATTACAAGAGTAGGAATTGAGCATCTATGTAGCATAATGTTGCAACCATTTTGATTCAAATCACTTCAAAGTGTGGTTTATTATTATTCAAAGCACTTTATTTCGTTACTAACATTGGGAAATAATCATGTTGGTCATACAGCTTGCTCTATATATATATATATTGGTATAAATAGGCAGCAGATCCTCTTTTAAACAGGTATCATTAAAATTAACCGCAGTCCCGGCATTCACGATCTTAAGACTGAGAGATTCGATCCTACAAACTAATCTCCTGCTAACAGGGTTCAACTGGAAAAGGAGTTGACCAAGTGAGATGTTAAATTAAAATCGATAACTCATGCTTAGCCATTGCTATGAATAGATTAAAAGGATAGTACAGGTTAATATAAAGAGAAGGTCAAAGGTCAATAAAGAACTGGAAACAAACGGTTAGAATAAAAGAGTTGAAAGGTCAACGGTATAACCGGACCAATAGGCAATAAATAATTAAGCCCATATATATATATGATTGATTCGCGCTCCGTTCTTCGACGTGGGGAGATCTCTCTCACTTCGTCCTCTCTACTAGTCTACTCTCCTGATGACGAACAACAGTTCGAAATATTGAATTCTGTAAGTTTTCTTTGTATTCTCTTTTCTGTGTCGTGCTTTGTGTAATTTAAAGTTTTATATATATATATATATATATATTATATATAATATATTATATATATATTATATATATATATATATATATATATATATATATATATATATATATTAAGCACCCATGATACACTATACCAGGGGTTGGCAACCTTTAATACCAAAAGAGCTATTTGAACCCGGTTTCCACACAAAAAAAAAACCGCAGAGAATCGCAAATACTTTTGACATCTAAAAGGGGGAAAAAACACCATTTTTAGAAAGTAAAAAATAAACATACACTAATTAGTGCTTTAACTGCCCTTTTAAAGATGAGCTTTAAAGTGCTGCTTATGAAATCCACAAAGTGCTACAAAAAAAAATTTGTAATTATGTTGAGATGTCGTTTGGGCTGGAATACTGGCTTTCGCGAGTATGACGTTTATTTTGAACTACAAAAAAATAATATATATAATTTTTTTTAATTTTTAACATTTAATATTTCAAGTAACGCATAAAGATTTTCAAATTTAGAACTAAAACACTAAAAAAATAACTAACACACATAAAATACACATAAATACTTTTTACTTTACTATAAGTAAAGTATAGTGATCGTGAAAAAATTCGATCTCGAGATTTTGACGGAATTACATGTTTTGAGGTACCAGAAGTCGTTTTATGACGTTTTTACGATGATGTCTGTGTGTGTGTGGGTGGGTGGGTGGGTGGGTGCGTGGGTCGGTGCGTGTGTTAGCATTGCTTGTTACCACGCTACGGTCCAGAATCTTTGATGGATCAAGTTGATATTTTACAAAAAAATGGGCCCCATTTAGACGAAGATCCCTATTGTTTGGGAAGAATTATGCATGATGGGAAAGTCACTTTTTTTGCCAAAAACCGTTTTTTTTAAAACATTTATTTCTCCTAAACTGATAACCCTAGAGTTTTGAAATTTTGACATTATCTTTGAAGTCACAAATGCAACAAACGAAAAATATATTCAGAATTTTAAGACAACAGGAAATATTTTTTTTTCAATAAAATGTAAAAATTTTGACTTATAATTCAATCTCAAACCTTGTGAGAGCGATACAAGCCATACTGTTTGACGGATAAGAATGAGACTATGCCTACAAATAGAACATTATATGGCGAATGAGTTGAGATATTTTTTTTTGAAATTACTTTCGCTAAAGGGGCGTTACAGTACGATTTGTGTTTTCAGAAAATGATTTTTTGACGCTAAACGGCTCGTTAAAAAAAAATGAAAATTTGACCAAAAATGGAACAAAAAATTAGCAATTCACAAAAAAAAATTCATGAAGTTTCAATTACGGGAAAGAGCAATAACGATATAAAAACTGTTTGTTTATTCTAGACTAAGAGATCACCTGCTATACTTGTCGAATTTTTTGTATTTTTTTACATTGTTTACATTGACTTAGAAATTTTTTGAGCGAATCCACTGAGATAAAATTGATGTTTCTAATGGAAAAATGAAAATATATTATTGACTTATAAGAGATGTAAGAGGAATAATATTGTGCAGGTAAATGATAACACTCATTAAAAAAAAATTCGTATATATGTTATTTGACAAAGGGGAAGGAAAATGATCTTATTAAATGCTAAGAAGCCATAAAATTCCCAGTATAATAATTCTGTTAAAAACCAAAAATGTAAAAGATAATTCAAAATTGAAATCTTTCGTTTAGAGATTAATAACTGTAATTATCGTACATCTTTAATTAGCAAATCACCTTAAAACAACATTTTCTTCGCTGTTTAAGAAGTTTTTCAGAGAAAAAAAGAGTATTTTACTGTTTCAAATTTGAAAATTTTACATTAATATTCAATGTAGAAGGATGTCAAGTATACGATGTAAGAAATCTACTGGCTATTTGAACAATAGCCATGTTCTCTTGTAGGATACTATTTCGTTTCAAGAAATGTTCACTTTGGTTTTTCAAAAATGTTATTACTGCTGTAGTTATACTAATGAAATTATTTGCAAATAATAAATTATTTGTGATGTACAAAAATAAGCTTATAAATTGATATGTCCTTCAATCACTATCTGTACTACCTCAGTAATGATAGGCTAATAATTATATCCCATTTAGATGTTTACGTTATGCTTAAATGAGACGTTATGTTTTATATACTCAAGAAATTTGACATTAAGTTACTTATAGTAAAGTAGAGTGTAGGCCACTCCAGATTTTTAAAGTAATTTATTTTCCCAAACCACTCGGAGACGCAGTGTAAGGATGAAAGAGCCGAAGGGGTTGCCGTCCCCTGCATTATACAGGTACATTATACAGACACATATACAGACGCATGATACACTATATAGGTACATTATAAACACACATATACAGATACATGATACACTGAATACACACATATACAGTCAATGATCAAACCACAATAAGAAAATGGGAAAACAAGACTAAGATCTATCAACCGTAACAAGCGGTCTTCGTCAGAGTCAAAAACCCAACTGACTTATCCGATAAAAACCATCATCTTTCTCAATTATTTGTAGACGAAAAATTGCTTCAAAAACTAAGTTATCTTGTTGACATATTTGAAAAAGTTAATGATTTGAATTTGAGCTTACAAGGGCGAACAACAAATATATTAGTTCTTAGTGATAAAATAGAGGCTTTAAAAAAAAAAAACTTAGTTTTTGGAGTGATGAAATTAAGAAAAACAATATTGAAGTGTTTCCATGTTTATCAGAGTTTGTCACTAGTAGTAATACAAGTTATGAAGAAATAAAGATTGTGATTATTACTCATCTCACAAGGCTAATTGCTAATTATTCTAAAAGATTTGAAGTTTTAAAGAAAACAGAGATTTGATATCCCTTTTCGTTTGTAATTTCTTCATGTTCAGAAATGAATACTCTGGAAAAAAAACAACTTATCGACATATCAACTGATGAAACACTATGTATACGTTTTAATACTTCATCTTGTGCCAAGTTTTGGTTTCCTCTTCAAAGCGAATATCCCGAATTATCGGAAAAAGCAATAATTACATTGCTCCCATTTTCCTCTACTTATTTCTGTGAAACTGGCTTTTCAAAGCTAGCAGCTATTAAAACCAAACAACGATCAAGGCTCAATCCTGAAGATATGAGATTAGCCTTATCAGAAGTTTTACCAAATATGGAGCAAATAATGAAAGAGATGCAATCTCACCCTTTGCATTAATTTTATTTTTCAACTAATTTTAAATTAATATTGTTGTTTTTAATTATTATTTATTTTAATAATGACTGTGAACTAATATTAAGTTGTGTTTTCTTTTTGATTTTTTTTTTTAATTTTTATTTATTAAATATAACTGTGAAGTAATGCTAATTTTGATTTTTTTTTATTTACAAATTAGAAATAAACTAATGATATTCAATGGCAATTAAAGAGTTGTGTACAGGAGGCCAGGTTCTTGCAGTAACTAATTTATTCTTTATAAGTTTGCTACGCCGATTCTGCTATGTCTCTTAAAGGAAGAGAACGTCTTTAAAGTTTAAAATGTTTGATCAAGAGAATTAATAGAAAGACCGCCGAGACTATTAATTTAAACCGTGATTAATACGCTTTAAGGGTTCATGTCCTACTACCCATTATGGGTAATTGTTCTGCCTTATTGTTGTTTCAACAATGTTTTAATTTAAATTTACCTGTCGTGATATATTGTTCTCGTTCGTTATATTCTTATCTTTTAATAGGTTGGTTAGAATGCTTTGGATGCAATCTATTTTAGATGTCAGTCTAGCATTTCCTGATGTCAGCTTATTTAAGTCAAAGTTACTATGAGTTACCTATTTCTTCAGACGTTCTGTATATAAGATGTGGGGATACTCGTCATATGCAACAGGCAGTTCACAGTGTGTTTCCCAGCAGTATCAACTACCTCATTACCGTCTACTTCCCACCTAGATCTAGTAGAGCTTCTACTTTGGCCGAATAAATCACACGAGCTCTTTTCTTCAATTTCAACAATATTAGTTTTAGTTTTCAACAATATTATTGATTTGATTGTATTAGACGTGGACAAAGGATTTGTGAGCAAACAAGGAATGCTCTAGGGGCTAAAGTGCGAACTTTATCCCTTCTGCCATATTTTCAAGTGTTCAATTTTTCTTTATCAATGTTCTTTTCGTGAAAACTTTTTACCGTTATGAAATTTCAGCAATTTCATGTTATATAACTCTTTGCTCCTTTTTGATTGCAGTGGAAACTAAAAGGGTAACTTGATAAAATTGGATAAAGTTATTCAAAGAAAAATGTAATAATTACAGTGGACAGGAAATCCGTTCTAAATTTTGTTCAACCTTATAGCAAATATTACAGGAAAGCATTTGTAGAAAGCTATTTTTTCAATATAAATGTAGAGACTCCGACTTTTCAAAAAAGCAGGGCTAGCAGTTCTATAGATTTGACTTTGGTATCAAATGTTATATTATTAAAAAAAATCTGTCATACTTTAAAAATCGTTATATTTTTATAACGGTCCCACGTTGACCGGTGGAACGTCTACAAAAACGTTTCACGAGGTATGAAATATTTGTATTATAATATCATTTACTGATATCTGTAATATTAACAATATGTACAGATTTAACCAAATATTGTGTTTCGACCAGACTATTGTAACAACCGAGAGAAGCATTTCGGATCGTAATTATGCGTAATTATGCTGGTATGATGTAACCAGCAAGCGATGTAGAAACTAACCTGTCAAGTATTAGATATTACCTTTATAAAGGCGACCATGGAAAATATTCAAACAAAACTTTAGCAGTAACTGATTAATAAATTATCAATATTATTTGTATCAGATGGTAGACATGATAAGGCTCTGGGCAATGCGGTGATGACAGCGGATACGAATACCATGATAAAAAATTTCTCTAAATCACTGTTGTCTCTTACTATACAAAACAACAAATCAAATAGAATGACATAGCTTTTATTTTTACTTAGTTAAACCATTTAAGATATAAACTTAAAAAGAAAAAACTAATAATTATAATTATATTGAATTCTTCTAAATCCAATACAGTAAACCCTCACTTTTCGCGGATAATGGGGACCGAAAGACAGCCGTGAAAAGCAAAAATCCGCGAATAATGGACTCGCCTTTATAAAAGCCTCTAAAGCTCAAACAACGACCTTTCCAACAGAGAGAGAATCCTGACCTTACTGAATACTGTACTGTGTTATAAATTAAAATGAAAAACAAAAAGAAACAAATAAGAAATAATTAATAAAAAAATTACGTCTTTTTTTTTAAAAAGATCCAACTATAAGAGAGAGAGGAGGGAGAGAGAGAGAGAGAGAGAGAGAGAGAGAGAATGAGAATTATACCCTTAATGTATTGTACAGTAAATAATAATGCTGTTACTCTTGTTATAATTGATTATGTTTTAAAATTTTTCATTTTTTTTAGTCTTTATTGAATATTTTTTAATAGTCTTTAATTTAAAACTGTAGAATATATTTTGACCCAGCGAGTCGCTGGTTGTTTGATATCTTTCTTTCTCGATCGTACAAGAAGAATCCTGTATATTTTCTTCTCTAATACTAACTACTGTACTTAGTACAGTACAACTCACTACAACTTAGTACAACTCAGTTGGATTTTTGACTCTTACGAAGACCACTTGTTACGGTTGAAAGATCTTAGTCTTGTTTTCCCATTTCTTATTGTGGTTTGATCATTGACTGTACTTTTTCATTACGAGTTGTATTTTATTTATTTATTACTGCAATTAAAGTTGAATATTTTATTATAATTTTTAATTGAACATTTCAGGACCCCGCGAAAACTGTACCGCGAACTAGTGAGGGGTTTACTATACTTATTCGTTTTAAAAACTTGCAATTAATAAGAGATTGTGAGACCTATTATGATTTATAGCCTTTTTGATAATGTTAGTAAAACTAAAATAAATTATCGATAATAATTTTCAAATGTTTCAAACTTCATAGTAATTCCAATTTAAATAACGCAAATCACTTGATTTCCTTATGGTAGACATGGTCTAACACGGAATCCATAACTAATATACAATGAAGTTCGTTAAATTCTATTATTTCTACTTTACAACATCTGGTGTTGTTACTTCCTAAAACATAAATTAGTTAGATGGTTATCAGCTAACATCAACCGAGCAGAAACTAATCCCCTGAGGCAACATTGTTTCAGAATTTCCTTCTACATAAATTCCTTCCTCTAAAGTAAATACTACATACAATAATCAACAGGGTTTATTAATATGAATTACATTCAACGTTAGCTTGGAAAAAAAATGAATTATTTACTGATATAAAATGATCCAAGGAAGGTAATTCTAAATTAAACAACATCTACCGTTTTAGTAGTTTATTTTACCGTTTAAATTTAAACAACATTCTACCAAAAAAAGATCGTTTTACCCATATGGAGTAAAGGAGCAGTTATTTGTAAGATATCTGCCTAACCTGGCATTTGCATTGGTTGTAAATGGAAGATATATTTAATACAAAATCCTATTAAGTAAAAAAAATGACTAAACACTCATTTCAAAACTTAATTTTACGCCTTGCCAGATATTTGTGTTAATATTTGGCATGCAGGACAGTATAAATCACCCATGCTGTCATGCTTATACCAACTTATCTATCACCAATACGGTTTAGATGTTGCAAGTGATATCATGACAGCACTCTGAAGCACGTTACCATAATCGCCTGAGGTATGTTATATGAAAACCAATCATCTAAGTCTTCCAAATATAAATTCCGTAATTAATTAAATTGAAAACTGAAAATAAAACACACTGTCTCCTCTCTCTCCTTTGAATATAAGAACGTACTTTTTTGTATATTTAAATTATTTATAATTAATTTCTAATTTTGCAAAATATTTCATTTCATAAAATTAGAAAATTGTACAGTATGCCCTACTTATTTTATCCAATATTTATACCTGTGGTAATACTCAAGAGACTTTCAACTATAAATCCATATTACAGTTAAGGCCTAAAAAGAAAAGCTCATAAAATAAAACCTAAGTTGATTTTAGTTTCCGTCCCAAAGATTATATAAAGTGATTAAGTAGATTGACTGGTTTATATTATAAACAGCTAACATTATATTCTAATGCAGAGGTTTCAAATAATGCGTTCAAAAATTAAAAGACATTTTGAGTTTTTAAAAATATTGATTTGAAGATCCACTTCATAGTGACAAACAGATTTGTCGTTGCTGTGATTGTTCTCTGATTAACTGCATGGAATTGTTTTTTAAATAAAAAAAAATGTTATTATTTTTTATGCCAACATATGAAACTATAATCTGAAAGTTGTACCTACTCGGAGAGTAGGAACCGAATCTTTCTAGCTAACTGAATGTCTCACAAACAACCAAACACGCATGTGCAATTCCGAATTTTGGAAGCATTACTCGTGAAAAACGCATTTTTCATTAGTATTGTTGGAATTTGCTGTTAACAGTTTTAGTTCAAAATGTTTAAAATACCTGTATAAAATAATTCCTTAATTGTTTCCTTATCTGCATTAAGTGATCGTTTCCTTAACTACATTAAGTTATTTTTTAAATAAAATAATTTTTATTAGTTTTTATGCTTACTTATGAAACCGGAATCTCAAAGTTAACCTACGAGGCTTATTTGGAGAGCAGGACCGGAATCTTTCTAGCTAAATGAATGTCTCACAAACAACCAAACGCGCATGTGCACCGAATTTTGGAATTCATTACTCGTGAAAAACGCATTTTATATTAGAATTGTTGGAGTTTGCTGTTAACAGTTTTATTTCAAAATGTTTAAAATAACTGTCAGCTTATTAACTGTGAAATAATTTTTTTTTATTCAGTTTTTGATATTAAGGAACGTTTAAACGGTGGAAATTCATTGAGAGACAAATGAAGAGTACGGATGAAGTGAAGTTGTACTGAAGTGTACTCAGTACAGGGTAAGGAACGTTTAAACAGTGGAAATTCATCGAGAGACAAATGAAGAGTACGGATGAAGTGAAGTTGTACTGAAGTGTACTCAGTACAGGGTAAGGAACGTTTAAACAGTGGAAATTCGTCGAGAGACAAATGAAGAGTACGGATGAAGTGAAGCTGTACTGAAGTGTACACAGTACAGGGTAAGGAACGTTTAAACAGTGGAAATTCATCGAGAGACAAATGAAGAGTACGGATGAAGTGAAGCTGTACTGAAGTGTACTCAGTACAGGGTAAGGAACGTTTAAACGGTGGAAATTCATCGAGAGACAAATGAAGAGTACGGGTGAAGTGAAGTTGTACTGAAGTGTACTCAGTACAGGGTAAGGAACGTTTAAACAGTGGAAATTCATCGAGAGACAAATGAAGAGTACGGGTGAAGTGAAGTTGTACTGAAGTGTACTCAGTACAGGGTAAGGAACGTTTAAACAGTGGAAATTCATCGAGAAACAAATGAAGAGTACGAATGAAGTGAAGTTGTACTGAAGTGTACTCAGTACAGGGTAAGGAACGTTTAAACGGTGGAAATTCATCGAGAGACAAATGAAGAGTACGGGTGAAGTGAAGTTGTACTGAAGTGTACTCAGTACAGGGTAAGGAACGTTTAAACAGTGGAAATTCATCGAGAGACAAATGAAGAGTACGGATGAAGTGAAGCTGTACTGAAGTGTACTCAGTACAGGGTAAGGAACGTTTAAACGGTGGAAATTCATCGAGATACAAATGAAGAGTACGGGTGAAGTGAAGTTGTACTGAAGTGTACTCAGTACAGGGTAAGGAACGTTTAAACGGTGGAAATTCGTCGAGAGACAAATGAAGAGTACGGATGAAGTGAAGTTGTACTGAAGTGTACTCAGTACAGGGTAAGGAACGTTTAAACAGTGGAAATTCATCGAGAGACAAATGAAGAGTACGAATGAAGTGAAGCTGTACTGAAGTGTACTCAGTACAGGGTAAGGAACGTTTAAACAGTGGCAATTCATCGAGAGACAAATGAAGAGTACGGATGAAGTGAAGCTGTACTGAAGTGTACTCAGTACAGGGTTAGGAACGTTTAAACGGTGGAAATTCATCGAGAGACAAATGAAGAGTACGGATGAAGTGAAGTTGTACTGAAGTGTACTCAGTACAGGGTAAGGAACGTTTAAACGGTGGAAATTCATCGAGAGACAAATGAAGAGTACGGATGAAGTGAAGTTGTACTGAAGTGTACTCAGTACAGGGTAAGGAACGTTTAAACGGTGGAAATTCATCGAGAGACAAATGAAGAGTACGGATGAAGTGAAGCTGTACTGAAGTGTACTCAGTACAGGGTAAGGAACGTTTAAACGGTGGAAATTCATCGAGAGACAAATGAAGAGTACGGGTGAAGTGAAGTTGTACTGAAGTGTACTCAGTACAGGATAAGGAACGTTTAAACAGTGGAAATTCGTCGAGAGACAAATGAAGAGTACGGATGAAGTGAAGCTGTACTCAAGTGTACTCAGTACAGGGTAAGGAACGTTTAAACGGTGGAAATTCATCGAGAGACAAATGAAGAGTACGGATGAAGTGAAGTTGTACTGAAGTGTACTCAGTACAGGGTAAGGAACGTTTAAACGGTGGAAATTCATTGAGAGACAAATGAAGAGTACGGATGAAGTGAAGTTGTACTGAAGTGTACTCAGTACAGGGTAAGGAACGTTTAAACGGTGGAAATTCATTGAGAGACAAATGAAGAGTACGGATGAAGTGAAGTTGTACTCATGTGTACTCAGTACAGGGTAAGGAACGTTTAAACAGTGGTAATTCATCGAGAAACAAATGAAGAGTACGGATGAAGTGAAGTTGTACTGAAGTGTACTCAGTACAGGGTAAGGAGCGTTTAAACGGTGGAAATTCATCGAGAGACAAATGAAGAGTATGGATGAAGTGTACTCAGTACAGGGTAAGGTCTTTGAAGGAAAGACGGGGAAAATCCATGCTGGACCGCTATCAAACTACCCATCACTGATCATAAAAGATCGGATTAATACTGTGATTAGAAATATTCATGAAAACCAACCATTGACAACTTCTTTTTCATCATTCTAATTTCCGAATGAGCATAGAACAACTTGAATCAAAATTGTTTTAAAAAAAATATGTTATTTTACACATTGTACTCATGCAGATGTTTATGTTGCTTACTGAGTGATTTTCCGCGATGAGTGAAGCTTTCACTTATGTATTTTTTTGTCACCTATCACATTTGGGATCGTAACTTTACTTCTTATTTTTGAAAAATTCTTAGCTGTCAAAAAATTGAATCCCTAAATGAATTTACACTCCAGTGAGCTCAACAATATCAACATTATGAACTGATATTTCACACTGCAACAATACTAATGTAAATTACATCATTTAAAAGTTAAAACATGGGGAAAATCACACGCGGAAGCACATTTCATTGCCAGCGCAACGTTTTATTAGCTTCTGAGTTTTTAGTCCTTACAAAAGAACGATCAAGACATATCAGACATTTGTTCAGATATAATCCAAGCATTTTTCCATGTGAATCTTATAAAACTGACGTTCTTCTTGAACTTGACCATTATGTTGTACATAAATGTCAAGCAACATTAATTTCTTGCATTTTTCAAGAATGGTTTCTTAACCATTCAAAATTAAGTAACAGACACTACCAAGAGTTATGGGAATCAAACCTAAAGACTTTTAGTACAGATAATAAATCTACTGCTAAATCCACTAAGTAATTAACACCTTTCAGTTGTTACTAATAAAGAATGGACAATGTTAACATCATATTTGACATAACTCATTGACGCGTTTGTATTTTTTTAATATATTACTGATCCTGTTTACATTATAATAAACTTAAAAACTCTTAAAAAAATTTATTCTTTTTTACTTTACAATGAAATGCCCATCTTTCAGTAAAGTGATTCTTAGAGTTTAATAAAAAAATCATGAAATACTACCACAACTTTCTTTTCTTAAGAAAAAAGTTTACCAAAGTTAAGTATTTATCTCTGGATTTAAACTTTTAAGCAATAATCTATTAGAAATGAAAGTTTTAACCAACTAAAGGAATAATAATTATATCCTCTAAACAGTGAATGTTATTTCAAGTTTTATTTCTTTATTATTATAGTTTTAATAATTTTTGAATGCCAAAATCAATTAGATGAGCATTTTTCGTTAACAAATCAAAAATCTAGATTCCATAGAATACCGGGAAAAATATCAAATCATTTAAAAAGCATATTTTCCCCAATTAGACTTGCTAAAGTTGGCAATTTCCAAGTTTGATAAAGAAAGGTTTTTTTTTTCTTTAAAAATCTACAGTTATGTATGCTTTAGGCTTTTTTTGCTTTACATAAAATAAAGCCATTCACAACTCGGTTGTAACTTAAGCATTGAGCTAACAATAAGTCTACCTTTTTCTTTGTACCAGTCACTAATACTAATAAATAGTACAAAGAAGAATAAGTCAACTGTAAAAATCTGTATTAAAATCCGACACTCTGTCACCACAACAAAAAGTTTACTAGTAGAAACTAAACAACCCGTTTCGAACACTTGATGTTCTTCTTTAGATTACATCTGCTCTGCTGGGGTGGTTGTTCGGGAGGTGAGACCTCACCTCAGCAGTGCAGATGTAACCTGAAGAAGAACATCAAGTGTTCGAAACGCGTTGTTTAGTTTCTTGTAATAATTTTTTTTGGTGTGGTGATTTAATACTTTTGTTAACAGTACTAATAATTTATTTATTTTAACCAGTGTAATTCTAATAGTGAAAGATAATGGGCAATTGCAATCAAGCAATGAAACAATTTGTATGATTATAAAACTGGATGAATTGAAGGTAAATTGTGTTTCAGGGTCGAGGAGGCAAAGGTTCAATCTTTGTATGGGCAAGTGGTAACGGTGGCAGCCATACAGACTCGTGCGGTTGTGATGGATACACTAACAGCATCTACACGCTGTCTATCTCGAGCGCCACACAGGACGGGTCAGTCATCAGCATCAAACAGCTTTCTAAAACCGATTCTATTATTTCTTAGTTTAATCATCTTGTCTTGTTTTTAGATTAAAACCATGGTACTTGGAAGAGTGTGCCTCAACTTTGGCGACTACTTTCAGTTCAGGTACTCCAGGCCGAGACAGAAGTGTTGCCTCTGTGGATATGGACTCAAAGCTCAGACCTGACAGACTGTGCACGCTTAACCATACTGGTAATCTCACTCCTTCACCATCTCTAAGCCTTGTCGAAGGTGAACCAAATGAAATCACTAACCTATGCGGAGGTCATCCAAATAAACAACACTAAACCATATCTGAGGTCATCTCAATAAACAAACATTAAGTTTTGTCAGAGGCCATCCAAATAAAACATCACAAAGCATTGTCGGTGGTCATCCAAATAAACATCACTAATCCTTGTTGGAGGTCATCCAAATAAACAGTACTAAGCTTTGTCGGAGCTTATCGAAATAAACAACACTAATCTGTGTTGGTAGTCACCCAAATAAACAACACTAAGCTTTCTCGGTAGTTATCCAAATAAACAACAATAAGCTTTGTCGGAGGCCATCCAAATAAACATCACTAAGCCTTGCTGGTGGTCATCCAAATGAACAAAACTAAGTTTTGTCTGAGGTCTTTTAAATAAGCAACACTAATCTTTATCAGTGGTCATCTAAATAAACATCATTAAGCTTTGCCGGAGATCATCAAAATAAACAATACTAAGATTTGTCAGAGGACATCCAAATAAACATAACTAAGCCTTTTTGGAGGTCATCCAAATAAACAACACTAATCTGTGTCGATAGTCATCCAAATAAACATCATTAAGCTTTGTTGGAGGTCATCCAAATAAATAACACTAAGCTTTGACGGGTTATAATCCAAATAAACATCATTAAGCTTTGTTGGTGGTCATCCAAATGAACAACACTAAGCTTTGTCGGAGGACATCCAAATAAACAACGCTAAGCTTTGTCAGAGGTGATCCAAATAAATTACAATAAAATCGACTCAACATGACATAAAAAACAATGTCTCTGCCGTGTCGATCACACATTTAGCCAGGATCTTTCATAAACCCTCTAATACTCTTTAGAATAAGATCAAATATATTTATAATGGGAAAATTAATTCATGAACATATTATATATACACACAATAAGTTTATATATGGCTGGGTGGGAGAGTGTGTGTGTGTGGGAGAGAGAGAGAGACGTATTTAGAGAAAATGAATGAGTGAGTATACTTTTCGACTATGTTCTTATGTGATAAATTTCCCACATTCATTGACAGTGAAATGAACGCTACAGTAGACTTTTGTACTTCGGTTAAACGTTGTCTATCCATTTGTTTCTTGTCCTATTTTCCTATTTACTACAATATGAATGATAGGAAAAAACGTAACGCGTCTGTCCACTTGTTTCTTGTCCTATTTTCCTATTTACTACAATATGAATTATAGGAAAAAACGTAACGCGTCTATCCACTTGTTTCTTGTCCTATTTTCCTATTTACTACAATATGAATTATAGGAAAAAACGTAACGCGTCTATCCACTTGTTTCTTGTCCTATTTTCCTATTTACTACAATATGAATTATAGGAAAAAACGTAACGCGTCTATCCACTTGTTTCTTGTCCTATTTTCCTATTTACTACAATATGAATTATAGGAAAAAACGTAACGCGTCTATCCACTTGTTTCTTGTTCTATTTTCCTATTTACTACAATATGAATTATAGGAAAAAACGTAACGCGTCTATCCACTTGTTTCTTGTCCTATTTTCCTATTTACTACAATATGAATGATAGGAAAAAAACGTAAAGCGTCTATCCACTTGTTTCTTGTCCTATTTTCCTATTTACTACAATATGAATTATAGGAAAAAACGTAACGCGTCTATCTACTTGTTTCTTGTCCTATTTTCCTATTTACTACAATATGAATTATAGGAAAAAACGTAACGCGTCTATCCACTTGTTTCTTGTCCTATTTTCCTATTTACTACAATATGAATTATAGGAAAAAACGTAACTGAAGTGATGAAACGAATTAAACATAATGTTTTGTTTATTGTATTACAACTCTTATTTTTGCAAACATGAAATGTTATTTCTATTGTCGTTTTTAACTGTTATTTCTATAAAGAACATTTATTCAAGTACTAATACAATACTTTACATCAGCCCTTTAAAACTGTATGATATTTCACATTTAAATTAAATTAAACGGATATATTTAAAATAAAATGACGCATGGATTAAAACAAAATTAAATTAAATTCGATAATAATATTTTATATAAACATAGTTTTAAAACAAACATAGTTCGTTTTAGAAAAGAAATGGAATGATAGATAATTAAAAAACATGTACTGAATAAATATGAAGTTCGAAAAATCCACTTATATAAGCATAATTGGAACACCATTACTTTGAATGAGCAGAAGGGTTTGTTAAATTACCAAATTTTCTACAAATTTCTAAATTATATGAAGCAGTATAATCAGCTTAATAAAAGGAATTAAACGCAATGTTTCCTTTCGTTTGTTATATTCTAACTTTTAAATAAATCATAAAATTCTAATGTAGTGCAATCAGTTATTATGTGGTATTTACTCATTGTAGGGTAAAAATCTAATGAAATGGTCTCCACATATAAAAATTTTGATGATATAGACAACACGTTTCGAACACGTAGTGTTCTTCCTCAGGCATTAACTAAGGATGAGTGCCTCTGAATAAGACTGTCTTATTCAGAGGCACTCATCCTTAGTTAATGCCTGAGGAAGAACACTACGTGTTCGAAACGCGTTGTTTATATCATTAAAATTTTTATATGTGGAGACCATTTTATTAGATTTTTACCCTACAATAAATCATAAAAGTTAGGATTTCTTTTTTTTTTTTAAATAATGTCATAATGGATTAGTTTATTGTAAAAATACTGAATGATTAATGATACTGAATTATTAATGATACCATTTTTTTTTAATTTGAAGCGAATGACTTCAGTTGAGAATAAATGAGTTCATTGAAAATAAAAAAACCGTTAATGTGCCATTTGCCAGATTAATGTAAATGTCTAGAAAAAGTAATGAACGACGTAAAATGTGATAAAACCCATTATTTAAAGAGCCAAATATCAACAAGTTACTGATTAGCATTGAACTCGCATTATTCTTTCCCGCGTTCTAATCGTGGTTTAGATTTTTTTTTTTAATATTTTTTCACAAAAAAGTCTCTTTTTTTTAAAAAAAAAAAAGCTGAAATTTAAAACTAGATAAACTTAATAATAAAACTACCGTCATGATTATTTTGTTAATTAATAAAATTACATTTTAATTGTGGAAATTAACGCATTATTTGAACGATTGTTCTTGTATTCTTTTGGAAAACTTAGGCAGATGAGATTTGCAGGTTGTTACTCTTAATTTCAACCACTCTTATTGCTTATTACTAAGATTGTATACCAATGCCATACGAAGGTATAACATGAAATGGTCTTTTGTTAACTGATTATATGAGTTATAAATAATAGCATGCATATTAAAGATCTTCTTGCCCTTTTTTTCTATAAATTATTTCAATTTCAAAATGCAAACCGTCATAACCATGTTAAATAAACCAGTTGCCATTGGATTACACTGGGTGCGTCATCACTTAGATCAGGGGTTCTCAACTCCGGGGTCGGCAAGCGATTTTCTTGGGGTCGCAAAGACATCTAAATTGGAAGATAATTTAGCACTTAGCAGCCAACTGCTATATAATTCTCTAATTAAAGGAAAAGATGATCTCAGTATATATAAATCTAAATCCGAAATGACTAAGGACAACTGCTTAAAATGAAAGTACACAAATTGTATTCTTCCCTTTCCAAATTCCCTTTTCTTATCCTAGGATTAAATTGAGCGGTTACTTGTACACTATCAGCTATTGTCAAAGATATGCGAGGTGATCAAACATCCTCGGCAATCCTCAATATGCCTGCCTCTCATTTGAATCTGATCTTTTCAGCAACAGTTTTCAAAGTTTGCTGACCCAAAACTTTGGGTGTTTAAAGTTTCTTTAAAACTTTGAAAGATGAACTGTCTCGTCTATTTTCCATGATGAGCTGCCTATATCCCATACCTTACTTCAGAAACGATTTGTTTCAAAAGTTGAAAATGTTCCCAAATGATATCAAGAGGATTTCATTGATATCATCACCAGTGACTGTGCAAATTTTGTCAACTTTGTCAATTTTGAACAAAGCAGATGCCTCAGTATCCAGATTTAGCTGAAGCTATGCTTTGGATTCTCATGCCTTTTCACTCAACATATATGTGTGAAGTAACCTTCTCATCTCTACTTCTTATAAAATCGAAACTAAGAAGCAAACTCCATGCTGAAGATGACTTCCGATGTGCTGTATCCAAAACATCACCACGGATTGAAAAGTTGGTCTTGGACAAACAGTACCAACCATCTCATTAAGAATGTCATTACTTATCAAAACAAAGCTTGTGTTACTTGTATAATCAGCATTCAACTCTACATGGTGTGTCTGATAAAGCAATTTTTTTTTTTTTTTTTTGAACAAGATATAGGCAAAATAAATGCCTCATTATTACCTAGCTTTAATAAAACAACATTTACTGTAACTATATTATTGTATTATTAATACTTATATGATTTAATGATGTTAAAATTTTCTCTTTCATTAAATAATAAGATTAAAAATTTGGTCTCGTTTTCTTGTGGAGTCGCAAAAATTATGGCGAAGTTTAAATGGGGTCACTAATAGAAAAAGGTTTGGAACTAATGACCTAGATCGTGGATGCTTACACATTTTCTACATGCAAATTACTTATCAAATGAATAAGTCACAATGATCTAACAACTGTATTTATTTAGAAATATTTCGAAAATTTTTACAATTTATGATGATATATGCAATATTTCACCCAGAAAAAAAAAACCTTCTCTTTTATGATTTTATATGAAAGTGATAGGTTTTCTGTTCTTACCGAATCCAGTATACTCTTTCTGTTTATACACTTTTTTCATTATTTTAAAAGAGAAAAGGTTGCAATGGTAGTCCCACAAGGGAACACACGTAGGCCGAGCATTGGCCCATTGTGATACCACACAAGGAAGATTGATTCTACAGTGGGAGTCTTAAATTTTGCCTAACTGAAATGTATTTAGAGTAGGGATCTTTAACGAGTACCTGACATCGTACAGGCTTGGGACCGACGGTTTAACGTCCTTCTTCGAGGGACGACGCGCTCAGATTTATTCACCTCCCGTGTGAATAAATCGAGGGCCAGGTGAGGATTGAACCCCGGTCCTATCAGTTCAGAGGCGAGCACATAACCACTCAGCTAGTCTGGCCCCCCTTGCCGTGACCTAAGCATAAAAAAAAATCGGAATTTACTCGACTGGTCGTCCTTTATATTAATCAGTGACAAGAGAATTATAAGGTGATGTTAATTTTTTTAATGTCTAGCAATTTACCAATAACGGGTTAGTCTAATAACTGGTTAGTTTATTGATGTATTTAGCACTCCTGACTTGGATGGATAAACATCTGTAAATACCTTGTGTTACAGTAACGTAGGTAATATGGTTCAGTTATGGTTAACAATGGGTGACGAATTATAAATACCCTTCTTGAAATGTACAAATTAGGCGTAAAAGCTTTTAAAAATTTTGGCATTACCTAAAAAAAAAAAATCCTTCAATGAAGATCACTGATTTTAAATATAACCTCTCGAATGAGTTTCAATAAAGTAGTCAAACAGCGACAAAACAGTCAGTTAGGTGCTCTTGAAGATGGGATCCAGACGGACCCGAAACCGGTCGAGCTTTTCTGAGACTTTACGAGGTATGACGGATTGTATTATTACTAATTCTAATATTACTAACCTCAGTGGAACTAACCCATTAACTATATTTAGCCACAAAACAGATGGCAAGTAAAGATTGCCAACCGCTGCCAAGTTTAAATAAAACTGAAAAATACAATGATTTCAAAAAATGAATGATCAATTTAATTTAGATTCAATAGTAACCTAAACTAAAGATAGAATCATTAGAGCGACTAAAATAATGAGAAAGGGGAAACGTTATTGACTGAGCTTGTTATAATTTCACATATAACCGTTAGAAAAACTACAAGTCATCCATGTGTTCCTGTTATCAATTTAAAAGTAGTAATTGCCATTGAAATCAAAAGATTTATGTTTAAAGACGAAGTTAAAATATTGGATGATAAAATCAGTGTAAAGTAGAAGCCCAATATACTAAATGAAAATGGGTATTTTTTTTTTTGGAGGAAATGATAAAAACACTTTTTAGAAACTAAAGGTTAAAAGACAGCGTCAAAGGCAGAAATCTGTTTCCTAACACTTTCATTGGAGATAATGGGTTTACGATTTAAAGTTTCTAGGAATTTTAAATTTAGGAATAAATAGAAGCCGGTTTAACAAGGAGAGGTAGGAATATTTCAGATGAATTACTTCTTATTCTGTTATCAGTTTCTATTCTTATCAGTCTAGTCTCTCACGTAAGATAATACTATTATTTTCTTATTAATTACTTAATTAATTACTTCTTATTCAGTTATCAGTTTCTATTCTTATCAATCTAGTCTCTCACGTAAGATAATACTATTATTTTCTTATTAATTACTTAATTAATTACTTCTTATTCAGTTATCAGTTTCTTTTCTTATCAATCTAGTCTCTCACGTAAGATAATACTATTATTTTCTTATTAATTACTTAATTAATTACTTCTTATTCAGTTATCAGTTTCTTTTCTTATCAATCTAGTCTCTCACGTAAGATAATATTATTTTCTTATTAATTACTTAATTAATTAGAATTAATTATTTCTTATTCAGTTATCAGTTTCTATTCTTATCAATCTATAGTCTCTCACTTAAGATAATACTATTACTACTTAAAGAGTTTGAAGAAGATATCTATGATAGGGACAAACAAAAAGAGGTAAATATACGTATTTAACAGTTGTCTCTCGGATTTCTAAGTAGTTCATTGTGGTATGATTGTCAACAGATATAATAATTTCCGAGACAATGATGATTATTATTTCAAAAAATATTGTGAAGAGGTTATTTATTGGAGTTAGTTGCTATATATATATATATATATATATATATATATATATATATATATATATATATATATATAAACTAGAATTTAAAAAGAACACATAGAAAGGAAACCACTGAACTCACTACTATATTTCGATGTCCTCGTCTTCAGGAAAAGAAGTGAATCGCTCCAAAGGCTGATAACGACTCAGCTAGTAGTGAGTTCAGTGGTTTCTCACTGAATATATATATTTCGTTGAACAGCTGACCGTATTTCGCTGATGTCATTTTCTTCACTAGTTTTTCAAGGTTTCTGAATACCTTCTTCTTTCCTTCATCCAAACGTTGGAGAATGTTAATTAAGTTGGAACCGACATGTTTCGACTGGCTTCCAGTCAGTCTTTTTTTTAATTAATCACCCTGAAGATGACTGGAAGCCAGTCGAAACATGTCGGTTCCAACTTAATTAACATTCTCCAACGTTTGGATGAAGGAATGAAGAAGGTATTCAGAAACCTTGAAAAACTAGTGAAGAAAATGACATCAGCGAAATACGGTCAGCTGTTCAACGAAATATATATATATACGAGTATTTGTACAGACTTTTGTTAAGGAGGTGCTTATGAGGTTGGTGGTTGCAGGTACATCAGCCTCAGCTCCTATAGCAGCCGGCATGTGTGCCCTAGCACTCGAGGCAAACCCGAGCCTGACATGGCGTGACATGCAACACATCGTCGTCTTGTCTGCGAAGTCAGCGCCTCTTGAGAAGGAGCCAGGCTGGACTGTCAACGGAGCCAACAGAAAAGGTCAGTTCTAAACCATTATAGAGAAGTACAGTAATCCCTCACTTTAAAGTCGATAATAGGGACCGTAAATACCCGCGAACAATGAACGCGACTTTATAAAAGCCTCTAAAGCTCAAACAACAACCTTTCCAACAATACAACGAAATGAAAAAACAAAAAAGAATAAAATAAGAAATAATTGAATGAATGAATGAAAATTTCTTTATTGAGAGATTGCTCCCATGGTACATAACATAGTGTCCCCCACCGAGCTTTTCCCCCTATAGAGCAATGTGTTTTATATTCTAATAACTTAAGAAATAATTCTTAGCAAAGATTAATATATAGTGCGTAGATTCACAAGGGCGTGGATGGCGTGATAAACTGGTAGTTGGGCGATATGAATTAGCCAATCAGATCAAAGGAAACATCTATGCTTCTTTTTTTATTAATTTCAATCTCTATTTGTTGATATTTTTATTATTCTCTTGTTGCAATTCATTATGTTTAAATATTTTTCATTAATTTTTAATCTTTATTGAATATTTTTTAATAGCTTTTATTAGTCTTTAATTTAATACTGTAGAATATATTTTGACCCAGAAAGTCACTGGTTGTTTGATATCTTTCTTGATCGTACAAGAAGAATCCTATATATTTTCTTCTCTAATACTAACTACTGTACTTTTTCATTAAGAGTTGTATATTTTTATTTTTTTACTTTAATTACACTTGAATATTTTTTATAGTTTTTAATTTTTAATTAAACATTTCAGGACCCCGCGAAACACTGATTATCTATCACACGATTGATAATTTATTACTGTTTATATATATAAACCGAGCCATAACCTTGTAAAATAAGTTTGTTAGTTTAATCGTATATTGTCTAATATAGCCAAATGTTAACCATTTAATGACGCTATCTCAAGAATTATTTCTGTTTTGTGCCCTATTAATGTTTTGTATCAATTGTTTTTTATTAAATCCGCTTTTAATAACAATTTTTTGACTTATTAAGTTTCTTATTGTATTTCATTGCTGATGACAATTTTTGTAAATTGTCCACTATAAATTTAAATATAAATAGTTTTTGAAACAGGGTATGTTGGGATATATTATGAATTATTACATCACTTGCTGTTGTTTTCCATATATTTTTAAGTTAAGCTTATTACCTCTTTCTGAAAATTATATCTTTCCCCTTGTTTATATTTTGTGCAATCAAATGAGTTTCAATTGACTGGATATTTTTTTTGATTATTGCCACAATTTATTATTAAAAATGCAGCCCTCATTAATGAATGATTAATGAATTACTGTATATGCTATCGAATAATTTATTGTGTGCTTATGATTAGAATCAAGGGATGAAACTCTACGTCTCTACACCAGGGGCGCTCACAATCTTTCTGCATGCGAACTACTTATAAAATGACCAAGTCAAAATGATCAACCGACCTATAAAAGCGAATGTTATTTTAAAATTTATCGAAGACACTTACCTTGCATTATTGTATGAGCCAGTATATCAACAAAATAAGCTCAAAACATGTTTCTGTAATTATGATATAATAATAATAATAATAATAATAATAATTAAAAATAAATAAATAAAAATAATAAAATAAAATAATAATACAGCTGTTTTTTGTAGCTTTTCATTGTGCTCAAAGATAGAGGCTTTACAGGAGATCAAAACACACACACACACACAAACACACACACACACACACACACATACACACACACACACACACAGAGAGAGAGAGAGAGAAAGAGATAAATGCGAAGGTCAGTCCTATCGGAGTTACGATAGCCAAGGGTAGGGAGCTGCATAGAGTGGGGGCACAGCGATGGCTCTGTCTCTGTCTGGTATTTGATTGTGGTGATTGTATTATCTTGTACTTCGCGCTGCCGTTTCAGTGGTAACTAGGTTACCACTCTGTTTTGTGGTTACCGCTATAGAGCTACCGGACTGCCTCAGCCCTATCATTACAAATAGTAGTGGGACAGATGCCAATCGATATCCTAATCAAACTGAAAGTGGAGAGATATAGGGTGAAAAAAAGGACTCCCCCTCCCCCCCTTTGAGAGCTCCAAGAACTAATGGGGAAATGGAATTGAGATTAGAGGAGTTGAAGAATTGGCCGCTGGGTCTCTGGAAAGCGATATGGGCAGCAGGAGAGACTGGAAGATGGACCAGAAATTTCTTCTGGAGTGTGGAGGACCGTCTCCGTGCCAATGGGACTGTCCAAGTCAACCACTGGCTAGCTCAGATCCTCACAGGCCATGGGGACTTCAATTCATGCCTCCATAGATTCAAGAAAGAATGTGAGCGTTTTTCCTTGCTACGGTGGAAGTTCATGCTTGATACGGGAATGTTTGTAGCAAGTGCGTACAAAAAGACATTACTTAATAAATAACGAGCCTCATTCCTCGAGTACGTGCATGACATAGGAAAAATGAAAAGAGTGCTTGCATTCCCGGCAGTGACCAACGGGAGTCGAGTAAAATAAAAGCCTCCCCCCCCCCCTTTTTTTTCCCTGCTAGTAAGGTTAAAACTTAAGTATCAGGCAAATTATTTTTTTTTTCTCGATTTGAGTACGCTGACCTGATACTGATGCGTGAAGTAAGTATTGATGCGCGCCGTAGTATCGTGTTGGCCCGCCTCCGCGTGGTCACCTCAGGCACTTTGGAGTAATCTAAACTGGCTAAAGGGCAGTAAGTTAAACTAGTCGGCCTGATTTGATTTTTGATGGTTATATGGCTGAAAGGCTTAGGAACACATATAAAAGTCAAAACAGGTTACCGTCACAGAATCTGTCGTCCTCTGATTGGCTGCCATGTACACCAATCAGAGTAGTGGATGATAGGCTGACTGTCACCCTGCAACTTTTTTTTTTTCAAAGTTGTATGCGATCTACCACTATTGGCCTCGCGATTGACGTATTCAACACTCCTGCTCTCCACAAAGTTGACGCATCTTCACCTTACTTTCCTACGACTCCTTGAATACCCAACATCACCTTAGTAAGATTATAAAATTGGATAACATCATTTCTGTGAAGACTTGTTGTTCCTTTACCTTATTCTAATCATATGTAATAAGTAAGATTAAAATTACAAAGTTTTTTTTAATAAATTTGTTAGTTTAATCACATACTTTCTAATATAGCCAAATGTTAACCATTTATAATTAACTTGACATCACACTACGTCTTGTGATGTGAATAAACTTAAAAGATTAAGATACAATCACTTATAAACACTTGAGGTTTCCAATCAAATCTGAAACTATTTTTTTGTTATCATAAAGTGATAATTTAAGTAAAATTAAATTTATTACTGTTTTTCTTCTCTGGTACTGAAGTTCCCCTAAAAATAATGTTACACCAACGAAAATGAAATATTATTTTTCTTCTCTGCTGTAGAGTTTAATTTGAGTTGATCACTTTATACTGTTTTTTTTTTTTTTTTTTTTTTTTTTGAAAGGGCTTAAGCAGTCAAAACCAAACTTTATTTGACATAAAGGGCCATCATAAAAACCTCTTGTTAAGCTATTTTTTTTGTTTTTTGTTTTACTTTACTCAGATAAAAGTAAAAAAAGGTTAATGAAATAACCATCGAGTGGAAATTATTCATTAAATATAAATAAACAACTTTTGTTAACTTTTGTTCTCTAATAGTTAAATTAATGGGAAGATTGTTAACTTTATGAAATAAATTGTATATTCAGCTTTTCTTTTTTTTTGTCATTTTAGTTGAAAACAGTGGGAGGAGAACAAAAAAAAACTGAAAAAAATATCAGTAAAAAAGTCATGAATAAAATATATCTTCATTTATATGGAATATGAAATATTAAAATCAATAGATACTAGAACTAAAATATTGAATCAATTACTGTAAAACCAGAACTAATTTATACAATATTCTTTTTAGGTTCGTTTATGTATATTATTTAATTTGTCTTAGAAATTAATAAACCGAGGTTCTAAATGACATTCCCTTTAATATGTATCAACTTTCTTTTCATTTACAGAGATCAAATATTCCATAAATTTCATATTAATATAGAAATTTGTCATACCTTGTGAATCGTTGTAGTAGACTCCCGACTGGTTTCCACATTGTGCATTTTCAAGTAGGACTGGTCATATTGGAAGGTACCAGGGCAATAAAACGAACGCCTACCAAACACATAGTGTCAATAATCTTAAATTTTTAAATTTCCTGCTAAGTATATGTTTGTAACAAACCTAAGAGAAATTAACCAAAAAAATTGCTAAATTATTAAAACAATTTATTCTGAGGTAAAAATGGATAAAAAAACAAAAGTCTCCACACAAATGAGTGTTTCGAACACTTTGTGTTCATCATCAGAAAGACACCAAGGATGTATTGCTGAAGATTTGGTCCAGTGAAAACAACAAGTGACTAGACTAGACTAGTTGTTTTCACTGGAACAAATCTTCAGCAATACATCCTTGGTGTCTTCCTGATGATGAACACAAAGGTTTAATGAGGGAACCCATTCCTGGCAAGTTTCATATAAAAGAAAACCTATTCTTAAAAATTTTGAATCTCATCACTCCTTAATATAGAATTTAATGTACCATTTAAATAAGTGAAATATAATAATGTTTCTAAAAGAAATAGAACAAAATGTTTGGTATCTTATATTTATCCGAGTGCTAGTGTGAATTCCTGTTTTCGATATCTTCTTTGGATAAATTTCAACTTTTAACCAAAACGATAAAAAGACCTTCTTTGTATTATCAAAAAAAAAAATCTATTATTTTTCAGCAATAACTGACAAATAACTGAAGTGGACTATTAAACAATACCAAATTCGTAAAAAATATAAAAACATCTGGAAAAATGAAAATAATTTTTACAGATCATTATGTTTATTTAAACCAACACTGGAAAATAGCACAATATAAAAGTGCTGTAAATTATGGCAAAAACAGATACAAGCCAAATATGGGGCGTTATTTAACAATATATGTTTAAATGAAGGACTACTTCCAACTTTTACATATATATATATAGGTGTATAATGTAATCGGGATTCGGTCAATTTTCCAGGATCAAAATCAAACTCTCAATGCCGACGTTTCGGTTTTATTTAAAACCTTTTTCATAGGCCTACAAACAAAGGATGACAAGAAATCATATATAAACATCAACATATAACTAACATCAAAATGGAATATTACAGTTGTGAAAAAACAAAATATATATACAAGTAGAAGTAATAGAAAAGCAATAAACATTTTTATGAACTTACAGAAGTCAGAATTTTTGAATTAGAAAAATGATGAAATTTACATTATATAAAATGTTATATTTTTTATTTAAAATGTAACTTATATTATATATTAAGTTACATTTTATATAATGTAAATTTCATCATTTTTCTAATTCAAAAATTAAGACTTCTGTAAGTTCATAAAAATGTTTATTGCTTTTCTATCATAAAAATGTTTATTGCTTTTCTATTACTTCTACTTGTATATATATTTTTGTTTTTTCACAACTGTAATATTCCATTTTGATGTTAGTTATATGTTGATGTTTATATATGATTTATTGTCATCCTTTGTTTGTAGGCCAATGAAAAAGGTTTTAAATAAAACCGAAACGTCGGCATTCAGAGTTTGATTTTGATCCTGGAAAATTGACCGAATCCCGATTACATTATACACCTATTCTATCCAACGGTTGATATATTATTGAATCTCTATATATATTATATATATATATATATATAACGTATATAATTTGATATTGTTAAATAGGCAGCAGATTCTCTTTTAAACAAGTATCATTAAAATTAACCGCAGTCTCGGCATTCACGATCTTAAGACTGAGAGATTCGATCCTACGAACTAACCTCCTGCTAACAGGGTTCAGCTGGAAAAGGAGTTGGCCAAGTGACATGTTAAATTAAAATCGATGACTCATGCTTAGGAATTGCTATAAATAGATTAAAAGGTTAGTACAGGTTAATATAAAGAGAAGGTCAAAGGTCAATAATGAACAAGAAACAAGCAGTTAGAATAAACGCTTAAATATATATATATTTACACACACACACACACACAAAACACACTTATATTCTTACAATCATATTTCAGCAATAACAATATCACATTTCAGCACACATGCATACATACACTTGTTATATCCATTTATGTTTATCTCTCTCTCTCTCTCTCTCTCTCTCTCTCTCTCTCTCTCTCTCTCTCTCTCTTTCGCTCTCTCTCTCTCTGTCTCTCTCTCTCTCTCTCCCTCTCTCTCTCTATTAATATTTTTTTCTCTCTAGCTATATCTATATACTTTCTCTCTATCTATGTATTTATCCGTCTCTCTTCTCTCTATCTGATATTTTTCCCGTTTCTTTCCTATCTCCATTCACTCACCCATCAATATCAATATGAAGAAGATAATATCCACCCATTCTAGTATGCTAATAACAGAAAAAACAGATTCTGCCGATAAATTGAGAATACGAAATCTCAAATCATTACTGAGAATGCACAGAATTTTAGATCAAGTAATCATATTCTTTTTTTTTTTTTTTATATCGCCGAATGGTAAATTATATACACACATACATAATGAGAAAAAAAAGTAGTATTAATTTATCTTTTAATTATTTTTTGAGGGGAGGATTTTTTCCTAGAATCGTATTTTCTAGTTCAATACGCTTAAAGGTTTTCAGTCCTACCATATAGCAGTTCATAGTTTTTTCTTTTCTTTTTTTGTTATTATAAAGAAAGTATAAAGTGGACATAAACAGATTTTGAGAGATTTACCGATGTGCCCTAAATACGTTTGTCATGATGCCATCTTGCCTGTACGGGTGTCTATACAAATACTCAATACATTCCATTTAGTCGCACCACTTTACAAATCGTTATCATATTTGACAGTCATATAGTTCTTTGTGTGAGAGATAAACCATATCGCATTCTAATAATTCTGAAACATGCAAAGGTGCATTATCATTCTTTATTATACTAAAGCAGTTACTATTGGTACCCGTTATTCTGGTGATCACATAAACTTTTAATGCTGCATTAGGTATTCCCTTAATAAGAATTTTATATTATAAAAATTTAATTAACTTAGAATATTAGATGAGGCGATATTAAACTAAAAATATATTTATTAAGTTCCATTCTACAATACTAATTAACATTATTTCTGGAATAATCTATAAATTGTTCTCATAACTGACATTATGAATAATCCATAATGTAAATGAAATTAAAGTCATTGAATTAATTTATTGTTCATGAGTTTTATAATAATTTCAAGAGATTTTGATAACACGTCTATCCTTCTATATTATAGTAACATTAATGCAAATCAAAACTTAAATTAATTTTTGATTAGTTGATTGAAAATTTACTTATAGTAAATTTGAATTTGCCTGTTTGCTTCCTTCTTGTTATAATATTTCCATTTTTTTCATATTTATACTCGTACTATTGTTCACAATTATCGAAGGAAACTAGTTTTTTCTTCCTAATGTGATTATTTCGAAAGCTATACTCAGTGTTTTACTTTAATATTTATTTTCTTGATTATCTGATATACTACTAACAGGTTAACCCAAAACATAAAATCAAAGTCTTTCTTGTTTGATGTTTAAAAGTGATACCCTCTGTCGGTACGGATTCGAACTACTCTCAGCTGGAGATATCAGTTAAAAGAAAAACATATTTCAATCATAGTATTATTATTTCTTTTACTTGCTTTATTTGTCTTCGTTTATTATTTTTTCCTTTATTCCTCCCAGCCTGATACCAGCTTTGTTTGCTCGAATCTCTCACTCATTTCTCAGTTGGTGCTTAATCACAGATGAGGTCACTTGGACTCAAAATTTAAAAGTAGTTGTGTTATTGTCATTCCTAGTTTCTTCCTGTTATATATATATATATATATATATAAAATTCAAAACGAAGGAAACACACAGAAAGACACAGACATAACTCACATCGATATTTCGACCATCGTCGTCTTCAGGAGGTGTGAAGAGCGAAGAGTCCCGCAAGAAGGGAGGGCGGTGACTCATATACATATATTTGTTTGCTCGAATCTCTCACTCTTTCTCAGTTGCTGCTTAACCACAGATGAGGTCACTTGGACTCAGAATTTAAAAGTAGTTGTGTTATTGTCATTCCTAGTTTCTTCCTGTTATATATACATATATATATATTTGTTTGCTCGAATCTCTCACTAATTTCTCAGTTACCAAAGGTTGGGAGTAGGATTTAGTTCCCGAACAAGGAAATTTTGATGGGTTGACAGTTTTTGTCTTCATTACCGGCAAGTCGAGCAATGTAGGAATAGAGATAGATTCCAAACTCAAATCATGTTGAATATCAACATTTTTGGCGTACCATGGAGCCCTAGCTATAAGGCGGGCACATTTATTCTGTACTATTTGGATGCAGTTCTTGTTTGTGGGCGCCGCTCCAAACCAGACTGAGCATCCGTATGTCATAGTAGAGCGAATGACCGTTTTCCCATTTCGTATTGCGGTTTCATCATTGATTGTTATTTCACGTGTTTATGTGAATTCTTTATATATATATATATATATATATATATATATTATTAAAAATTATGCCAATTTTAACTTTTCCGGGTTAATTTTTCAAGTTTTCTGACTATGGATTTCCACCTTTCTGGTAAAATAGAAAGTAATTCACCAAAAGATTTATTCTTGACTTCCATTTTTTTCACTAAACAAGTTTTAACCATAACAAACAAATTAACAATACATACAAATTATATACGACGTTTCGGTCAGCTCTGACCATCTTCAGGGACTAATAACTAAATCATCACAGAACTCAAATACAAAAATAAGAAATATCTAAATTATTAACACAATTATTAACATCCTAACGGAATAAGAAATATTTACATGAATTGAGTGGGAGGTTATACAGGTTATAACGGTCCTCAGGGTTGTTATTAATTAAAAGTACTAACGAATTTGAAAATAATCAGGGATTGAACTTAATATCCTACGTTCCTAATTTTTAATAAAACATGTTTGATTGAAGGTCTGCTCCCAAAATACACAAATATATATGTATATGAGGCTAATGAACCAGAAACATATTCTTTAAGTTTCGACAATTGTATAAAGTATTTAATACTATTCAAAGTAAAACAAAAATATTCCTTGATCTCATGAATCAAATCACACTGAACTGTGCAGTAAATAGAAATCACCCAATAGCATGCATAATCAATCCTCCCCTCGACTGCTGGCCCCCACAATATTGCAGTCGTTTTCTGCTCAAATTCATCGCTAAACATTCATATCTTCTTTAACTTAAACATAATACTATTAAAATATACTTTCTACCAAATCACTTCAAAAGTCTTTTAATAAATTGTAATTTAATTATAAATATTCATCCTAATATTTCGCTGAAGTTAAAAGAAGTTTATTATATTTTGGCTACTTCAGCATCTATATATGATTTATAACTGACTTAACAAACTGTAATACATTATTTAATTGAGGACACCAATTATTGTATATTTTGTCATGAGGTCGTAATTCTTTGATCTTCTTACTTTTTCTGTGTATCTTTTCAAATATATTTTTTCAGAAGTCTTAAAGAGTAGATCTAATTTTCTACCCTTGAAGACTTTGTAATCTCTCGTCCTCAGATTTGTGTTAGCTCCCTTCCTATTTCAGCATTTCTTTTCCTTCTTGATGTTGCGTCAAAAACTTATTACTCTTTTAACCTTTCGTCTTTCTCAAGTCACTTCCATCCCTCTAAATCTACAAATTCATGCCAGTCTTTACTCGGTATAAAGCATTATATGTGTCTCCTGAAATAAGATTCAAACAGACCATATTATTTCTAACGTAGTGTAATCAGTTATTATGTGATATTTACTCATTATATGGTAAAAAGCTAATGAAAATTTATTGGTATAAACAACGCGTTTCGAATACGTAGTGTTCTTCTTCAGGCATTAACTAAAAAATACCGCAAATACCATATTATTATGAGAATTATTTTTTAAATTTCGAGTTCATACCAAAAGAACTATAGCTACTACAGCTTCACATTTACAACATTAAAAATCTGGAGTGACCTATAGTCAACTTTACTATAATAAACATTTTTAAGACGAAATTACATAGCCATTCTTTTTGAGTCTATTCTTATATAAATTTCTCAATCAATTTTATCAAATCCAAGCAGGTTAAACATTATTTCAATTTGTGTTATTAGCTTTTAAAGTTATATTTGCCTTTTGTGGTATACGGAATTTCTTGAAATTTGTTTTAAAACTTAATAATTTTCCAAATAAAATTATATACGGAAAATAAAATGCCATTGCTCTATATCTTCATATTCAATGTTTAAAAAAAAAATTACTGAAGTCATAAAATTTACCGTAATGACTCTTACAGTATATGTGTTTTCAACAAAAAACTATTCTGCTTTGCCCTTAAAAGGTACTATTTTTGAGTATAATCAAAAAGTGATTTGCTAAACGACGTAACCTGTTTACTATTTCCACCATTTATTGGATCAATTTAATTACAACTAATTTTACCAGAATTTTGATACTTGTTTATGTATATCAATGTTCAACTACAATAAAAAATGAGAAAATAAGACTAAGAACTTTCAACAGTCACAAGCAGTCTTCGTCAGAGTCAAAACTCAAATCTGACGAAGACCACTTGTTACGGTTGAAAGATGTTAGTTTTATTTTCTCATTTATTCTTGTGGTTTAAACATTGATTGTTATATGAAATCTTGTTATATATATTCACTTGATAAACGGAAAGATGATCCAAACTGGACACTATAACGGTTCAAAATTAAAGATTGGTAGCACACAAAGTAAAGAAACACACTATCAAACTCAAATTTTCGGGCAATCCGTCTTCAGGAGAAAAGAGAAAGGGAGACCAAGCATGTTGTAGACGCATCGGCTAGTAACCGACACGGCAACCGTCTCCCTTTCTCTTTTCTCCTGATGACGGATTGTCCGAAAATTTGAGTTTGTAAGTGTGTTTCTTTACTTTGTGTGCTACCTATCACACGAAACAGTTCAATTTTGAACTGTTTTATATATATATATATATATATATACATGAAAAAAGACAACAAATAGAAGAAGCGAGAAAACTTACTGGGTCGATATTTCGAACTGAAGTTTGTCGTCAGGGAGAAGAAGGGAACATATATATATAATATATATAGGTGTGTTCTCTAATTGGGGTTCGGACAATTTTCCAGGATTGGACAAATCCTGGAAAATTGTCCGAACCCCGATTAGAGAACACACCTATTCTATCAAACGGTCGATATATTATTGAATCTGTTATATAATATATATATATATAAAACAAATTCAATAATATATCAACCGTTGGATAGAATAGGTGTATAATAAAATTGACCGAATCCCGATTTTATTATACACCTATATATATATACAACTCTTCCACAAACGAAATAAACTATATTGAGAAAAAGAACACACAGAAATTAAACAGAAAACTCACTTCTATCTTCCTGATAACAAGGCCATCGAAATATTGAAGTGAGTTTTCCGTTTAATTTCTGTGTGTTCTTTTTATTAATATAGTTTTTATATATATATATATATATATATAACATATATATATATATATATATATAACATTGTTCAGTGGTTTCCTTTCTATGTGTTCTTTTTTAAATTCTAGTTTATATATATATATATTCTGTTTCCCCTTGTTACAGTTCATCTCCTCATGACGTCAATTGTCGAAAATATATAACATTATTTTATAATGTCGTTATAACAGACAATATAAAATTGTCTTTGTTATAACATGACGCTAATTGTCAATATAACAAAGGTTATGTTATATTGACCTTTGTTATATAACAAAACAAAAGTCAATGTTTAGCTTTGTTTTGGACCGTATATAATCAAGTGAAAGATATTATGTATATATATGTAAAACTTGTTAAGTATATCAATCGTGGAACAGTATAAAATAGAAATTTATATTCTTCATTTGATTAGTTATTCCCTTGAAAAAGGTTTCAAATAATGTCAAAACGTCAGCATGAAAAGTTTGATTTGAACCTGGTAATTAACTAATTTATAAGAATAATTTATTTTCATATATTATATTCTACAAAAATAAGATAAAAACTCTATTAGGATAAAACATCAAATTAAATAGAAAAAAAAAACTCAGGAATAACTGCCACAATTCCATTTTATATTTCAACACTCGTTTTCCTGAAAAGAAAAAGTAGTACGATATGCTAGAAAGATAAGCAGACTAGAGGTAGGTGAGTATAGAAGGTAGCGTAAACTAGCAACCCAGCAACAACAAAAAAAAACTTTTACGATTGGAAGGTTTACGACATGAATTAGAAGTAGTCTTACAGAGAATAGAAGGTATAAAATAAGAAAAGTAGAGAGTTGTTAATACTTGCCTGCTGCAGACCGCTGTGGTATCTACATATCGCTGGTATGTGGTATCGATCTGGTATGTGGTATCGGTCTGGTATGTGGTATCGGTCTGGTATGTGGTATCGATCTGGTATGTGGTATCGGTCTGGTATGTGGTATCGATCTGGTATGTGGTATCGATCTGGTATGTGGTATCGGTCTGGTATGTGGTATCGATCTGGTATGTGGTATCGATCTGGTATGTGGTATCGATCTGGTATGTGGTATTAGTCTGGTATGTGGTATCGATCTGGTATGTGGTATCGGTCTGGTATGTGTTATCGGTCTGGTTTAGGTAGGTTCAACAGATCTGGAGGTTACCCCATACTGGGTGAATACTTATTTATAAGTCCGGAGATAGCCTACTAATGTGAAGTGGATGATTAATATTATATCGAAGTTACTGAGGAAATTTGTAAGCTTAATACGAATAAAGTTGAAAAAGGGAGGTTTATATCAACATCAAGGAATAAAATGCAAGGTAAACTTCAAAATGCAACTAGAATTGCATAGGGTGATTCACAAGTTATATAGATCACGTAATATTTATGTGAGAGTAGATCTATAATACTTTAACTATAACATAATTATCGTTTCCGTTATAATTTTTCATTTCATATCCAAAAATGTTTTACTCATAATCTTTGGTTGAAAAAAAGCTAAAGCGATTGACAAGTATTAGTTGCAGTCAGAATTTAAGTAGCCCTTTTGATTTTTCGATTTAATATTGCCAGCTAGTATTGGAAAGTTATAAAATTTGAATAGGTCTCAAGTTTACCATTGATATCACCACTTTTAGAGATAGAATATATGAATAAATATGTTTAATTAAATTCTAAGCTGATCTTTTACGTTAAATTGTCATCTTTAATAGCAATCTAAAATATTCCACAAGAAATAGTTAATTTAAAATCAGAAAAGACACATGTTATTATATCCATTTGAATAAATTTTACAACCACGATACCACAATAATATCAATATTCCTTTTTTTTTTTTTTTTTTTTTTTTTTAAGAAACAAAAACGTTGAACTAATTCCAAACTCCCCTTGAATCAAAATATTTATCTCCTTTTCCTTTAAAGGGTGACTGTTTCGAAAGAAATGGAAAACCGTATTTAGATTGGTTAACCCCCTGAGAATTGCTATACACCCATTGTAATCACGATGTGTCTTATATTTAAAGCTTCAAATATATTTTAATTATTAAAAAAATATTTTCATTATTTAAAAGACACATTTGTAATCAGTAAACCTCTCCCATCTTTGTATGAGTGAACAAATAATAACAATAGCTAATTAACTGGTTCTCTTTTTTTTTTTTTTGTTTAAATTACTCCTTTACATATTTCGTTATTTCTGTGCTGTAAATTTTCAAGATAATTAGAATATGTTAAATTTAAACTATAAAAGTACTAAATTAATGTTTATACCTACAACTTTAGAAAAGAATCATTTTAACAGTTATTTTTAATGAAACATATCACAAATTTCAAAATTGAAATAGGTTAGGATAGGTTGCAGTGGCAGTCCCACAAGGGAACACACGTAGGCCGAGCATTGGCCCTTTGTGATACCACACAATGAAGATTGATTCTACAGTGAGAGTCCTAAATTTTGCCTAACTCAAATGTATTTAGAGTAGGGATCTTTAACGAGTACCTGACATCGCACAGGCTCGGGACCGACGGTTTAACGTCCTTCTCCGACGGACGACGTGCTTGGATTTTATTCACCTCCCACGTGAATAAATCGAGGGCCAGGTGAGGATTGAACCCCGGTCCTATCATTTCAGAGGCGAGCACGTAACTACTGAGCTAGCCTGGCCCCCGAAAAATTGAAATAACTTGTAAATGAATTAAAGATTATCAGTTCATTTGAACAATGAGACATTCTCTTTATATTTTGTATTTTTATTATAATTTTGTAATACAATGTAAAAATTTTTCTAAGAATACCAACTTACTACAAAGAGAATGTTAGAATGTAAACAAATGGTAAATGTCTAATTTCCGCTCGCTCAGTTTTTTAAGTTTTCCAGTGGTTTAAATGACATCACTGTGAAAAATATTTCGAATAAAAATTGTTTTGGAGAACCTTACATCAGAAAGCTGAACAGTTTTTGACGTTTATATAGATTAGCAAGTCATCAATTTAAAGTTCTTTCAAGCATAATTAGTGATACTGATTCTGTTAATTAGTGATGTAAATACAAGAATTCACGACTATTAAGAATACTTGAAAAAAAAGTAACAAAAACAGAATTATTATGCATTAAAACTTCTTTAAATTAAGTTAGAACAATTTAATCTAGATTTTTTTTTTTAAACCATTACTTGGCTATAAATATTTCATGCCAGCTTGACATTTCTAAAGGCAGTCAATGCCATGCAAGTGTAGTTAGGCTTAAATCAATACATCTGCAAGAATAATACTATTAAAATGTTTATCATTTTGAAACCATTAATTAACCCATTAAAGCATTTTTAAAACTTTTTTTAAAGATTCATAAATCTCTTTGGGTAGATCTTACTTAAAAATTGTCGAAGTTCATGCAAGAACAGTAAAGGACGGAAATCATTATTCTAAGTTGATTTTCGTAATTTTCAAGTCATATTGACTTCAAACTTCATACAATATTATAGAATATTGTCTCTTTGTTCTGAAATTTTTTAAATATTTATTATAACCAGTTAATCTTTTTTTTATATTTTATTCCAGCATGTTCCATTGTGTATTACATTTAAACACATTGTGTTTAGGTATTTACACTAAAAAATACTTATTTTACATTGATTCATAATTCTACAATATAATAATTTGTTTTTTTTTCTTATATGTCTATACTATATAAAATTTCACAAATTCTTTGTAATTTCGTTCTTTAATTAATGAGGAAGGCCTAACGGGCCACTCCTCTCCACAAACCAAAACCTTACGTATGAGAGCCAGTCTTTGTGGTTCCCTCAAACAGCACTCATACACCAAGTGTCTAGGACAGGGGTGCTCACACTTTATCAGTATGCGAGCTACTTATAAAATGACCAAGTCAAAACGATCTACCGACCCATAAAAGTGTATGTTATTTTAAAATTTATTGAACATTCTTACCTTGCATTATTGCATGAGCCAATATTGCAACAAAATAAGAGCTCTCAACGTGTTTTTGTGATTACCATATAATAATAATAATAATAAATTTTTTTTTTTTGTTAAGGAGGTGAAATGCATTTACACACATTGTGCTGGGCTCCCAATAATAATAATAACAATACATTGACAATTTATAATAATAATAATTAAAAATAAATAAATACAAATAATAAAATAAAATAATAATACAGCTGTTTTTTGTAGCTTTTCATTGTGCTCAAAGACAGAAGCTTTACAGGAGGATCAAAACACACACACACACACCACAGAGATATATAGATAGATAGATAGATAGATAGATAGATAGATGAGAGAGAGAGAGAGAGAGAGAGAGAGAGATAGGCTGACTGTCACCCTGGAACTTTTTTTTTTTCAAAGTTGTATGCGATCTACCACTATTGGCCTCGCGATCGACGTATTGAGCACCCTTGGTCTAGGAGATTGGGGTGTCTCCGCGTTACATGGGCATGATGGACTAGGAGCTATTTTCAACCTGCTTAGGTATTCTTTAAATGGCCCATGTCCTGCCATGTATTGGGATATTTTATAATTTATTTGGAAATGTTTCATGGATAGTCTTTGTTTAAGACAAAGGAAAATGTCTGTTTGTTAGAAGACCTTTAGTGAATTCCTCCCAATTTCTTTCCCATCGTGCCACTGTTTGACTATCGAGTCTTTGAAACCAGTTAATTGTATTTAGATACTTTGTGACAAATGTTAATACCCTTTCATAGGTACTTTAACGGAAAATAAATAAGTTATAAATTCTTAAAATGCACAATATTATATCTTTCTTGATATACCGAAAGAATGGTATAATTCATTCTTTTATAAGAAGCTATTTTGGTATTCATTTTATTTCGGTCTGTCCAGCGTTGTGACTATTCTCGTGTGCACAATATTTTTGAATTTATCCACAAAACTAATTTTTTCTGAACTCAAAAAAGTATGAGTTGTTTTTATTGGATGATAGTACGATATATATATATATAGTAAAATTTAAACTTTCAAAAGTTAGTAATTCAGGAAAAAATTATGATAGATAATGATAATGTGAAATAAAGTGGTTTTTATATAACACAATAAGACAAAAAACTATACAGCTCACGTTTACAATAAAACTGTAAAAGAAAAAATCTGTTAAAATATCGACATCGTTTTTTTTTCAGAACTATGTACTTCACTTAATGTAAAGTAAAAAATTCTTAACATAATGTTAATTTAAATCAGTAAATATGTGTTTTTGTATAAGTAGAGTGATTGCTGGGTTAAAGAAATAAATAGTTTGTTTTAAAAATAAAATTAGTTAATTTGGATTAAAATATTTAGTAGTGAGCCTTAAATTTTAGACTTAATAAAAAAAATAAATTATTGATGTCATAAATTGAAAAAAATATAAATCTTTAATTACGACTTAATGTACCTTGAAATGATATTTTACTAAAATTAGGGGGGGTTATTTTAGGAAATTGAAAAGTTAGCTCAAATTGGATTTGAACAATATTCTGTAGATTATAAACAGTAGGATAAGAGGAAATTCAATCCTGCTTTGATCCTGTTTATTGAATGATGCTTTATTTCTATTGTGAGATTACAATAGAGTATTACTTACTTAAAGTATATTGGATTACTTGGCAGAACAATGATAATCAAAGTAAACGATATCCTTTTAGTACCGGCAACAGCAACAGATTGCGCAATAACATCCAAGTAATGTAAATATTTTTTTTTTCATTGTAGGGTAAAAAGTTAATGAAATGGTCTTCACATATAAAAATTTAATCGTATAAACAACGCGTTTCAAACACGTAGTGTTCTTCTTCAGGCATTAACTAAGGGTGAGTTTCTGTGGTACATCTGTGTGGAGTACGTGTGGTACAGTTGTACCACAGACACTCACCCTTAGTTAATGCCTGAGGAAGAACACTACGTGTTCGAAACCTGTTGTTTATACCATTAAATTTTAATATGTGGAGACCATTTCATTAGCTTTTTACCGTACAATGAGTAAATACCACATAATAACTGATTGCACTACAATAGAATTTTTCTTTCGTTGATTACTTAAGCTGGCATAACATCTGTATTTGATTATGTTATTCTCTAAGATGCATACATATTTCTGCTAAAAAAAAACCATGTAATATATATGATTAATTGGAAACTGATTACTTGATTAAAATTTAAGCTAATTTCATAATAAGTCAAAATATATATGTTTAAATCAGAGGCTTATCAAGTGAAAGTTAAAAGAATTATAATCAATTTAAAATTCGAATTGACTGGAAGGGGAGTATGTACCAAATTATATAAAAAAAAATATAAAAGGTGTAATAAAGTTCTATGAATGATTTCCGAGTATTTTAAGCTCATTTTACTCTACTTCGTAGAATGATTTGTCTAATCAGTGTGGATCTGCTTGATTCCCTCTTTAGGTGGTCATATCTCTTGTAACTGGGTGTTTGAAATATTTCTGGACTATTACGATATTTTACTTAGAAGTATACTTACAGATCTGTTTGAGAAGTCCAGTGTTGATAAAATATTTTGATGTAAATTTTTATCAGTTTACAGCCAGCCCGATGAAACGACCTTGGAATATTATTAATAGAGTATTCAATGGAACATACAAAGAGTGAATGTTTTAAAAAGTCATGAAACATTTTATGTTTTTTCCCCCTTGCCATTTTTTCAAAAAGAATTGATTTTTACGGCAGTATGAATTTTCCTATTCCGATTATTTTGACTATAATGGAAACCCTATTTTTCTTGCAGAGAACCTTTCATCAAACCAATAGATTTGGATAAAAGCAGGTTTAATTTGGAATGGGCTACAGGAAATTCAGTTGGGTTCGATACAGGACAGCTTTTTGTAAAGGAAAATATAAGGCATTATCTAGCTTCATCTAAAACACTGTTTCCCAAAGTGGGCGGTACCGCCCCCCTGGGGGCGGTGATTTGATATCGGGGGGCGGTAATGCAAAAAAGGGCGGGGATTCTATTTCCATAAATTGAAATTGTTCATGCAATATAATTTCTAAATTTAATTGAAAACACGACATGTAAACTTCTAGGAAACAGTTTCTTAAAATTAGTTGTTTTGATAATTCATTTTTATGTTAAAAGTATATTCTCACTTAAGTTTCTTTTATTGTGTATTAATTATTTTGCATAAATATGCTATGAAACAATACATCTATTGGATTCTAAATAAATATTCGATTAGTAATTATTTTAATTTAATTATTAAAATGTTACTCATTTGATTATTTAATCTAGGAATCTGATTATTATTCAAGGGTGTTGAGTTATAGGTTTATGGACCCAAGGGGGTGGTCACTCGAAAAAGTTGGGGAAACACTGATCTAAAACATAGCAAAATTCAGTAGACTATGGGATGTTAGAAAATATAGCTATCAGAACCAACTAGTTCGTGGTACAAGCCTCAGTACAGTACAGTACAATAATCATGAAAAAAAAAATCATTTTTTAAGAAATTTAATAGATTTACTTTAACTTTAATAGATTTACACGTTTTGAGGGACCCTAAGTCCATTTTTCAAATATTTTTAACATAGAGTCTATGAACAAACTGCAAATCACACTATTTGATAAATCAATTGGATATTAGGCTCAAAAATAGCAGTTTTGTTGATGAACTGTAAATTTTTTAGGTATTAAATCCTCATGGAAAGTTACTACATTGCCAATTAATATTATTGAACACGATTTTTTTTTTTTTTTTTCTAAACTGTTAACTATAGAGAGTTAGAACTTTTCAAGCTCTTATCGGTCTGATGGTAGCGTAAATTATATAATGCATGAAAATAAATTGAGAATATATAATTTAAGTTTAAGGTAAAATTCCCACTGTAAAATCCCACTAGTGACATTGTGGGAGAGATCGTAAAGAAAGTAATCAGAAGAATAGCTTCTTTGATAGCTTCTTTGAAAAGAATGAATTGCATTGTCTTTTGGTGAAATTCTTCAAAGGAAAGGAGCCATTATAGTACATATTGTGATTACAAAAAAAATTTTTGTTTAAACTGAAAACACCAGAATATATAATCATTACATTCAACATATAACTACAATTAATACGCTACAGAAGAAATTGTGCAAATATCGGTTCATTGAAAGAAATAATAAAACCCCAAAAACGTAAATCTACTGCGATTAGTGAAACCTGTTGTAATTGTCGAATTTTATTGTTTGATTACACTAAAGTAGATAAGGTAGAATTCTATTTTAAAAAATCATGAAGTACTTAAAATAAGTTGTATAATATCTGAACTTTTAAACATGTTCAACTTATTATTGCGGATACTATGTAACATATAGATTTCAGAGGATATATATATATAAAAAGCTTTCACATAAACACGTGAAATAACAATCAATGATCAAACCACAATAAGAAATGGGAAAACAAGACTAAGATCTTTCATCCGTAACAAATTGATTGGGTTTTTGACTCTGACGAAGACCGCTTGTTACGGTTGAAAGATCTTAGTATTGTTTTCCCATTTCTTATTGTGGTTTGATCATTGATATATATATATATAATAAAATAAAAAACGAAGGAAACACACAGAAAGACACAGACATAACTCACATCGATATTTCGATGTGAGTTATGTCTGTGTCTTTCTGTGTGTTTCCTTCGTTTTTTATTTTATTGTAAAAAAGTCCGCTGGACCGTTTCTTTTAATTGTATATATATATATATATATATACTTTTTTTCGTTGGAAATACGATCCAAAACGGACAAATATAGTTCAATATAAACAAAGAAACATAGAGAAATCAGAAGAACACACTACAGTCTCTAATTTTCGGTTTGAACCGTCTTCAGGAGAGATAAGAGAGGGAAACCAAGCGCACTGGATCATGAGACGCACCTGGCCTCAATCTAAAGCGATAATGTCTAAAAGTTCCTTGCCTTTTCACACTTTTTTTTTTTTAAATAATTTATTTCATTTGTTATTATTATTTGTATTCTTAGTTTTATTTTATTTTACCATAGCTTAGTCAGTACTTTTGTTTATGTATCAATTTCTCTGTATCAATTTCCCTTATTTTTTCAATTTTTTCTTTTTTATATATTTATTGTTTTCATATTCCATTAATTTAATGTAATTATAAATTATAAATTAATTATAAATTGATTCCTGTCTACCTTATTTTCTGTGAACGGGCGCGCATGCGGCAACACTGTTGGTCTCCAACCGTCTCTGATCCAGTGCGCTTGGTTTCCCTCTCTTATCTCTCCTGAAGACGGTTCAAACCGAAAATTAGAGACTGTAAGTGTGTTGTTCTGATTTCTATATGTTTCTTTGTTTATATTGAACTATATATATATATAAAAATATTTGACATAAACACGTGAAATAACAATCAATGATCAAACCACAATAAGAAAATGGGAAAACAAGACTATCTTTCAACCGTAACAAGCGGTTTTCGTCAGAGTCAAAAAAACAATTGGAGTTAGTTGGGTTTTTGACTACTAATGGTAACATACCCACCCACAGGCACACAGATATCATCGAAAAACCTTCATAAAACGACTTTTGGGGCATCAAAACATATAATTCCGTCAAAATCTCGAGATCAAATTTTTCCACGATCACTATACTTTACTTATAGGAATGAAAAAAGTTGTATTTCGGGTCAAATTTCCAAATGAAGTTTTTTAACGGGATATACATTATACACTCTAATGTATTGTATATTATGTACAATATAAGTCTAATATTGTACATGGGACCAAAGTGTTATTGTATCGAAATGCTTATGTACACACTACAGTCCACAATCTACAGTCCTATAGATCTACACTCTAAATAAGTAAATTTCAGAAACATATTTACAAATCATAATTAATAGAAGTGAAACTCTAATTAGTGAGTAGTTGAAAAGTAACATGGAATGTGTTGAGGGGATAAACTAGCTCATTACCATTGCTTAGTAAAATAATATAAAACAACTGGACCAAAAAATTAAATTATGCATTTTTAATTACATTGTAAACAGTTTTATTTAAGTATTTCAAACAATTATTCTAGATTAGCTTTATAAATACTTGTACACTAAAATTTACATGAACCAATACTTTTTTGTTTGATATTGGTGGATCAAAAAGAAATAAAGTACCTTCCATTTAACTGTTAATACAGATATAGTGCATAAAATATTGTTTTCAATGTATGTGGAGGTATGTATAAATAAAATGATGAAAAATAATATCATAGGACATGATCTATGAACAAATAGGCATACCTTAGGATGATGAGCGTAATTTTGTTCTGTTCTGTCAGGCGAAGAGTGAAGGCAACTGATGTGTCAAGACATGAATCTAACTATAGGGTTCAAAAGTGCACTTTCATTCATTCGACTTAGAAAACTACCCCCACTCTATCTTAATAATTGCGTCTTAATTTATTAGTACAGCAAATAAATGTTTCACAGTATTTCAATCAGAAATTGTATTAAACAACCTTCTGCTGTTTTCATCAAAAGCAAATGATATTTATGACGTTCTCTTTCTTGTACTGATGCAAGTGCAGTGCAATAAAGTAAGAAATAGAGCAATTAAAGTAAAAAGTTTAGCATGTGTTTAGTGCAAGCATTTACACCTTTATATTCAAGTTTATATAAATTGATAGCGCTATTGACTTAAAATAATTTTCATATTATTACAACAAATAAAAAATAATCTTAATATCAAACTTCTTGGGTATATAATATACGAGTATAATGTCTCATTTAAGCGTAATATAATCGTCTAAATGGGAGTTGTTTATTAGTGTTTCATTCCTGAGGTAGCACAGATAGTGATTGATCCACTTATCAATAGATAAGCCTTTTTTGTAAGTCACACAATTAATGGATATACAATCATTAGTATAACTACAGCAGTAATAACATTATGAAAAGCCAAAGTGAAAATTTGATTATACGAAATAATTTCCTACAAGAGAGCATGGCGTTTGTTCTAATAACCCGTGGATCTCTTACATAGTTTGTCTGACCTCCTTCTACATTTAATACTTGAGGCAAATTTTCCCATTTAGAACTTGAAAATATTTTAACTATTTTAAAAACATTACCAAGTTTTTGTCTGATATGTCAAAAACATGCAAGAAATAATGTTGTTTTCAGATAATTTTTAATTTAAGATATAGGATAATTTCATTTATTATTTTTAAAAGATTCAATTATTAGTCGAAATTTTTACATTTAATTAAAAAAAATATTTTTCCTTGTTTTAAAAAGTTGAATATTTTTTTCGTTTATTGAGTTTGTAACCTCAAAGATAATTCAAAATTTTAAAACTCTAGATTAATCTAGCAGTTTAAAATTCTTAATTAGCAGTTTAGAAGAAAAAAATGTTTTCTAAAAGCCGGTTTTTGGCTAAAAAAGTGACTTTTCTATCATGCATAATTCTTCCCAAACAATAGGGATCATCTACACTATGGGGGGGCCCATTTTCGTGTAAAATATCAACTTGATCCATCAATGATTCTGGACCGTAGCGTGGTAAAAAGCAATGCTAACATTTTGAGACTTTTGGGACTTCAAAACATATAATTTCGTCAAAATCTCGAGAACGATTTTCTCCAGGATCACTATACTTTACTTATAGTAAAGTAAAAATTCATATTTGAAGAGTTTACGAATTTACACGTTACACTGAACCTATATTTGGCGATAAGTTTGCCTACGTGTGACAGGAGTGCATGTCCATCCTTAACTCTTGAATTAATCCGCTAAAAAATCATAAAAATATTTAGCAAACATATATTTCTATATTGCAAAAAAAACCTATCCTTATTAGGCAGTATTGAGAAATGAAAAAGTTTTTTTTTTACTTTATGCCGTAACTGGTACTAATTTTAATATGCTCCTGAAGTGATTTTAGAAAACTTAAATTTTATTCTAAATATAGCCTGAAAATGTCCTGAATATTGAATGTTGAAATGAAATTGTTACAGAAAAAAAGGTACATTATTACTTTCCAGTTGCAAACACTTGTTTCAAAGGCAACCCTTCCCGGGCATCAGTTCTTTCGGTTATGACAGTGTTTGATGTCATATTTTTTGTCAATAAAACTTCACTTTAAACAACAATTGAATGAACAATATGATTTCATAAATGTTTCATTCTTTTTATTATTTCCTCAATTCTTCAAAAAAATTGGTAATTTTAACTATAATAAAACAACTAACCGTTGTTTTGTATGTTGTGCATGTATTATTAATACTTGTATCAATGAAGTATATAGCAGTTTATTTTTAGTCTTTACGAAGTTGTCTCTACAATAAACTCAAGTTGACTAGTATATTTTTTTTTAAGATATTTATTTAAATATACAACTACACATATGTTGCGTAACAAGAATATGTAGTGTGAGTAATACAAATAACTTTGACAAACATGAACAAAGAATGAAACCCACTGTTTCAACTTTTCACTTCGTTTCCTGATTGTGGATCATCATGGGAGTAGATCCCTCGGTCATCTTCTCTTAAGTCGTCTTGGGGGATTCAGGGAAGGTGAGGAAGGAGTAAGGTTTTGTACGAGTAGATTTGGGTGAGAGGAAAGTTTAGTATGAAACGCCTTGTAATGATCAGTGGCTAAATTATGTATTAAAGTGATTTTTAGGTCTCTATGAAGAGTGTGGTTTGTGACATAATAAGCTGCATTAGTGATAGTACAGAGGATTTTTGATTGTAGTGATTGTAATTTATAAATGTTGGAAGGTTTTGCACAACCCCATAGTTCAAGTCCCTAAGTCCAGATCGGTCGCAGTAATGTTTTATATAACTGCACTTTGTTGTGGAGTGTCAATTTGAATGTTTCCCCAGAAGTCTGTACAGTAATAAGTAGCGTCGTTTTAGGTCAAGTCTTTTCAGTCGAGTATGGAGGTTCCAAGTCAAGCGTTTTGCCAATGAAGACTAGTGTATTAATTGACTAGTATATTAACATTGGAAACAATTTAAATCTTCTTAAATGCATACTTATGACATTTTTTTCTTAAAATGTTTATAGAACTATATTTAGAACCAGAGATTGCTGTTTTATTTAGAAACTTATTCCAGCTGTATACATTTCTATTTAAGTTTGCTATGTAAGACTGTGATAAAGACACTGTTTTATTTCTCTTTTTTGCTTCAGTGAGCCACAAGTTTGGATTTGGTCTCATGGATGGAGGTGCCATGGTCACCCTTGCTGAACAATGGACCCCAGTGCCCTTTCAGCAAGTTTGCAAGTCACCTCCTATAGTTGAAGAAAGGTAACTCTCAAAAATAATTTAGTTATATATATTTGAAGATATGATTGGTCTGAATCTCTCATGTCTTGTAATATAGCTGTGGTTAAATTAATACTTCTTGTCTAAGTATCCTCCTTGAAACGAACTTTAGAGGTAAACACGAAATTTCTTGGAATATTTTGTTCCAAAGAATTCTCTGAAATATTACGACAGCTAGAGATACCTACTACATTCAAAAGCAATTTTTTAACGAATTATATTTTTCACATTATCTTAACTAGGGGACTATTTTCAGGGGGGGGCTTATAGTCCAAAACGTCCCGAAAATCACGCTAAGACTTATTTTCGGAAAAAAACGGTAGGTGCTTCTTAATGCTTACTCCTCCCATAAACTTGAGGAAGAAGTTTACAACTTCCAATGTAGATCCAACCTGGTAATGAGATTCATTGTATATATAGAAGGTAGAAATAGCAAATAAGTCACACTTTCAACCCGAAATTCACAAAATGTGATCGTCGAAACAAACATAAATATGTTTGAAAAAAAAAACGATAAATAGAAAATTATATTGTAAAAGATAATTAAGCCTTCAATAAAACATTGTAACATACTTAAATCAAGACAATGTTTTACTGCTTATACAAAAATAACAATAGCAACTACAATAAAATTACCTAAAACCAACTGCAATAAAACAAAACCAACTGACCAGCATTAGCTTGAATTTCAGTTTCCTTGCCTTCAGAGTTTCTAAAGAGGCCTATAATTATCTCCTAGGAGACAAAGAAACTTCCATATTCAATAATTATTGTTAAGGTTTTTTTTAAGTTATAACGTTTACAAGAAATAAATTAATATTTTCTTCTTTCCTTTTATGACTTGCTTTAATTATTTTTTATTTATTTAATTCCCTCTATTTTCCTTTTTATTCGCTTTGTTTGATTATCAGATAGTGCACCCAGCGTTTGTCTTACTTTATCTCTCAAAGGAAGAATTTATCCTCCTGATTACGACTGATATCGGAACATTGAAGTAAATATTTCTATATTGTAAATATAATCAAAATCATATTATCCCTAATATAATAAACCAAAAAATCAGCCTGAATCAAACCTTTATCGCCTTTATCGAACAAGTAATTTCTTGAGAGGCAAAGTGGAACTAACTGTAACAGTTGTTAAACCTTCTCCAAAGGGAAAAAATATGTTTTTATCTAAAAAAGAATATTTTTCTCTTAATTAATGTATATATGTTTCTGTTTGTAAATGAAATAGTTGTTTTATGATAGTTTTAAATATGTTAAGATAAATTTCATTGTCATTAGTCGTCCAAACCGTAATTGTGTGGTATTTACTCATTCTGAGGTAAAATGGAAAAACCAACAAAAGTCTCCACACAAATGAAGTTTTATTCAACGCGTTTCGAACACTTTGTGTTCATCATCAGGAAGACACCAAGGATGTGGTACTGACGAGTTGTCTTCACTTGACCAACCCGTCAGTACCACATCCTTGGTGTCTTCCTGATGATGAACACAAAGTGTTCGAAACGCGTTGAATAAAACTTCATTTGTGTGGAGACTTTTGTTGGTTTATCCATTTTACCTCAGAATGAAATTTCATAGTGTGCAATAGATTATTCAATCTGCACTAAGTTTTTTTATTTTCCCAGTTTAAAATCGAATGATTGTTTGGTTTCAGAATAATCGAAGATGACTTGATGGTGAGTATGAATGTTTCGTCATGTGCGGTGCACTACGCGGAGCACGTCGAGTGTAGAGTTACAGTGTCATTCTCGCCAAGAGGAGAACTTCAGTTAGTTTTGATATCGCCTCAAGGAACTCCTTCAGTTCTTTTGCCAAGACGGCCACGAGATATGGGAGCCTCGTCTTTCGACGATTGGCCCTTCTTATCAGTCCATTATTGGGGTGAAGACCCAAGAGGCATTTGGACTCTTACACTTCAAAATCTCGCTTCCAGAAACCTTCAAAAAACAGGTAAATGGTGTTGTCTGTATCTTAAAACAAAATTATTGTTATATTATTGTTGATATTATTATTAATAATATTATCATGACGTTATAAGTTATCTATGTCGTGAGAGAGTGGCTGTAATGTTACAATTTATATTATTAATACGGCAAACCGTCATACCTCGTAAGATGATCTTGGAATCGTTGGAGTGCTTTCGGACGTTGTCCATCTTCGATCGCAACTAACCTACTGCTAAGGGGTCAGGCTAGCTCAGTGGTTACGTGTTCGCCTCTGAACTGGTAGGACCGGGGTTCGATCCTCACCTGACCCTCGATTTATTCACGTGGGAGGTGAATAAATCTGAGTATGTCGTCCCTCGGAGAAGGACGTTAAACTGTCGGTCCCGAGCCTGTACGTTGTCAGGTACTCGTTAAAGATCCCTACTCTAAATACACTTGAGTTAGGCAAATTTTTGGACTCCCACTGTAGAATCAACTTCATTGTGTGGTATCACAAAGGGTTAATGCTCGGCCTAAGTGTGTTCCCTTGTGGGACTGCCACTGCAACCTAACCCACGGACAACGTCCGAAAGGGCTCCAACGACTCCAAGATCACCTTACGAGGTATGACGGCTTGCTATATTAATAATATAAATCATACTAACCTCAGTTGTAATAATAATATGCATATAGTGTTACAAGCTGGTCATGACACTGAATACCCCGGGGTTAGTCTTCACACTGACCTTGGATTTTCTTCATAGGATATAAACAATCCTGTACGATCTGTAAAATTGTCTGCCTGAAGCACAACAATCTACTCCACAAATAGCCAAATTGATTTATGATTATACTCGTACATAATATGATTTCGTGATATTTTAATAATAAATTTCTCAAAAAGTGAGCTGTTCACAAGGATTTTTGCAAAGTTCACAGTTTAGTTTGATTGTATTATAATATGCTACTTGCATCTTCAGTTTCAAGATCTATCTAAAATAACAATGCAATCCATGAGAGCATAGATACATGTTCAAAAATGAATTCACTAAAAAAAAAAATATTGTAATCATCCGAACTAATATTTTCAAATATTATTGATCAAAATTTTTAAGAGAGACAGTCAAAAGTTTTAACTAAATGGAACAAAAAAGATACATGTTCAAAAATGAATTCACTAAAAAAAAATATTGTAATCATCCGAACTAATATTTTCAAATATTATTGATCAAATTTTTTAAGAGAGACAGTCAAAAGTTTTAACTAAATGGAACAAACAAAAACAACCATAAAAAAAATATTCCAAGAAGGCAAAAGATATGTTTTTATCATAGGATAATATATTTCATAATAAAGGTTTTATACTTGTATTTTATTAATTATTATTATAAATGACCAAAAATGATTTGAATTCATTAAACACATCTGAATACAATGATATACTTGTTTAATGTCACGATCTTAACAGCTGACACAGTGGGGTTACAATAGCGTTTCAGTTACTTACAATACTGTTTTACTAAAGTGCATATTTAATGCAAATAAAGATAAAGCCAGTTTCGGTTCACTTAAAGATGATTATTGATTAATAATGATTACTAAAAGTACTTCATAATAATAATTACAATGTCGCTGGTTTTTTAAAAGTAGCAACATTTTAATGTCGTTTTATTTGTAACAACAATTAAAAACATGATATTCAAACTCTACTAAGTTGAATCGTCCAAAAGTTTTTAATTTGATCATTTATTTTTACGGTTATGCAAAAAATAATGTTATTTCTCTTTTCTGTGAAAAAAGTAACATACAATATTGAATTCTATTTCAAAAGAATGTATTTAGACTGCATGTTGAACAGAAGTATGTATGTTATACTAGATACTGTAATGGAAGAATGTAATTTTTTTTAATGTATTTATTTAGCATGTTCCATATATATTACATGCTATCGAATATTTTTAACATTAAAGTACATTACATTAAGGTTACATTGAACCTTATCTATAATGTAGGAAGAATGTATATGGACAGCATTCTATAACAAAAGAATGTATGTAGACCGCATACTACATCAGAGTAATGTGTCTAGGGCCATACTGTGACTAAAGAATTGTAGGTAGTATACTATTATTATAAAACAAGAATGTATGTAGACCGCATACTACAGTAGAGTAATGTGTCTAGGACCATACTGTGACTAAAGAATTGTAGGTAGTATACTATTACTATAAAAGAAGAATGTATGTAGACCGCATACTACAGTAGAGTAATGTGTCCAACGAATATATCCGCGCACTATAGTGCACGTCGTAACTAGCAGTTCCAGACCAGAGGCCTTCTACTGCTTGCTTACTGTGCTACTATAATTTAGAATGTCAGTAATTCATGTCAGATATTAAGTTCGTCTGTACGGTAATGATGTCGTATTCGCGGTCATGTGGTCTTGTTGAGGTCATGGTTTTCAATGTTTTTAGTCGGAAAAGTAGTCAGATAGTCAGTGGATGAAGTAATTATTCGGTGAGGTTGAGGAAGGATGGTGGCAGGATTTAGAGTTTGTACAAGGAGGTTTGGATGAGTAGATAGTTTGTTATCTTCATTGGTAGTAAGTCAGGTGATGTAACTATCTATGAATTCCATTTTCAAATCATGGTGAATATCAACATTACGGGAGTAATGTGTCTAGGGCCATACTGTGACTAAAGAATTGTAGGTAGTACACTATTACTATAAAAGAAGAATGTTTCTAGACCGCATACTACAGTAGAGTAATGTGTTTAGGTTCATACTGTGACTAAAGAATTGTAGGTAGTATACTATTACTATAAAAGAAGAATGTATGTAGACAGCATACTATAGTAGAGTAATGTGTCTAGGGCCATACTGTGACATAAGCATTGTAGGTAGTATACTATTACTATTAAAGAAGAATGTTTGTAGACCGCATACTACAGTAGAGTAATGTGTCTAGGGCCATACTGTGACTAAAGAATTGTAGGTAGTATACTATTACTATATTGCTATAAAAGAAGAATGTATATAGATATTCATTTCTGGCAAATAAACTACGCAATATAAAGTATATTTGTTAATGCTTGTTATCTCTAAATCTTTTCTTGGTACAAATTGAATTGGAATTTTCAAACTGATTAATTTCTTATGCAGTAGGTGGTTTTTCAAATACGACACAATAAAAAAGAAAGCAAAATAAGGTCTAAGCTTACACTTATAACAAGAATTACAAAACAAGTAAACACCAAATATAGGTACAATCCGAAAGAAGATTCATAAAAAAAAGAACTTGGTGATAAGCAGCACAAAGCAGTCTGTTTGAAATGCGAGCTTCTTATCTGCTTCAGTGCCAACATGATATTCATTCCTCTCCTCATTTTGTTTTGCTTTAAAGGACAGAACTTCAATTTCTTTTTATCATTCCCTCTGATGTTTAAATTATTTATTCCAGGTAATGTCTTCACTGTTTTTCATCTTTTTTTTTCTCTCTTTTTCTGTTTATTACAACAACCCTTAATTTTGTAATTCTATTTAAATATTGGACTCTAGTCTCTTATAATTTCTAATAGTTTTAACTAAATAAATGAAGATAAGTAAAGAAGAATAATAGAATTTGCTAAAACTTCAAACTACATACAAGCAAGCTTGCAGATAAGAATCAATTCAATCGAAGATTTAGAGAACTAATCAGCAAACTATTTACATTAAAAGGAATATTGTCAATGTGGAAGGACAGAGTCAAAGGTTTTCTCTAATGCATAAAGTTTGATTAATGCATTAATTACTCAACTGAATAATTAGTTAACAAATCATCATTACTTCTAACCGTAGTGCAATCAGTTATTATGTGGTATTTACTCATTGTAGGGTAAAAAGTTAATGAAATGGTTTCCACATATACAAACTTTTAATGGTATAAACATCGTTTTCTTACACTACGTGTTCGAAACACGTTGTTTATACGATTAAAAATTTGTATATGTGGAGACCACTTGATTAGCTTTTTACCCTACAATGAGTAAAATACAACATAATATATGATTGCACTACATTAGAATTAAAAACGGTTAGTCTCGCCCTTGCAATCAACTGATTTTACAAACTGTCAAGTCATGAGAGCTAAAAGCCAGTTAAATATTAAATTTAATAATGTCTGTATTGCTTGTAACGTCATACCTAAATATATTCCTCTTTACTCTTCTAATAACCTGCTATTAAAACCTTGAATTGCATGAAGATGCAGTGTATTAAGTTTGAATTATCATTACTATTAATTAGATAATCATTCAATTAGTGGCACAAGTTCTACTAATTGAAGGTTCAAAAAATGATGTGTCACTATATTTCCCAGAGGAGCAGCAATAGTAGTTGTGGTGCGTAGCCCTAATAGGTGGTTATATTGTTTTATTTTAATGTGGCTATCTCAATTTAGCAAATAATGTAAATTTATTTACTGTTACGATAAAAGTGACTGCAGGTAAAATTTAATAGTTGTTGTTTTTTTGTGTACCATTTCTTTATCTAATATTCAAAATCTGTAATTTTTTTTTTTAAGCAGTTTCAATATTAATAAAATACCTTTAAGCGACTTAAAGGTTTTAGAAATACCAGAAGTGGTGGTTAAAAAAGTAAAAGTATTATTTTTGATATAAAATACTATTATGAACCTTTCCTAACGTAAAAAAATATTAAATTTGTTATCATATCATGGAAAGGGGCCGGCTTGCGGCCTATGTGTGTTCCCTCTCGGGACGGCCACTGTAACCTAACCTAACCTAACCTATCATATCATGAAGAAGAAAACTGAATATCGTTAAGATTTTTGAAACGTTGAGACATGTAGATTTGCTAAGACACTTTTCGTTGACACTAACCCAGTCATAGGCTTATTATAAGCAAATAAATTATCTTTTAAATGTATTAGTTACAATTAAAAAAAGAAAACGCTATTTAAATTGCGTTATTCCTAAATGAATGCAACTTTTAAACCAGTTACTCTTGATAACATAAATACTAGACCAGGGGTGGGGAACTTTTCTTGGTGGAAAGGCCATTTTAGCACCGTCCCTTTCTCTAAAAGGTCACAACGAATGGATAAGCAAATTGTTATATAACAAATAAGGATTGTAAAATCCTTGAATCAATCATTATATTACTCGATCAGTGCATTTAAAACTGTTTTGCAGCTTTCAAAAGAGTCAGCAGTATCCTCACTGCCTTCGTTTATTACCTTTGTTAACTCAAGAAAATGATTTTCTAAAAGCTTAGACTTTTCAAGTAATGATTGGTAAATAATCTTCTTCCTAAATAACAGGATTTTTCTAAATAACAGAAACATTTTTCTCAACAAACCTCAGAAGGCCGTATTTCATGGTTGAAAAGGCCACATGCAGCCTTAAGGCCGCATTTCATGGTTTAAAAGGCCGCATTTCATGGTTGAAAAGGCCGCATTTCATGGTTGAAAAGGCCACATGCGGCCTTAAGGCCGCATTTCATGGTTTAAAAGGCCACATGCGGCCTTAAGGACGCATTTCATGGTTTAAAAGGCCACATGCAGCCTTAAGGCCACATTTCATGGTTGAAAAGGCCAAATGCGGCCTTAAGAGCACATTTCATGGTTGAAAAGGCCAAATGCGGCCTTAAGGCCACATTTCATGGTTGAAAAGGCCGCATTTCATGGTTGAAAAGGCCACATGCGGCCTTTTCCGTTCACCTTATTCCCAGTCAGTCAGTCAGTCAGTTCATCCCTTTTCCATACAACGACGTTCATCCTACTCCCAGTCAGTTGTACTACAGACACTCATCCTTAGGTTCGTACTCTCTTCTTTATTTTATTATATTTTTATTTTGTACTATATTTACTTTGTACTATAGATAACTGTCTGATGACGTTGTATTTTTTAGTTATTCCCTGAGGAAGAACACTACGTGTTCGAAACGCGTTGTTTATACGATTAAATTTTTATATGTGGAGACCATTTTATTATCTTTTTACCCTGCAATTAATTTATTCAATTGATTTCAAAAATTTTGGGTAATTAGTTTATTATATTAAAGTTGAGTTCAGATTTTTTCTATATATCATATATTTTAATTAATACTTTAAAGTTTAAGTCACAAGGCACTATAACTGTACAACTATTAAGAATATTGCATAATTGTATTACAACCCACATACTATATGTACTTGTACTATAATACATATACTATTAGCACTTTGCACTGTTAAGTGCGGACATACTAATTGAGAGACTCAGGGATTGTCTCGTGTACAGTACTGCAGCTGTCAGCCAAAATACGAACTCGTATCAAGCGATGCCATGAAACACTATTGCTACACAATTTCACAAAACTTTTCATCTTGCAAAATCATATTCATTGATTATCACACTGAGTACAGTGTAGTTTATTTATATTAAAGAAATTTTGTTTCTTTTTTGACACTCTTTTTAGAAAAACAGCCTTTCTATGATTTTACTTTAGTAAAATATTCAATTTTGAGATATGAACAGATTTACAGCTTTTGAAATCTTCCGAGTCCACTTTTGATGAAAATTTTGTGTGTGTGTGTGCGTGTGTGTGTGTATGTGTGGGGGTGAGTGTGAGCAGTATATGAAAAAAGTTTTTTTAAACACGCTAGAATTCACTATAATTTACTTATAGTCAAGTAAAAACAGTTTAGACGACCCAAATTTGTAATTTTGTTAAAAACTGAAAATGATTTTTTTTTTCATTATTTTCATCTTTAAACTAAAACAAAGAAAAACTTATGAGAGGAAATTAACACCATTTTTGATAAAAACTTTAACAGTTCAAGCATTTTTTTTATCATATATTGTACAGAGAGTCAATAATATTTTCCCTCTACCCTCTTTGGCTGTTTAGATATATAGTACATCAATCCTGATAAAATATAACATATGGATATTTAAGACTTCTCAACCAGAAGGTGAATGAATTTCACTTTAATTTGGTATTTTATTATTTTCTCTGACCTCTTTATACAAAGTTACAAGATTAACCGCAATCTTGAAGAAGTTTTCCAGCATTTTTACTATATTTGAGAGGGATATTTCAAAGTTGTAGCCTTGAATATATAACAAATCTTTTTATGGAGCTTTCTTTCCACACCTACATTGTGTCTTTCATGGCACCAACACCAATAAAATGCCGCTTATTTCTCTCAACCAAAAGTTTTTTTTTCCCCCTTTTTATAACCAGTGGAATATCATCTACAGGACTGTGGAGTGACAGTATTAAAAGAGCATGCTCTATGTCAGTTTATATTGCCAAAAACAACACTATCTCATGAATGGTAATATTTTATAACCATCACAAAATACAACACATTCAAACCCAAACCAAAGATTTGATGTCAGTATATATGTTTACCTTTACATCAAAACTATATATATATATATATATATATATATATATATATATATATATAATTAAAATAAGCAGTGAGACATAAACAGAAACACAACAAAGACTCACTTTTCAATATTTCGACCGTAATGGCGGTCGTCCTCAGGAGAAGAAGTGAATTGACGGAGGGACGACAGTCAACACATATATATATATAAAGGTTTCACATAAACACGTGAAATAACAACCAATGATCAAACCACAATAAGAAATGGAAAAACAAGACTAAGATCTTTCAACCGTAACAAGCGGTCTTCGTCAGAGTTGGGTTTTTGACTCTGACGAAGACCGCTTGTTACGGTTGAAAGATCTTGGTCTTGTTTTCCCATTTCTTATTGTGGTTTGATCATATATATATATATATATAATATAAACTAGAATTTTCAAAAGAACACATAGAAAAGAAATCACTGAACTCACTACTATATTTCGATGTCCTCGTCGTCAGGAATAGATGTGAATCGCTCCAAAGGCTGATAACGACTTTTTATATATATATACACAAGACTAAAGTTTATCAGGACTCGGTCAGTTCTTCAGGTTCAAATTAAACTCTTATTGCCAACGTTCCGGTCTTTATTTAAAACCTTTTTCATACTTCTACCTGTGAAAAAGGTTTTAAATAAAGGCCGAAATGTTGGCAATGAGAGTTTAATTTAAACCTGAAGAACTGACCGAGTCCCGATAAACTTTAGTTTTGTTTCTATTCCACGGTCGATAGTTTTATCAATATATATATATATATATATATATATATATATATATATATATATATATATATATATATATATGATCAAACCACAATAAGAAAATGGGAAAACAAGTCATTCCCATTGAAAATAGGAAAACAATCACGACCTGTGATTATTCATACCCAGGTTTAGCTTGGTGGGAGCTAAACCCACATAAAAAGTATCACACTGGGTGCAGTACAAACGGTAAACGCAGTTACCAGAGGTACAAGAGGTCTTGTGAGAGATAGGGTAGGTGCGTTTACTCTGGAAAGAGGTAGAGGAAGGAACAGGATTGATGATAGGACAAGTAAGACATCCACGACGTCCACATTGAACCATACCACCAGCAGTTTTAGGAGGCTTAGGAGAAGAGATGTGTGAAAAGATAGATTGAAGATTAGCAGGTTTGCGATAGGAAATGGAAGGTGCCTCACTAAAGACTGAAGAAGTACAGGAGGAAGAAGAAAGTATAGGGAAAAACTCCCTGATAACTGCACCCAGCCTATGAGCTCCAGGAAAATAAGGGGTGATGAGGAAAGTAGAGTCACTATATATATATATATATATATATATATATATATATGTGTGTGTGTGTGTGTGTGTGTGTGTGTGTGTGTGAGTGTGAGGAAAAAATATATATATACTTAAAAATCGGAAAGACGATCCAAACTGGACACAAAACGAGTTTAAAATTTAAGAAGAGTAACACACAGAGTAAAGAAACACATTTACAAACTCAAACTTTCGGGCAATCCGTTTTCAGGAGAAAGAACACTTGGGTATTATAGAAGCAACGGCAAGTAACTGTTTCTTGGCGTTGCATCTACATCGTGCTTGGTCTCGCTTTCTCTTTTCTCCTGAAGACGGATTACCCGAAAATTTGAGTTTGTAAGTGTGTTTCTTTACTGTGCGTGTTATTCTTCCCCGATTTTGAACTCATATATAAATGTATATTTCACTTAGAATTCGAAAAAACGATCCAAACTGGACGCAAATCAGTTCAAAAACGAAGAAAAGTAACATATAGAGAAACAGACACACTTACAAACTCAAATTTTTGGATGATCCGTCTTCAGGAAAAAATGGGTGACCAAGCAAGCCAGAAACACAACGACAGGAAACCGTCCCGTTGAATAAGGAAGATAACAGAGTTGGTAAGGCGATGAGAAACAATTGAAAATACATAGTATAAAATCAATTAAATAAATAAATATAATAAAATAAAAAAATATAATAAGAAAAACTAAAATACATAAAAATAAAATAAATAAAGAGAAAATATTTGTATCGCTTACGGTTTAATCCGGGTTCGGTACGTGCCTTGAGCAACCAGATGGTGGTCCTCCTCGGATGCTCTAGGAGTTACGGTATAGTCATCAGGGGGTATCTGTCGCAGGATCTGTACCCTGAAGCATTCATTAAAGGTTAGACCTGGGAGTTATAAAGAGGGTCAGTTTTTATAACTATTTAGCTGTATAGTTAGTTATTAGAAGATAATTCATAAAAGCAATACGTTTTGAATAAGCATAAGACTTAAAAAACTTATTCTGAAGAATTAAACTTAATTCTGCCGTCTTCTTTCTTAAATCCGAAACACTGTTTCTGCTTACTCACTATAAGCAGGTAGACCTGAAGAAGAACACAACGCGTTTGAAACGTTTCATTATGCAAATAAAACTTGTTTATATGCAAATTTTTTTCAAAATTTATAACAATTATAACAAGTTTTAAAAAAAAGAAATTATCATAAGGATGTCACTTATTTTCATTTTTCTGAAAATAAGACACTGGCTTACTTTCTTTTAAGGTCCAAAATACGTGCTAGGGCTTATTTTCAGGGAAGGGCTTCTAGTATAATAACTAATAGGTAATAATCAGACTTACAAGACTGAAATGCACAAACCTTGTACCTGCACCGTCACTCTATGTATACTGCTGCCTTCAATTATACTTTTAAGGTAAATTCTACTATATATATTCCAGGAATTACTTTTGACACGTGCTTGCCTCTGCATTGCATGAAACGAACTGTATAGGTAAACAAGCAATTTCTCAGAATATTTTGTTTCAAACAATTCTCTGAAATATTCCGGGCAACTTGAGATATCTACTAAATTCAACATTATTCTTTAACGAATTATATTTTTCACATTGTTTAAACTAGGGATTAATTATTTTTGGGAGATGTCTTAAAGTCTAAAAAGTCCCTAAAATGACGGTAGGGCTTATTTTCGGGGGATGTCTTATTTCCGGAAAAAGACAGTATTTATTTTAGGTAACTATAACAATTAAAAGAAACGGTCCAGCGGACTTTTGTAATTAATTCAAAACGAAGGAAACACACAGAAAGACACAGACATAACTCACATCGATATTTCGACCATCGTCGTCATCAGGAGGTGTGAAGAGCGACTGTCGCTGCCTTGTCTTCCTGCGGGACTCTTCGCTCTTCACATCTCCTGATGACGACGATGGTCGAAATATCGATGTGAGTTATGTCTGTGTCTTTTAGGTAACTATTATATATTTAATACATAATATTGAAGAACTTTTTTTTTCATTATTAAATCTTGATAATATCTAACGTTAATTAATTAAATACTTTTTTTTTAAGGCATACTTCGCAAATGGCAACTGATATTTTACGGTACAGAAGTAAACCCTGTTAATCTTCAGCCCAGATATCAACCAGCTAACAAGAATAACAATGAAGATTTTCAAACTGAAGAACAGGTAAGTCAACTTGTTTATAATATTTACCATTTATCAGAATTAGTCATTTTACAAAACTTTTATTAAAAAAAAAAAAACTTTTAGTTTCTAATAAATTGAAAATATTATTCATTATACAAATATATATCTTTTAAAAAGTTATTAAGAAACAAACAGCTATGTTTTTATAATATTTTTTGAAAGTAAGGCATAAAATGCTACATTAAAATAAAATGTTATTTCCTGCCATGACCCGAATTTATATAGCTACGTAAATTATAATATGTATAATTATAATAAATTACAATCGTAATTATATCCTAGATAAAACTTCATTTTACAGAAGAAAAATTACCTTTATGAATGAATTCTATTGACTCTATTCGAAGATACATCAATGATCAAACCACAATATGAAATGAGAAAACAAGACTTAAGATCTTTCAACCGTAACAAGTGGTCATCGTCAGAGTCAAAACCCGTCTTGTTTTCCCATTTCATTTGTGGTTTGATCATTGATTGTTATTTCACGTGTTTATGTGAAATCTTTTTATCGAAGATGCATAATATTGGAACCAGATTTTCAGCCCCTGGGTTATTCCTGGAGTAAGAAATAATTAGCAATATTATATGCATATAGTAAACATGTTTAAAACGAAACACTACCGTTCCAATATTTTTACTATTCTTTCCCAGTTTACTACTGACTTTCCATCAACATTATTCGCTTCACCACAGACATAATTTGTGTACATGTTTAAAACTCTAAAGTTATCCGGTGAATTCTTTGAAATTGCAGTTCCTTTATTTTTCTTTAATGACATTAATTCTTCCTTTCCAGTTTGTCCTATGTTTGGATGGCTTATTACTGAATTTCTCACTATCCCTACAGTACAAATTAAACATAAAGTACTCAAGTTGTACAGATTTTTTCACTTGTAGTACAGAAATGTTAATGAATAAACTGTAGAACAGAGTTGCTCAAACTTTTTTCGGCGGGAAACCCTTTTTGTTTCAGTAACTTTCCCGGGAAACCCTACATTCTAATGATTTTATAAAATCATATTAAAAAAATTATTTTTATATACCTTTAAAAATAGTACGAATGTTAAAAAAAAAATTAAAAAGTAATATTACTGCAATGTGTATTTTACAAATAAAAAATTCTAAACTAAAAGATTTTAATTTTCATATTTTCTACAATTACTTAACACATAAAACAGAATTATCAGCAATTTTAACGCAAATTGTATTTTGTAATTATTTTTGGCTTTATAGTTGAGAGTTTGATTCTCAATCAGCCCCAGCATTAAGTCTACTTTGGTATTTAGTTTTTATGGCAGTATGAAAGGAAAATCTGGTTTTACATAAGTAAATAGTGGGAAGTGACAGCAATGTGTGAAGTGCTATTTTTGCAATAGAAGGGAATTCGGGAATCAGATAGCTCCAAAAACTAACTAGTGATTCATTCAAATATGAATAAAATTTTTACCACTTCCCCTTATGTGTATAAGTAGATATACACATTATTCGGTTTCATGATTCACAAGAATAAATTTCACAAAATTCACAGAATTAATTCATAGCTACTTAAAAAAAAAATTAGAAAAATGTTTTTTCTAAATATTTTTCACGGAACCCCAAACAGTCCATTAAGGAACCCACTTTAGGAATCTCTACTGTAGAGTATCAAGCACTTCTTTCCTATCAGTAAAAGATTACAATTAGAAGAATTAACGCTACATTAGTACAGCTCTTTGCCTCTTAGACTACATCATCTTTAATGAAAGATAAGATTAAAACACAATCGCGCTAAAAGAAAATACTTGTTATATGCTTACAGAATAAAAAATATTCTAGTTTACTTAAATCATTGGTTCAAACATTTTTCAAAACGGTTTTCAATCCTCTTCCTCGTTAGTTATTTTTTTGTTTACCAATGTTTCACGTTTTTTGGAAGGTCCACATTTGGAAGGTTTGCCTCATTATATAATTCTTTGTCGTATATATATATATATATATATATAAAGATTTCACATAAACACGTGAAACAACAATCAATGATCAAACCACAATAAGAAATGGGAAAACAAGACTAAGATCTTTCAAGCGGTCTTCGTCAGAGTTGGGTTTTTGACTCTGACGAAGACCGCTTGTTACGGTTGAAAGATCTTAGTCTTGTTTTCCCATTTCTTATTGTGGTTTGATCATATATATATATATACGAGAATACACTTCCATTGAGCATTTAAGTTACGAAAAACTCAAACACAGTTGAATAAATAAAGGTTGTTAGGATTTCAGAGGCTAGTATAAGTTAAATCGTAAATTATATGAATAACTAATATCGTAGCTCGTAAATTTTATTCCCTCCTCTATAAAAGTGGTTGTCCTTTGGATTAATAATGGCGCTAAAAGTAAGATATTAATTACTCTAATAATTTATTCTGTAATGTTATACCATTTAATGTTCCTAATCTAGACAAGTCATTGACAAAGTTTTATAGCCTCAAATTGAAAATATGCACACATTTCTTTCAACAAAGTATATTTTACTAACAATTTAACACATATGGTAAGTACACCCAAATCACAATCTGAAAGAAAAACAGAACTCAAAATTGATTTTTGTAAAACCTAATGTATACAGGAAAAGAATCTATACTTATTTCATTCAAATATCTTTTTGGTACTTTTTATTATTACTAAAACATTGTATAAACTAAGTGCATAATAATATTTTCCTTCAATTTTAATATATTAGTGATTATGTTTTACCTTTACAATATAGTTTATATGTTTGTAAAGAGGTCAATATTTCTTTACTAAAGTTGTTTTTTAACTTTATTTTACACTGATATTGTTATTTTTTAAACCGAGTCTCTAGCAGGTGATGTCAGCCGTTTACCGATTTTTTGTTTGATCGGTAATTCTATATTGGGAGTCCTAAATTTTTCTTAACGCAAGTGCATTTCGAGTAGGAATCTTTAACGAGTACTTGACATTTTACTCGGGATCGACGGCTTAACGATCTTCTCCGAGGGACGACTAATGAGATTTATTCACCTCCCGCGTGAAAGAATCGAAGGCCAGGTGAGGATCGAACCCCGGACTACCAGCCCAGAGGCAAGTACGTTAACTACTGAGCTAACCTGACCCCTCTTTATTTTACATAGTCACAACAACGTAAATGTAACGTTATCAGTGACAATTATAAAGAATATATATATATATATATCAATGATGAAACCACAATATAAATGGGAAAACAAAACTAAGATCTTTCAACCGTAACAAGCCGTGTGTGTCGTAACGTAAATGTCCGTCACGTAAATGTAACGTTATCAGTGACAATTATAAAGAATATATATATATATATATATATATCAATGATCAAACCACAATATAAATGGGAAAACAAGACTAAGATCTTTCAACCGTAACAAGCCGTGTGTGTCGTAACGTAAATGTCCGTCACGTAAATGTAACGTTATCAGTGACAATGATGAAGAATATATATATATATCAATGATGAAACCACAATGTAAATGGGAAAACAAGACTAAGATCTTTCAACCGTAACAAGCCGTGTGTGTCAGGGTCAAACACCAACACGGGTTTTTGACGCGACGCATTTAGTTAGTTGGGTTTTCGACTCTGACGAAGACCAGTTGTTACGGTTGAAAGATCTTAGTGTTGTTTTCCCATTTCATATTGTGGTTTGATCATTGATTTTTATTTCACGAGTTTAGGTGAAATCTTTATATATATATATATATATATATATATATATATTCAATGTTTTGTTATTGAGGGCTAGGTCAAATAAAAGAAAATAAACTCCTTTCTAGGCCGACGTTTCGATGTATTTGTACATCATCTTCAGGGCTAAAATTAGAGTAAGACTATAATACATTTATCAAAACAATCTACAACTCACATAGAGAACTAACACACATTTTTTTAAGACCAACAGATACATACAAAAGGTTATTTTATAATCAGAGTTGTTGAGTACACATCTATTTACAAGTATCAGACAAAAGGAAATTAGTTTTACCTTGGAAAGTGTGCTAATGGTTATTTAAGTTACATAAGAATTAATAGGTTCTAAGTACGAAAAACACTACTTGTTATATTCATCTATTATTTCCACAGAACAGGGCGGGTGAACATATGAAGGTTACATGAAGAAAGGTTAGTTTATGACTTAAGGTTATCATCCATGTTACAATGATTTACTATTGTTATTATGACTGGTGATGGGAAAGAATGTTTGTATAAATATGGCTAAAGTTTTCAATACCAATTTTGTATGTATCTGTTGGTCTTAAAAAAAATGTGTGTTAGTCCTCTATGTGAGTTGTAGATTGTTTTGATAAATGTATTATAGTCTTACTCTAATTTTAGCCCTGAAGATGATGTACAAATACATCGAAACGTCGGCCTAGAAAGGAGTTTATTTTCTTTTATTTGACCTAGCCCTCAATAACAAAACATTGAATAGAATAGAAGAGGTCGATAACAATTTCTGAGTTTATATATATATATATATCATTTACACAGGGAGGTGGCAGGGAAGAAATAATCCAGCGATTACACTTCCTGGAGAGAAATATAAGTGTAAAAAAAAGATTAAATATATATGTCACTAGAATAATTCACACTAATAAGTCTCTTGGTCACTTTGTCTTCAGACGTCTTTGGGGATTTCCTGGAATATTTATTGAGAAGATGTTTAGGACTAAGGAATTACTATTGTTAGCAAGATTTGATGAACTGTTGAAATCCTTAAGCCTGAATAGATGTTTGATTTTGTATGTAGAAAGGACAATGAAGAATTTTTCTAAAAATTTTTTTGATTGAAAAAGGTGTATACTCTGAGCATAGGGTGTTATTAGAGATTCATTCTCGTTATTGTATTCATCAAGATCTCCAAAAAGGGTAAAAAAAAAACTGATTTTATAACAACCAATTGTATATTTTATATAACTCAATAAACAGTTCCTCTTATTTGTTGTTGTCTATCTTTTAAACATGGTTTGTAATCCATAGAAAAACGTTTATATAACAAAAAAGAAAATGTTGAAACTAATTAGATATGTTATAATGTAAATTATAGTCAGTCGGAGTAAATTTTAGATAATTTTACTAATTGTTCAATTTTGTGTCTTCTTGTTATCTGTAATTCACAAATTCATTGCTAGTACTTTTTTTGGAGGGTCAAAGTAGCATAGTGCCTTACGTGCTCGCCTCTGAACTAGTAGATCCTGGGTTCGATACTCTGTGACCCTCGATTTAGTCACGGGAAGGTGAAAAAAATTAATTCACGTCGCCTCGCGGAGAGAAGGACGTTAATCCGTCGATCCCGAAGTTATGCAAGATCAGTTCACTGCACAATTCGTTAAAAACTTGTACTTTTAATACACTTGAGTTAGGAAAAATCTAGGACTCCCAATGTAGAATATTCATTGAGTATTTTCAAATTGAGTCAATATTTCTCTTGCGAGATGGCCACTGCATCCTAACCTAGTACTTTGTTTTATTCACATTTCTTTGTTATCTTTTGTTTCAAGTCATTGGATTGATCTTGTTTTGTGATTGTCATTTGAGTGACTCTTCAGCTCCTAGGGGAGATTTCTGCAAATATTCTACACGCAAACACTTGTATGTTTTTATTATTTTAGATAAATAAAAATACAATTTACTCCTCCTAGAAATATAATTAACCTTCATTGACGAGTTTATTTAATAATAATGCTCGGTCATAGTGAGGTTTCCCATTTTGTTCAAACCGAATTTCAGAAATTTAAAATTTTCTCATTAAACAATTGCTTATAAAATACAAACCATGCTTAATACAAAAGGTAATAACCATACAAGAGAAACCCTTTGTCAAGTTGTGTAAAATATACCATTAACTGTTTTCAACATCAGTTGATTTGATATCCACTTTGGGGATCTTGATGTAAATATTAACAATAATTAGTCTCAAATAACATACTATATTGTAAAGAGATATTGTCACAAAATTGTTTTTATTTTAATTTTTAACGAAAATGATTACTTAAATAATAAATTTGAAATACAAAATTAAAATACACATGATTTCTACAATGTTACAGCAATAATAAAAAGAAAAAAAATTATTTTAATAAAATAATTTTATGGTATATATATATATATATATATATATATATATATATAAAAAGATTTCACATAAACACGTGAAACAACAATCAATGATCAAACCACAATAAGAAATGGGAAAACAAGACTAAGATCTTTCAACCGTAACAAGCGGTCTTCGTCAGAGTCAAAAACCCAACGTTACGCACTGAATCACTAAAGGCTAATTTCACATCACTCCGGCACAAATAAATATGTTTTTTTAGCAACAAAGAATGAAAATTATCAAAAGGGCCTTCACAAATATTTAGCAAACATTTAGGAATAAGAGATTTAGGTATTACCTTTTCACTAAAACAATTATTTAAAAATTTTAATTAGAGGTGGTCAGTTGGGTTTTTGACTCTGACGAAGACCGCTTGTTACGGTTGAAAGATCTTAGTCTTGTTTTCCCATTTCTTATTGTGGTTTGATCATATATATATATATATATATATATATATATATATATATATATATATATATTGGTATAAATAGGCAGCAGATCCTCTTTTAAACAGGTATCATTAAAATTAACCGCAGTCTCGGCATTCACGATCTTAAGACTGAGAGATTCGATCTTACGAACTAACCTCCTGCTAACAGGGTTCAACTGCAAAAGGAGTTGGCTAAGTGACATGTTAAATTAAAATCGATGACTCATGCTTAGTCATTGCTATAAATAGATTAAAAGGATAGTACAGGTTGATATAAAGAGAAGGTCAAAGTTCAATAATGAACAAGAAACAAGCGGTTAGAATAAAAGAGTTGAAAGGTCAACGGTATTATATATATTCAAACCACAATAAGAAAATGGGAAAACAAGACTAAGATCTTTCAACCGTAACAAGTGGTCTTTGTCAGAGTCAAAAACCAACTGAGTAGGATGGTTTTTGACTCTGACGAAGACCGCAAGACGAAGACTTAGTCTTGTTTTCCCATTTTCTTATTGTGGTTTGATCATACATTGTTACTTCACGTGTTTATGTAAAATCATTTATATATATATATATATATAAACTAGAATTTAACAAAAGAACACATAGAAAGGAAACCACTGCACTCACTACTATATTTCGATGTCCTCGTCTTCAGGAAAAGAAGTGAATCGCTCCAAAGGCTGATAACGACAGCCTATTATATATATATATATATATATATATATTATTGTGGTTTGAGAACAAAGACTAAGATCTTTCAACCGTAACAAGCGGTCTTCGTCAGAGTCAAAAACCCGACTGAAACACTAGATGCGGAAAACATCTGGTGAGGGGTTGAGAAGAGTGGTATTTTAAAAGGGTGAAAGCGCAGGAATGGACATTGTGGTTTGATCATTGATTGTTATTTCACGTGTTTATATGAAATATTTTTATATATATACCATGATAAACGAAAAACGGCTGGCAGAACAGATTACGCTTAAAATAAACTGTGAGACATAGACAAAACCTAACAAAAACTCACTTTTCAATATTTCGACCGTAATGGCAGTCTTCCTCAGGAGAAGAAGTAAATTAACGGAGGGATGACATTTTTTTTTACAAAAATCAATTTCGATTATCTTTCTGACTGTGATTTGGGTGTAGTTGGTTGTTAAATTGTCAGTTAGGTATACTTTATTGCAACGAATACCATATGTGCATTTATGGTTAATGTTTCCAATTTTATTTATGATTACTGTTTTCAATAAAATTTTGTCAATTACTTAGGCAGGTTAGCAACAATAAATGCTACGAGTATAACAATTTGGAATAAGGTTGACATTATAGTTTCAATGAGTCGGAAATACGTAACAGTGAGGTTTGTTGAATTGAGCTCTTATCGTATTCATACAGGTTAATGAGTACGCAAAAAACTGTTTTTGTCGCACCGTCGTAGTGAGAGCGAAATTTATCTCATGCTTTTATTCCAGGTTACTGTTACCCAATACTTAAACAAACTATATCTCTCCACTTGTTCCGTATAAGTGATGTAGATAGGTAATTATTTCAGATATTTTAAAAAAAATCCTTCCTACCGTATACCTTTACTATCATAAAAACAACTTTAATGTGTTGTCAAAGGTTTTAGAAAACAAATTCCAGAAATCTATTTGCACCATATCAAAGATATTAATTTCCCATGAATTATATTACAATAGAAGGTTCATTTACTCAATTTTCCTTTGAATTGAAATGGGAATACTGAAACAAGTGGAATAATTGAAGGGGTTTGGTGACGTTCTCAGAGAACTCGATATATAGAGCTCTATTCAAATAGCATTTGTAATGTTTACCAAACCAATTGAAAACAAACACTACAAAATCATATGCATTACTGTTGTTTTCAAACTTCTGAAAATTAATATATATATATATATATATATGTATTATCGAAATTTTAAACCAACAAATCCAAGTAATGATACCGATTAGATTAAAAATAGAGGAATAATGTATTTTAAACATTTTACACCTTACAATCAGGTCTTTATGAAATAATTCAAACTGAATTCCCTTTGATTATTATCTGGTGGTAAATATAAGTGTCTATATTCCATGGTGCACGAAGTGATACCATGTGTACTAACCCTTTCAATTTAGTAGACAATTGCGCGCTAATAGAACTTTGACCAATGCTTGTAAATACATTAGCGCTGTTATTAAATATACTGATAATTAAATAAACACTGAAAATGATTACCTTAAAGACTTTAGTTTGACTGCTAAAGTTTAAAATCTGTTCATCTGCTATAAAGGACCAGTAAAAAGTAATAATACTGTATACTACAACAACTAAAGATGCTGGATTCTTTGAGGGTCGTCTGGTCAAAAACTCAACTCTGTCTTTCATCAGTTGAGTTTTTGATCAGAAAACCCTCAAACAATCCAGCAGCTCTAGTTGTTATAGTGTATTATTACTTTTTACTACTTCTTAATACAAGATGAACGTGCTATATCAAGTAGAAGAATCCATGAGAGATTCATACCTACAAGGAAACATAACTTTCCTCCATTCCCTAAGATCTAGAAATATAAAGTTGAGTTTTTGACGAGATAACCTTCCAACAGTCCAGCATCATCAGTTTTTGTAGTGTACTTTTAATACCTATATTAAAAATACAAATATTTCTAATATCATTGTAGTTTAATTAATTAATTTTTCATATTGAGTTTGATTATTTACTCTGTCTTTACACTAAGTTTAAAGCAGGGATACCTGCAGGACTATGCGACACTACTTCATTTTTAATATTCCTAAACAACATTTTAATAATGATATTATTGCGTCATTACAAACTGGTCTCTTAATATGTAAAACCAATAAGCACTCATATTGGCAAATACATTTGAAAATTATCAATAATAATTTTACTTTTATTATTATTTATTCAATTATTAATAATATTTAGTTATTATATTATAATTGTAGTTTAAATATATATACATATACATATATGAATTAAATACCACAATAAACAAATATATATTAATTAAAGAGCATTTTAATTAATATATATTTGTTTATTGTGGTATTTTATTCATATATTATATCAAGAGTTATTGTTGATTATTAATATATACATATATATGTATATATATATATATATATTAAACCGCAATATTATTATAATATTATATTTTATTTATTATTATTGTTGTTTTACTTTTGACGTAAACCAAGGCGTTCTTATACAAGTAAACTGATTAATTCCATACTAACTGTACTCCCCAGTTTAAGGACTATGAAAAATTGCGTAATGTTACTCTAACATGTTGGCCTATGTGAGTTTTATTTTGGGACAGCAAAAGAAACCTACCCTTACGAAAAGCCAAAATCTTGAACCGACTGAGAATTGACATTGAAAATTCTTTGAATTTGCTGATGTGACAGATTTTCTGAAAAACTACCTTCAACTATTTAAAGGGTGAACCACAACGGTTTTACTGTCATTGTATTGATCTTATTTTGTGATTGCCATTTGATTGACTCTTTAGCTCCTAGGGGAGATTTCTACAAATATTCTACACGCAAACACTTGTATTTTTTTTATATTATTGTACATAAATAAAAATATACTTTACTGCCCCTAGAAATATAATTAACCTTCATTAATACCCACCAAGTTAACAAATGTTTTAAACAATCTGGTAAATATTTCATGAAAATCTTTCCTACATAAGCAAGTAAAAAGGATTAGCCGTTTTGAAATTTTTACATTACTCTGTGGTTGAGAGTTAGAATAGACATTAAATTGATAGGTATTAGGTAACTTTGTAAGATAGAGTGTTGTAAGCAAGATTGCTAACTACATTTCCAAAGTTTAAATTTGATTGCTGATCCTCCTTATAATTAACAGAGTATTAGGCTCCCACGCAAACATCAAAGAAATAGATTTAAGGCGCCAGCTCTTGATGATTAACAACCTAAATTACATTTTAGTATAAGAAATATTTTATTTAGTTTATTTTAGTTTATACTTTTTATAAATGACAAATCTTGGCATGCACCCCCCGAGATAAACCTCCCTCCCACCCCCATCTTTACTATAATCCTATCAATACATGTTACAACCCCTCAAGAATACCTTACAACTCGGTGCTTTTTCCTTATGAGAAATCTTACTATTGAGTTTTGATTATGTAATGTCCAATGTTTCTATTATGAAAAAAAAAAAATTGCAAGTCAGAGCTCCATATTTAGAGACTTTAATTAAAAAAGGGTTTTTCTGTTTTCAGGAAGACAATAGCATAGACGTTGATGAAGACAGAGTAACGACAGATGGGTGCCATAAAGAGTGCAGCTCCAAGGGTTGTTACGGGCCACTGGCCTCCAATTGTTTCTCATGTCGAAACTATAAATTAGAAAAGTCAGTTCAGTAAACCAATAATAATATAACAGTTAGTGTTGTTTATATACTTCTTACTTTACGTAGATATAAAAGCTTGTTTATATATATATATATAAGAGTTAGCTTCAGCTACTCAAAGGGACTACTTCTGCCCGATGAAGACGACTGTCGAAATATTGTTGTGAGTCTTTTGTGTTGTGTCTTTATTTGTTTTTCCCTTTCCTGTGTGAACTATATATATATATATGATCAAACCACAATAAGAAATGGGAAAACAAGACTAAGATCTTTCAACCGTAACAAGCGGTCTTTGTCAGAGTCAAAAACCCAACTGAGGGTTTTTGACTCTGACGAAGACCGCTTGTTACGGTTGAAAGATCTTAGTCTTGTTTTCCCATTTCTTATTGTGGTTTGATCATTCATATATATATATATACACTTGTTCGATGAAAATACGATCCGAAATGAACAAATACAGTTCAATGTACATAAAGAAACATAGAAAAATTAAATCTCCAACCGTCTCTCTGTACCAGTGCGCTTGGTTTCCCTTCTTTATCTCTCTTGAAGAGGGTTCAACTGAAAATTAGAGACTGTAAGTTTGTGTTTTAAATTTCTCTATGTTTCTTTATGTACATTGAACTGTATATATATATATATACATATATATATACACTTTTTTTCGTTGGAAATACGATCCAAAACGGACAAATATAGTTCAATATAAACAAAGAAACATAGAGAAATCAGAAGAACACACTTACAGTCTCTAATTTTCGGTTTGAACCGTCTTCAGGAGAGATAAGAGAGGGAAACCAAGCGCACTGGATCAGAGACGGTTGGAGACCAACAGTGTTGCCGCATGCGCGCCCGTTCACAGAAAATAAGGTAGACAGGAATCAATTTATAATTTATAATTACAATAAATTAATGGAATATGAAAACAATAAATATATAAAAAAGAAAAAATTGAAAAAATAAGGGAAATTGATACAGAGAAATTGATACATAAACAAAAGTACTGACTAAGCTATGGTAAAATAAAATAAAACTAAGAATACAAATAATAATAACAAATGAAAAAAAAAAATGTGAAAAGGCAAGGAACTTTTAGACATTATCGCTTTAGATTGAGGCCAGGTGCACTGCGCGCACTTAATAGCCAAATATGGGCTTCTTCGGAGGCTCGTAGTGTGAGATCTTTGCTGTCAGGGGGTATTTGTCGCAGAATCTGTAACCTGTAGAGCGAGGTTACCCTCTCCCCTTCCTAACAAGAAGACTGGTTCCTGCCACAACCCCACACAATCCTACATCAACCTCCTCTTCCTCTCCCTCTGGGTCTCCCTACCTTATAACAACCTACTTCCCAGGTATCCACAGACTGGGTCCCATCATTAAAGAACTTTTCCCGATCATATCCTCTTCCCCAGCCACCTCCAAAACCTTTCCTAATCCGCCACGCCTATCCTACAGACGTCCTCCCAACCTTGGCAATTTTCTTTCGCTCAGGAAGCTAACCTCCACGAGGGCAAACAGTTTGCCCTCTGGAGCGCAACTGTGCGGACGTCGAGGTTGCCTCACGTGTCCCATTATAAATCCCCAACCACACTTCACAGCTCCCCCCCATAACACCCTCTATCCTGTTGCAACTGACTGCTCGTGTACCTCCAAAAACTGTGTGTACCGTTTGGAGTGTACCAAGTGTGATTCGTTCTACGTAGGCCAAGCATCCACCAAGCTTAGTCTCCGTATGAACAATCACAGAGCTTCAGTCAATAGCCGCTCCCATCTTCCCATTGCCATACATGCCAATAGCCACGGTCTCCCTTTTAATGAGTGCTACAGGTTACAGATTCTGCGACAAATACCCCCTGACAGCAAAGATCTCACACTACGAGCCTCCGAAGAAGCCCATATTTGGCTATTAAGTGCGCGCAGTGCACCTGGCCTCAATCTAAAGCGATAATGTCTAAAAGTTCCTTGCCTTTTCACATTTTTTTTTTTTCATTTGTTATTATTATTTGTATTCTTAGTTTTATTTTATTTTACCATAGCTTAGTCAGTACTTTTGCTTATGTATCAATTTCTCTGTATCAATTTCCCTTATTTTTTCAATTTTTTCTTTTTTATATATTTATTGTTTTCATATTCCATTAATTTAATGTAATTATAAATGATAAATTAATTATAAATTGATTCCTGTCTACCTTATTTTCTGTGAACTGGCGCGCATGCGGCAACACTGTTGGTCTCCAACCGTCTCTGATCCAGTGCGCTTGGTTTCCCTCTCTTATCTCTCCTGAAGACGGTTCAAACCGAAAATTAGAGACTGTAAGTGTGTTCTTCTGATTTCTCTATGTTTCTTTGTTTATATTGAACTATATATATATATATATATATATAAAGTTCAAAATTGAAGATAGGTATCACACAAAGTAAAGAAGCACACAAACTCAAATTTTCGGGCAATCCATCTTCAGGAGAACAGAGAAAGGGAGACCAAGCGCGTTGTAGACGCAACGGCTAGTAACCGACACGGCATACCGCCACGGGCAGTGCTGCCCTCCGTATACGGTCTTAAAGTAATAGAATTAAGAGAAATTATAAAATGAAATTCAGATAAGCAATACAAGTTGGGAAAATATAAATGACTCAGAGAGAATTGGAGAAAATTAAAAAAAAATAAATAAAATAAAAAAAATAACAAATATTATTAATAATAATAATAATAAGAAATAAATAAAATGCAACAAAATATATCTGCAATAATAAATATAAGGTAAGTTAAGATAAAAAGATGTAAAAAGGAAACTATTTAAGAATGGGTGTCTTAAAAAATAAAATAAAATCTAATGCATAATATATAGAACAAACTAGAAGTAAGGAATAAAATAAAATAAATAAAGACGTACAGAAAAAGAAATAAGGAGAAAGGAAATAAATAAATACCAGAAAAGGAATATATATAGATATTAAAAAAAAAAATTATCTTTTAAGGTTTTGTCCAGGAGTACTGCGCGCCCCGAGCAACCAGATGTGTGTCTCCTCAGAGGCTCTAAGGGTCACGGTATTGATATTATATATATATATATATATATATATATATATATATATATATATATAAATCAATGTTTAAACCACAATACTAAATGGGAAAAAAGACTAAGGTCTTTCAACCGTAACAAGCGGTCTTCATCACAGCCAGAGTTATGTTTTTGACTCTGACGAAGGCCGCTTGTTATGGTTGAAAGATCTTAGTCTTTTTTCACAGTTCTTATTGTGGTTTTGAACATTGATTGTTGTTTTACGTATTTATTGTGAAATTTAGATTATATATATATATAGGTGTGTTCTCTAATCGGGGTTCGGTCAATTTTCCAGGATAAAAAATCAAACTCTCGTTGCCAACGTTTCGGTTTTAAAAAATCCGAATATTATTCTATCTGTTATATATATATATATATATATATATATATACACTTTTTTTCGTTGGAAATAAAAAAGGTGCAGTGCACCTGGCCTCAATCTAAAGCGATATTGTTTAAAAGTTCCTTGCCTTTTCATATTTTGTCACCAATTTTTTAATAAACTATTTCATTTATTATTATTATTTGTATTCTTAGTTTTATTTTATTCTATCATAGATTAGTCAGTACTTTTGTTCATGTATCAATTTCTCTGTTCGTTAATATGTATCAATTTCCCTTAATTTTTCAATTTTTTCTTTTATTTATTTATTGTTTTCATATTCCATTAATTTAATGTAATTATAAATTGATTCCTGTCTACCTTATTTTCTGTGAACGGGCGCGCATGCGGCAACACTGTTGGTCTCCAACCGTCTCTGAACCAGTGCGCTTGGTTTCCCTCTCTTATCTCTCCTGAAGACGGTTCAAACCGAAAATTACAGACTGTAAGTGTGTTCTTTTAATTTCTCTATGTTTCTTTGTTTATATTGAACTATATATATAATATAGAAATAGGACTAATATCCGTCGACCAAAGTAACTGGTCTGCTTGAGTGCCAGTCACACTTGAACAGTGTTACCAGTTATTTTGATTGAAAGATCAAAAGTTCATTTTTGAACTTCTTAATGTGGTTTAGATGTTGATTTTTATTTCCCTTGTTTATTGGAATATGTTGTTATATACGATGTTTGAAATACATAAATATATATATATAAAATCTTTCACATAAACACGTGAAATAACAATCAATGATCAAACCACAATAAGAAATGGGAAAACAAGACTAAGATCTTTCAACCGTAACAAGCGGTCTTCGTCAGAGTCAAAAACCCAACTGAAAACCGCTTGTTACGGTTGAAAGATCTTAGTCTTGTTTTCCCATTTCTTATTGTGGTTTGATCATATATATATATATATATATATATATATATATGAGACATAAGTCCATGTATGAAAGTGAAAGTCAGAGGCGATTGCTCATACAGTACAGTAGATGTATGGGCATGTAGGCTAGATTCCAGCTCGCGCTCTTTATGTTTACAGGCGGTGCGTTGCACAGTGTCCCCCTGCCTACTTTGCCGTCTCCTCCTCACACAACTGCAGGCCTTGTCATCCCAATTGTCTTACCTGCATTGGGGCAGGAGCTTCAGACTGTCTCACCTGCTCTTCAGGCTTCTTCTACGTCACTGATCTCGGACTTTGTGTCAAAACCTGCCCCAAAACTTACTATGAAGGTACACAACATTTGAATTCCAATTTTTTTCTCAAGTAATTATAGTCATGTTAGGTCTCCACACAAAAAAGTTTATTACAAGAAACTAAACAACGCATTTCGAACACATGATGTTCTTTTTTCAGGTGGTCTGAACCCCAGCAAAGCAGATAAAACCTGAAGAAGAATATCAAGTGTTCGAAACACGTTGTTTAGTTTCTTGTAATAAAATTTTTTGTGTGGAGACTTAATACTTTTCCCTAACATGAGTAAATATCAAATTATAACAGATTGCACATTTATTGAATTAAATATAGACTTATTTTTCTACACAGAGAAGTAAGTAGTCATAAGTCTAGAAACCGTTTCACTATAGACTAAATAACTAGAAACCGAATAAATATAGACTTATTTTTCTACACAGAGAAGTAAGTAGTCATAAGTCTAGAAACCGTTTCACTATAGACTAAATAACTAGAAACCGAATAAATATAGACTTATTCTTCTACACAGAGAAGTAGTCGTAAGTCTAGAAACCGTTAACATCGACGTGTTTCTATCATACAGGTTTTTCTGATTACTGGCTGGTTGGAAACTCGTATATTGTCAAAAGGTAACTTCATAGGAGTCTAATTTTGTTAATGAATGATTGGTGATTGAGACAAAGAATGAGGTAAAACGTAGTGTTTTTTTTTTTTTAATAAATATGACTAACAAACAATGTGGTACTATTGATAATATAATTATTAAAGAAATGATTCCACAAAATGTAAAGTTTAATATGACCATCTATTCTTCTTTATAAATTATTATTTTTAAACATGTTGGCTACTTATAGTTGTATATGAACAATGAGCATAACAGCTTTTAGATACATGCACCGACACTTTTGACTAAAGATATAGAAGTCGTATGGTTTATTACTACAGATATCCTCTCTCTCAAGTAACTAAAACATTATAGCTATAATTCATTCATTGATATATAAGAAATCATAAGACTCCTCGAGGTTTGAACAAAACAATTGGTATTTGTTTCTACATTATGTTAGCCTCTGCTGTTCTTATACAACTATAAGTAAATCATAAGACTCCTCGAGGTTTGAACAAAACATGTGGTATTTGTTTCTACATTATGTTAGCCTCTGTTGTTCTTATACAACTATAAGTAAATCATAAGACTCCTCGAGGTTTGAACAAAACAATTGGTATTTGTTTCTACATTATGTTAGCCTCTGTTGTTCTTATACAACTATAAGTAAATCAGAAGACTCCTCGAGGTTTGAACAAAACAATTGGTATTTGTTTCTACATTATGTTAGCCTCTGTTGTCCTTATACAACTATAAGTAAATCATAAGACTCCTCGAGGTTTGAACAAAAAAATTGGTATTTGTTTCTACATTATGTTAGCCTCTGTTGTTCTTATACAACTATAAGTAAATCATAAGACTCCTCGAGGTTTGAACAAAACAATTGGTATTTGTTTCTACATTATGTTAGCCTCTGTTGTTCTTATACAACTATAAGTAGTCTACATGCTTAAAATTGTAATCTATAAATTGGAATAGATGGTTATATTCCACTTTACATCTTACGAAATTATTATTTTTTTTAAATCACTAGTTGTGCAATCCGTAATTGTGTGGTATTTACTCATTCTGAGGTAAAATGGATAAACCAACAAAAGTCTCCACACAAATGAAGTTTTATTCAACGCGTTTCGAACACTTTGTGTTCATCATCAGGAAGACACCAAGGATGTGGTACTGACGGGTTGGTCCAGTGAAAACAACTCTGAGTTGTGAGTTGTTTTCACTGAACCAACCCGTCAGTACCACATCCTTGGTGTCTTCCTGATGATGAACACAAAGTGTTCGAAACGCGTTGAATAAAACTTCATTTGTGCGGAGACTTTTGTTGGTTTATCCATTTTACCTCAGAATTATTTTTTTTAATAACATTATTGATAGTACCACATTATTTTATAATAATATTATAAGAAACCTTTTTTTTTGTAACATATTTATTTACAAATATACAGCTATGCATATTTTGTGTAACAGGCATATGTAGCAATAGATTACACAATAACATAGATGCACATGAGTTAAGAATGAAACCCACTGGTTCAACTTTTCACTTTGTTTTTTAGTATATTATTGTAATAGTAGATCCCTGGGCCATTTTCTCTTGAGTCGTCTTGGGGGGATTCTGGGATGGTGAGGAGGAAGCAAGGATTCGTACAAATGGATTTGGGTGAGAGGAAAGGTTGTTGTGAAATGACTTGTAACGATCAGAGGCTAAGTTTTGGATGAATGGAATTTTTAGATCTTTATGAAAGGTTTAGTTTTTGACGTAATATGGAGCATTTGTGATAGTGCAGAGGATTCTAGATTGAAACAATTGTATTCTATGAATATTGGAAAGTTTTGCACAACACTATAGTTCAAGAAGAAAAACTACTCAATTTAACCTCGTACTTTGTACTTAATATATGACAGGTCTTAGAACTCGTTCATTAACAAAATCAAACTACTACTGTCAAGTTTTCTATTGATAATGTACCAGTTCCAAAAACCAGCTAACTAATGAGAAAAACTTGGTAAAATTTTGCATTCCTCTAAAAATAAAAAAAAAAATTTTTATTTACCTATTCTAAAATAAAATAAACTTTAAATTATTTGTAGAAATAACACTAAATACAACAAAGTTATTTTTTTTTTATTTTTATTAGGGAATGTACAAAACTATCTGAAGCAAATTAAATGTAACGAATTGGAAAGAAAAGGCACGCAATAAAAAAGTTTAGTAAATACTGGTCGGAGAGCTAAGACTCACACGGGAATGGAAAAGTAACCAGTAATCTCATTGGGAATAAAATATTAAAACTTAACAAGATTAGCCAAGGCATTTTTTGAACAGAAAAATAAATGTTTGTGATTATATTTAACAAAATGAGTTTAATATTTTTGAATAGAACTTTGTTTCAAATGAATTGTGTTTTTATTTTTCACCCCTAAGGTGTATCAATTTATTTTACTTACTCCTTGATAAACTAAAGTTTATCGGGACTCGGTTAGTTCTTCAGGTTCAAATCAAACTTTCATTGCCAACATTTCGATCTTTTAGCAATGAGAGTTTAAATTGCACTTTTCAATATTACGTTATGGCGGTCGTTCTAAGGAAAGGGAGTGAATTGAGGGAGGGACGACATTCAACATCCCTCCGTCAATTCACTTCTTCTCCTGAGGACGACCGCCATAACGGTCGAAATATTGAAAAGTGAGTCTTTGTTATGTTTCTGTCTATGTGTCACAGTTTATTTTAAGTGTAATCAGTCCTGCTGGACCGTTTTTCGTTTATCATGATATAATAAATATTAATATATAGAACTTTTTAAATATATAAAAGAAACGTTTTATTTATATAAAAAAAATAATATTTAAATAAAATAAATTCAAAACGAAGGAAACTCACAGAAAGACACAGACATAACTCACATTGATATTTCGACCATCATCGTCAAGTCACCGCCCTGCCTTCCTGCGGGACTCTTCGCTCTTCACACCTCCTGATGACGACGATGGTCGAAATATCGATGTGAGTTATGTCTGTGTCTTTCTGTGTGTTTCCTTCGTTTTGAATTTATTTTATTTAAAAAATTCCGCTGGACCGTTTCTTATAATTGTAAAAAATAATATTTTAATACATAAATATTAATAAATATATTATATTACTGTTAATATTATCTTATTATTGTTAGTACAATAGATATTGTTATTAGTAATCAAAGGAAATGAAACCAATATCTTGCTTGATAAATTTTCTCCTTCCATGAAATAATAGTAAATCTTGTCCACATGTTGGAGTAGCAACTGTTTTTCAATATGAATGTGGGCAAGCTTTGAAGAGGATAAAGGATATCATGGGCAAGATTTGAAGAGGATAAAGGATATTATGGGCAAGCTTTAAGGAGGATAAAGGATATCATGGGCAAGCTTTGAAGAGGATAAAGGATATCATGGGCAAGCTTTAAGGAGGATAAAGGATATCATGGGCAAGCTTTGAAGAGGATAAAGGATATCATGGGCAAGCTTTGAAGAGGATAAAAGATATCATGGGCACGCTTTGAAGAGGATAAATGATATCATGGGCAAGATTTGAAGAGGATAAAGGATATCATGGGCAAGCTTTGAAGAGGTAAAGGATAATAATTGAAGAGGATGAATAATAATTTCGTACCATAATGAATGATCAAACCATAATATGAAATGGGGAAAAAAAGACTAAGATCTTTCAACCATTTACGGTTGAAATATGAAAATCGGCAATTAGCTGTGGTTCCCTAAGTAGGGTAAAGCTCCGACTTCTTTTCCGGGATCAAACTAAATAAATTACTCATCCTTACACCATAATGAATGATCAAACCATAATATGAAATGGGGGAAAAAAAGACTAAGATCTTTCAACCATTTACGGTCGAAATATGAAAAACTATGAACAGTTGAAAGATCTTAGTCTGTTTTCCCCTTTTCATATTGTGGTTTGATCATTGATTGTTATTTCACGTGTTTATGTGAAATCTTGTAATCATCATAGTGAATATCGTAGGCTCTTTTCCGCCCTTTCCGAAAGCTACTCTCATAGCACACTCTACACTCCACGCTCCCGTCCTCTTTGGTCTACCCTTCTTTCGTTTCTCTGTTAATGTCCACCAGTGTCATATTTCCTTTGACTATCGCTCTTCTTTCCGACACAAAAGAACAAAATTAATATCGGGTTATTTCCATTAACTTCAATATATGTGTTGTAACCTTGTCAAGGAGCACTGCGTCAAGGTTTTTTTTTTTCATTCTGAGGTAAAATGGATATACCAACAAAAGTCTCCACACAAATGAAGTTTTATTCAACGCGTTTCGAACACTTTGTGTTCATCATCAGGAAGACACCAAGGTTGTGGTACTGACGGGTTGGTCCAGTGAACACAACTCTTTATTGCATAAAACTTAATTTGTGTGGAGACTTTTGTTGGTTTATCCATTTTACCTCAGAATGAGTAAATACCACACAATTACGGATTGCACAACTAATGGTATTTTTTTTGTTTTTCTAGAGAAAACAAGTTGGTATTTTTGAGAATCTCGTTTTCCAAGTGTTTTTTTTTTATAATTCTCAAAATATTTATTCTATAATCTGTAATTCCAATAATATAATTTCCCATATATATCTACAAATTAAAGCCAACTCGTTTGTTAGAAAGAGAACAAGAATGAAAAAGAAAAAAATAAAATAATTGATTGAATAACTCCTAAGCTAGGGTCAGAAATGCTTATATCTACTGTTTTTAATATTTGAACAACCCTGGTCACTTTCACAACCTATAACTCATTTCAAACTTTTCGCGATGTTAAAAACAACTACCATATTTCAAAAACATAAATTATTCTTAAACTTCGATATCAATGTTCATAAATTTCTAGATAAGTTATAACAATACTATCAGAAATTCCAACATTACATATTGAAGTAGATGCTAATAATATTCACCCATAATAATTTCAATATTACTGTATATACGTTTGTAATACTTTGAACAAAAATAAAATTATTCAAATTGATATAATAGTTATCCGTAATAGGATACAAATGGGTACATTAGAATACATATAAAAATAATAAGTACAACCATAATGAGGATTACAGTCTTAAATTTTTTGCTTCAATCGTCGTCCGGAGAAGAAAGAGAGGGAGAGAAAGAGAGAGAGAGAGAGAGAGAGAGATAAAGTGCATGGATCCAGAGACGATTAATCAAACAACCTGTTTTTCGTTCTTTCTGTATCCCGTACTAAATGTTGAATAATTTTTATGTATTTAATACTGAACTAAAGTAGTACTCGTTTTTCTAAAATTTTTTGGTTTTATTTCAAAACTGATTCATGGGTCAATGAAGGGGTCAGTCTAGCTCAGTGGTTACGTGCTCGCCTCTGAACTGATAGGACCGGGGTTCGATCCTCACCTGGCCCTCGATTTATTCACGCGGAAGGTGAATAAATCTGAGCACGTCGTCCATCGTAGAAGGACGTTAAACTGTCGGTCTCTAAGCCTGTACGATGTCAGGTACTCGTTAAAGATCCCTACTCTAAATACACTTGAGTTAGGCAAAATTTAGGACTCAATCATTATTAATTATAAATCTTCATTGTGTGGTATCACAAAGGGCCAATGCTCGGCCTAAGTGTGTTCCCTTGTGGGACTGCCACTGCAACCTAACCTAACCTCACCTAGATCAATGAAACAGAGTAAAACAACAAAAAAATGCATAATCAATAGATTACATATAGCAAAAAATATAGATTGTTATAAAGAGTGAAATGATTCAAGTAGAATAATTTTGAAATAGCAAAACAGTATGTAGAAGAAAGAATTTTTCAATAATAAACAGAAAACTATGAGTTAATGGTATAGTAGAATCTTCAGTTATCCAAACTTAAAGAGAACGTTTCAAACAAGCAGGTTTGGTTTGTTTGATAAATTAACATTGTGTGGAGAGTTGTTCGCGTAGGTTCTACGAAAACTTACATATTAATGGGGAACTAAATGATGTTAATACGAGAAAACTGTTCAGCAGACTTAAAATAATACCTGAAATAACCAAGTTTGGGGCCAGGGTTGGCCAGTGGCATGCGTGTCTGCCTTTGGACTGGTAGATCCCGGGTTCGATTATCACTCATGCCTCGATTTCTTCACGCTCAAAATGGAAAATTCCAAAATATCGTCTCTCGGAGAGAAGTTTAAGCAATATCGGTCTCAAGCCTTTGTATGAGGCTATGTTTTTGTTCCCAGATCCCATTACTAGGTTAGGTTAGGTTAGGTTGCAGTGGCAGTCCCACAAAGGAACACACGAAGGCCAAGCATTGGCCCTTTGTGATACCACACAATGAAGATTGATTCTACAGTGGGAGTCCTAAATTTTGCCTAACTCAAATGTATTTAGAGTAGGGATCTTTAACGACTACCTGACATCGTACAGGCTCGGGACCGACGGTTTAACATCCTTCTCCGAGAGACGACGTGGTCAGATTTATTCACCTCCCACGTGAATAAATCGAGGGCCAGGTGAGGATTGAACCCCGGTCCTATCAGTTCAGAGGTGAGCACGTAACCACTGAGCTAGCCTGACCCCCAATCCCATTACTAAAATGGATGCCAAATAATAAATGAGTAAATACTTTCATTTTTAAAAACAGCACCAAAAGTTGAAAGCCACTAAGTGTAGGCATTAGAAAACAAACAAAGATCAAGTTTTGACTTTATGCGAACATTTGTTGCAGATATAGAGCAAGCAAGGTGTGTCAGCTGCAGAGACAATTGTGGTAGCTGCGACCAGAACCCCAATTCTTGTTCTTCTTGTGAACCTCACCTTGTCCTCCATAATGGCTCCTGCCTTGCATCCTGCCCCAAAGGAACTTACGAAGACCACTTCAGAAGGTAATATCTATGACTTTTTAACACAATGTAACACCAAACAACACTATGGTATTAATTAGGTCAGTTATTAAAGCGCGATAATCAAAAGCATATCCTATATTCCTTTCAATTTTAATTTTTTAATCAAAATCAAATATTTAGCTGTTAAATATAACTAGTAATTGAGACAAATATGTCTTGAACGACTGAGCTGAGACAATCTATCCATATGGTTAAAGAAAATATGGTTAGACAGGAAAAAAGTAGTGCTTTATTCTTGCATATAAAAATGAAAATCATCATATTGATTGGACAGGAGCTAAATTATTACCTATGAAAAATCAATGTTGTTAAGAAATATTATTGAACAGTCTCTAATTAAATTTAATAGATCAAATATTATAAACATTAGTAACAGTCTCTTCAAACTTGATACTTTCGTCACGAGGGCAATAGCCTCTTCAAAGAGGGTTGACAGCTAGCAGATAGTTTTTTTTACTTTTTCTTACTGTACTCCTTTGTTTCCCCAAACATCTCTTTCTGGACATTAGTCCTTTCCTGTGCTTTCACCCTTTTAAAATACTACTCTTCCCTCCCACTCTTCTCAACTCCTCACCAGATGTTTTCTGCATCTAGTGTTCAGTTGGGTTTTTGACTCTGACGAAGACCGCTTGTTACGGTTGAAAGATCTTAGTCTTTTTTTCCCATTTCTTATTGTCGTTTGGTCATTGATGGTTAGAGAAATAAAAATATCTTAGCAGGGAATCACAATTTTTTTTTTAATATTTCTAGCGATAAAACATTTTTAATTTACTATAAGTTACTTTTGTAACAACCGCCACACGTATATTCTCTTACCTTTAATGCTCTTCTAATAGCAAAATATTTGGCGCATTTAATATTTGAATCCATGTTAGTTATAAGGTGCTTAACTCACTAAAGTTATTAGAACAAGGATATTTTACGAGTATCTTACATTGCTCATTCTCGTGTCAAATAGCTACAAGTCATCTTCTGAACATGACACGCACAAAATCAGTTCTATTCCAATTCTCATATGAAAAATCAAGTCTCATAGTCAAAGTTTGAACCTGTAATCTACGTTACTTAAAACCTGTTGGACTACGTCTAACACAACTTTACTGTATGCAAAGTGTAGTAATTAAAAAAAAATCTAATTCAAGGTTTTCGACAGATTTACCAAGTTTTCAAGTCTTTTGAGTCCATTTTTGAAATTTGTTTAATGATGTCTGCAGGTGTGGGGTGATATATGTCGAAACGTTAGTGAAAACTATACAGGGCATACTGCGTAACATTGTTATTGTAATATTATAATTAAAAAAATAGTCTTTTATGACCCACATGACGTTTACAAATTGAGCACAATATTTCAACATGAGATGGCAACTTTATTGATACCATTTTTTTTTTATTAAACCACTAACTCTATTGTGATTATTATGAAATTAAAAATATTTAATATATGAAAAAAAACATCGAGAAATTTTTGATATAATGATCAGTTGTGCTCAAAGAAGTAACAATTATGGCTTCTGACTGAACCTTAAAGTTCGTTGGCATATTGATAGACGTTGATCACATCGTTTGATAGATAGTTTTGAAATTAATTGGAAAAATAGCTACTTATCGAAGGATAAAATATTTAGAGTTTAGAATAATAGGACTTTGCAAGAGATATAAGAAAAATGGGTTAATTGGTTAATTGAAAGAAGCAATATTGTTATATAAATTTCACGCCCTACTTGCAATAAGGGTAGAAACAGCTCTGCTTGTTGGAGTTGTGTAAATTAATTTACTTAATAATTAATTAATTTAACTTAAAATTTGTTATATAAATCATGAAGTGCTTAAAAAGATTTAATATGTTGTACAAAATTTATAAAATATTGAAGTACAGTCATCCCTTCGCTACATCGGTGGTTCATTTATCGCGACTTCAGTACATCGTAGATAGTTAAAAACTATTCATGAAAAATTCAAAATTGATGAATTATGGGGATAAAATAATACCTGCAGAAGGCAGGAGTGTCTACAGATTTAAATATCCAAGTCTCTGTTTCATCGACATTTATAAAAATCAAGCGAAGAGATGCTATTGTCAGAGGTGATCTAGTTAGTGCCTTGTTATAAAAGAAAAGTTTTTATAAGAATAAAAAGAGTTTTAAAAAAATATTTACATTATGTACACTTTAGTGATATCTACGTGTGATAAAGATACATACACACGTATCATATTTCTATTATTTTTACGTTATGTTTGTTAAACTATTATACAATAATAGTTTATTTACATTTTTTCCCACACCAGGAAGTGTAGTCCCTGGATTGCTTCTTCCCTGTGTTCCCTCCTACATCTGTGTTCTGGTTATGTAATGCTATCAGTATTACTTTATTACATAAAGTCATTGTTGTGACTTTAAACAAATAAAATTAAAAAAAACATTTTCATGTTTCAAACTATTCTTTAATGTTCTATTGATAACAAATGCAGTTATATAATTTCATACACACTTATTTACATTATACAAGCACAAAAAATGTACGTATTTTAAAAATACGTAGAAAGTGACACTACTTCACGGTTTGTCACTTATCGCGGCCGGTTCTGGTCCCTATAAACCGTGATAACTGAGGGATTACAGTATTATGGCAAATCCTTTGCGGAAAAGCTTCGGTATATGTTCTTTGGTCAGAAACATTGCTACACAATTTACCATATCGTGACAATTTGGTTAAATAATAGTGGAATAATTATAAATATTTCATATATATATATATATATATATATATGTTAATGATCAAACCACAATATGAAATGGGAAAACAAGACTAAGATCTTTCAACCGTAACAAACGGTCTTCGTCAGAGTCAAAAACCCAACTCAGCTGAAAGATTTTAGTCTTGTTTTCCCATTTCTTATTGTGGTTTGATCATTGATTGTTATTTCACTTGTTTATGTGAAATCCTTATATATATATATATATATATATATATAGAGAGAGAGAGAGAGAGAGAGAGAGGAAAGAGAGAGAGAGACAGAGAGAGAGCAGCAGCAGTTTGCTTCTCAACGCGAGTACTTCGCACTTCTTCCCGATGACGACGGATGTCGAAATATCGAAGTTTTGTAGTGTCTTTCTGTGTTCTTTCCTATGTGTTAAAGTTTATATATATATATATATACATGTAAAAGTTGGAAGCAGTCCTTCATTTAAACATAAACGTATTGTTAAATAACGCCCCATATTTGGCTTGTATCTACAAAATAACAAATATGGTTATGAAGTAATAAAACTTTGTAAAAACAATAACAATAAAATTTATGAAAACAGAAAAAAAATTAATGATAAAAACTAGATAAGTAGATAAATAGTTTGAGAGGAGGAAGGAGAGAAAGAGATAGAGTGTGAGAGAGAGTGAGCAGATGATAATAATCAAATAAGCTTCATACTGCAGTCATATCATCAGGCCAAGGCACGCGGTAATAATAGAGAAAGGTATAATACTACAGTTAGATCATTAGGTCAAGAACTGACCTGTGTTGACCTTTATACGCACCAAGCCATATTTCAGGCCATATCGTTTTTAAATCAAGTCAGGTTGTCTTTCTACGATTTGCCCTTTAGCCGTCCCATGTTCACATGGCGACGCCCAAGGTGGACCACGCGGAGGCGGGCAACTCGATACTATACGCGCAACAGTATATTTACATCGCGAAACGGTTACACTGGGTACGAATGATATTTCGGAGCAAAAGGAAGATCCCATGTAACATAACTAGGTCAGACGTTGTCTTATACAAAAACAGAAAAGACCTACAAGAACTGACCAGCCATGTTATAGTCTCTTTTATGTTTACAAGCATTAAATTAGTAAATCCATCTTCTAGAGTATATTGTACTGTTTTAGGTGTTCTCCGTGCTATGGCAGTTGCCGGTTCTGTACAGGAGGGACGCCCAGGGATTGCTTGGAGAAGAAAGGCAGCATATGCGTCGGCAGAGAGTGCAAGCAGTGCCCTAATGGCCTGTTCAGGAGGAACGGCACATGTGTCACCTCTTGTGGTCCCGGGTCAGTTAACTTCAGTCATACCAGACTTGACATTGAAATAGTACTTTCAGGCATCTTATGTTTCATCATATTTATCAATAGAATAACACTTTATTTATTACAACTTTCTTGTACACCGCTCTGACTAATACTCAGTTACTTGTTTTGTTTAACAGGTTAATCAATATCAGACAATTATCATAGGTGACTCTACCAAAATAAAAACTGCTACAAAATCAATAAAACAGTTAAAAACTTCTAATACACATTGAGGTAGCTTTCCATCAAAAATGTTTAACGTTAGACATTAAAATGATATAAAGCACTTTAATTTTCTCTTAATTTTGTAGTGGTTTTGATTTCTGTTGTATATATCTCATTATTTGATTAAAAAACTTTACGCCGAAATCAGTTGATACAAGCTCAAACCCTGTGTATTCACTTAGACATCATATTAGGAGCATCATAGAAACACCAGTCCTTCACTTCAAACTCAAAACCTGTGTATTCACTTGGACATCATATTAGGAGCATCATAGAAACACCAGTCCTTCACTTCAAACTCAAAACCTGTGTATTCACTTACACATAATATTAGGAGCATCATAGAAACACCAGTCCTTCACTTCAAACTCAAAACCTGTGTATTCACTTACACATAATATTAGGAGCATCATAGAAACACCAGTCCTTCACTTCAAACTCAAAACCTGTGTATTCACTTGGACATCATATTAGGAGCATCATAGAAACACCAGTCCTTCACTTCAAACTCAAAATCTGTGTATTCACTTGGACATCATATTAGGAGCATCATAGAAACACCAGTCCTTCACTTCAAACTCAAAACCTGTGTATTCACTTGGACATCATATTAGGAGCATCATAGAAACACCAGTCCTTCACTTCACTAATTGAAACCAAATGAAACTTTATTAGCATTATATTGAGGGAATGAATGAATTGAAGGAATGAATATAAAATTTCAAAAAATGGTGAGATTGCTTTATAATTAACAACTGAAGGCTAAAATCTTGTATAGTCAAGACAAATTTTACATTCTTACATCTCTTTTAGGTTTTGACTACATAGTCTTTTGATATATGTGGTAAAGAATAACATTTTTAATAGACTATGTGTTTTCATTTCCTACAAACATAATTCTTTTTTTTTATAAATATGACTATCGTAAAATTTGAGACAACCAACGCAGTGTACTTCAACCTGGTTCATAACTAAGTCATCCTTAACTAAAATGAGTGTCAAATAATAAACGACAATTTCTTTCCGCCCACAGAACACGATCAAGTTGGAAGGCTATCTTTAGGCAAATAGGAAACAAAGAACAATTGTTTGGTCATCTTAGGTATTATGGAAAGAAAGGAGAGTGCCGGCGCTGCTGGACAGGATGCCGGGACTGCTTCGGAGAACGAAGAGACGAGTGTGTCAGTTGCGAGGCGGGCTGGAGCCACGCAGGAGGCCAGTGCCGCCTCCACTGCCCCCACAATATGTATTCCGCCCCCGCTGGCTGCCTCCGCTGTCACCACTTCTGTCTCACTTGCAACGGTAAAATTAATTCCCTCTTCTTTAATTCATTTTCTTTTTGTTCTTTATTTGGTTAAAATAAAAAAACGTTTTGCAGAAATCAGTGCCACATGTTCAGAAGTTGTGTATTCATTTAGTATGAGGTACTGCATTAGAAAAAATCTGTAGTGGCCTACACTCAACTTTACTATATGTAAACATAATATCATACTTCTCGGGTATGTAATAAATAATGTTCCATTTAGATACAATATAAATGTCTAAATGAGAGATGTTTATTAGTATTTCATTCCTGGAGGTAGTACAGATAGCGATTTATTCACATTTTGCTTATTTTTATATATCACATCACTGATGCATATAATATCATTAGTATAATCTGACCTCCTTCTATATTAAATATTTAAGACAAACTTTCCCATTTAAAACTCGAAAATATTCCTATTTTGTCTGACAAATGTCAAAAATATCTAAGAAAAAATGTTGATTTTATTATTATTTAAATCATGAAAAACCAATTTACTCTGAGCGAATGTTATTTTTTCCCACCTGCTGCACTCTGTTATAAGTTTGCTATAAATGTATACTGAGAAAAAATATATTGGTAATTAGCCACTTTTGCATTCTTAAATCAAGTTCAAAGCCGACTTCTCTGTATAATTTCAAATTTAAAACATTATACCTCTGAACATTATATTATTAAGGTGAATTCACTTAAAAAAATTCTAAGTCAATGTAAACAATGTAAAAAAATCTGGAGTGGCCTGCACTCAACTTTACTATAAGTAAACTTAATATCAATGTTCTTGGGTATATAATATATAATGTCTCATTTAAGCATAATGTAAACATTTAAATGAGGGATGTTTATTAGCTTTTCATTTCTGAGGTAGTACAGTGATTGATCGACTTATCAATATATAAGCTTATTTTTGTACATCCCATTCTTATCTGATCCAAATAATCTCATTAGTATAACTACAGCAGTAATAACATTTTTGAAAAGCCAAAGAGAAAATTTCTTGATACGAAATAATCTCCTACAAGAGAACATGGCATTTGTTCAAATAGGTAGTGGATTTCTTATATCGTTTACTTGACCTCCTTCTACATTGAATATTTAAGTCAAATTTTTCAAATTTAAATCAGAAAAATACTCTTATTTTCTTGAAAAACATCATAAACATCCAAGAAAAAATGTCGTTTTAAGATAATTTATAATTAACGATATACAATAATTACATTTATTAATCTTCAAACGAAAGATTTCCATTTTGAATTATGTTTTACATTTGTAGTCTTTTATAGAATTATTATACTGGGAATCGTATGGCTTCTTAGTATTTATTAAAATCATTTTCCTTCCTCTTTGTCGAAAATCATATATACCAATTTTCTCTGAGTGAGTATCATTTTTCCTGCGTCTTGTACTCGCTTGTTATAAGCTTGCTATGAATGTATATTGGGAAAAAATATATTAGTACTTAATCAGTTTTCATACTCAACTCAAAGTCGAAGCCAGCTATTCAATACAATTTAAATCAATTATAGTTGGGAGCTTCTAATTTTTGAAAATAATAAATATGAACTATTAGACTGGAATAGTCTAATTTTATCTCAGTGGTTTTGCTGAAAAAATTGCTAAGTCAATGTAAACATTATATAAAATCTGGAGTGGCCTGCACTCAACTTTACAATAAGTAAATATAATATCAAACCTCTTGGGTAGATAATGTACCATGTAGACATAATATAAATGTCTAAATGGGAGATGTTTATTACTCTTTTATTCATGTAGGTAGTACAGATACTGATTGATTCACTTATCAATATATGCCCTCATTTTCGTATATCACATATTGATGCATATAATATCATCTGCATTACCACAGCAGTAATAACACTTTTGTAAAGTCAAAGTGACGATATCGTGTTACGAAATAATCTGTTACAGAAGAAAATGACTTTTGTTACTATAGCCAATGGATATCCAAGACCAACGAATATTCTATGCACGTCAGTGCACGTCGTAATTAGCAGTCCTGGACCAGAGGACCACTACTGCTAAATTCTCATCCTGCATTTTTTGTTAAGGTCAGAAATCATTGTTAAGGACGGGGATGGGACGTCAGTCTGTCAGGACGTCCTTCACGAATATGGAAGGAGTCACATTCGTGGTCGTATGGTCTTGCGGCTTTGCATTGTCTGAGGTATTGTATAACGTGAAGTCATTAGGTAGTCATATTTAGCTGAGGACCTGATTCTGAAAAAGTCTGTCATCTAATCACCTTAGAATCAGTTTAAATTAGTATCTGTTTGGTAAAATAAAACTAAGGAGTCCATTCCTCTTAATTCAATATTACTCAAAGATCATAAGATTCATAAACACAAAAAAGTCAACAACCAGTAGCTTTTCACACCATACATAACATAAGTAACTTTTTCCTTTGTGCTATATTCGGTTATAACGCTGCTGTAAATAGATATTGAGAAAAAATATATCAGTAATTAACCAATTTTACATACTCAAATCAAATTTAATATAACTTAAAAGTTGTATGAATGGAAAACATCAGAAATTATATATTTGGTTAGGAAACACAGATGAACATACCCTTATTTTTGTAAATATAAGGTAATAAATTTAATCTACTACTACTACTACTTTAAGAATTTAAATAATTTACTGTTAAGTATTTTTAATTGTTTTCACTATAACAAATTTAGTCTGTAAGGCTCAAAATAACATAAATTAACTAAAAATAAATTTATTCAATGCTTTATTATATGTATTAGTAGTAGTTATTTAAGAACTAATTAATTATTTTGATATATTTTTATGAAAATAATTCCAGAGAAACATCACACATAAAAGTGGCTCTTCATAGTAGCAAATTACATCATTCTACGAGGCAGTCCAAATATAATAGCAAGTTTTTGTGAAATCTTTTATGTGTACTGTTTCTTTTGGATTATCTAGATTGTGGAATCGTTTTAATTGCTAATATGAAAGAAATAATATTTAGTATTAGACTAATTATGTAATCATTAAAGATACAAAAATAAGTTAAAATATGTACTTACTATTTGAAGAATTATTAAAAGAATTAACTGGTATACACAATAAACTATAGAGAGGTTAAAACAGTTAGAAAGGTTCCAGGAAGAACGCGGAGGACTAAAATAGGAGTGTATTAGCGCCTTTTTAGAATGACTTAGCTCTACCGGTGCACCAATCACATGCCGGCTAAACTATCTCATTTTAAAATAGTCCCCTTCTATCAGTGTTTCTTTTATAAATATTAACCAAACATACAATAGCCAGTGGATTTCTTACATCGTTTACTTGACATCCTTCTACACTGAATAATAAAGTAAAATTTTCATATTTAAAACAGGAAAATACCCTTTTTTTCTCTGAAAAACATCATAAACAGCGAAGAAAAAATGTTGTTTTAAGATGATTTATAATTAAAGATGTACGATAATTACATTTATTAATCTCTAAATGAAAGATTTCAATTTTGAATTACCTTTTACATTTTTGGTTATTTATAGAATTATTATACTGGGAATTTTATGGCTTCTTAATGGATAAGATCATTTTACTTCCCCTTTGTCAAATAACATATATACGAATTTTTTCTGAGTGAGTGTTATCCTTTTCCTGCCTCCTGTACTCTGTTATAAGTTTGCTATGAATGTATATTGAGAAATAATATATTAGTAATTAGCCAGTTTACATACTGAAATCGAAGTCAAAGCCAGCTATTCAAAATAATTTAAATCTTTCATAGTTGGGAGCATCTAATTTTTGAAAATAATAAATATGAACTATTAGACTAGAATAGTAAAAAAACTGGATATTTCTCAACAAACATAAGTCCTCTTTCTTGAGGAAAGAGTCCATTCCTCACATTTCAATATCATGGAAAGTTAGTACAATTCACAATTATAATGTAATTGTAACTGATATTAAGTTTTGCTCAACAGTGCAATATATAGATTTATTAAAGCATTTTATGAGACAAATCCATCATGCCATGGAAGACAAAGGTAATTTATTTATGTTTATAGGCGGTGATTTTTTTACATGTAAAAATATTATTCCTCTTACATCTCGTATAAGTCAATAAACTATTTAAATTGTTCCTTTATAAATATCAATTTTATCTCAGTGGATTCACTCAAAAAATTTCTAAGTCAATGTAAACAATGTAAAAATATAAAAAATTCGACAAGTATAGCAGGTGATCTCTCAGTCTAGGATAAACAAACAGTTTTTATAGCGTTATTGCTCTTTCTTGTAATTGAAACTTCAGGATTTTTTTTTATAAATTGCTAATTTTTTGTTCCATTTTTGGTCAAATTTTCATTATTTTTTAATGAGCCGTTTAGCGTCAAAAAAACATTTTCTAAAAACAGAAATCGTACTGTAACGCCCCTTTAGCGAATGTAATTTTGAACAAAAATATCTCATCTCATTCTCCACATAATGTCCTATTTTTAGGCATAGTTTCATTTTGATCCGACAAACAGTATGGCTTGTATCGCTCTCAAAAGGTTTGAGATTGAATTATAAGCCAAAATTCTTACATTTTATTGAAAAAAAAATATTTCCCGTTGTTTTAAAATTCTGAATATATTTTTCGTTTGTTCCATTTGTAACCTTAAAGATAATGTCAAAATTTCAAAACACTAGGGTTATCAGTTTAGGAGAAATAAATGTTTTCTAAAAAACGGTTTTTGGCAAGAAAAGTGACTTTCCCATCATGCATAATTCTTCCCAAACAATAGGGATCTTCTTCCCTATGAGGCCCAATTTTGTGTAAAATATCAACTTGATCCATCAAAGATTCTGGACCGTAGCGTGGTAACAAGCAATGCTAACACACTCACCCACCCACCCACCCACCCACACACACACACACAGACATCATCAAAAAAACTTCATAAAACGACTTCTGGGCCCTCAAAACATGTGATTCCGTCAAAATTTCGAGATCGAATTTTTTCACGATCACTATACTTTACTTATAGTAAAGTAAAAATATCAAAAATTCTACAAATATAGCAGGTGATCCCTCAGTGTAGGATAAACAAACAGTTTTTATAGCTTTATTGCTCTTTCCCGTAATTGAAACTCCATGAATTTTTTTGTGTGAACTACTAATTTTTTGTTCCATTTTTGGTCAAATTTGTATGAGTTTTTAATGAGCCGTTTAGCGTCAAAAAACATTTTCTAAAAACAGAAATCCTACGTTAATGCCCCTTCCGGGAATGTAATTTTGAAAAAAATTATCTCAAATCATTTTCCATATAATGCTCTATTTTTAAGCATAGTTTCATTTTGATCCGTCAGACGGTATGGCTTGTATTTCCCGTTGTTTTAAAATTCTGAATATATTTTTCGTGTGTTTTATTTTTATCCTCAAAGATAATGTCAAAATTTCAAAACTCTAGTGTTATCAGTTTAGGAGAAAAAAATGTTTTTTAAAAAACGGTTTTTGGCAAAAAATGTGACTTTCTCGTCATGCATAATTCTTCCCAAACAATAGGGATCTTCTACACTATGGGGCCAATTTTTTTGTAAAATATCAACTTGATCCATCAAAGACTGGACATTCACAGCCATCATACAACAGAGTACAATAGGCAGGAAAAAAATAGTTCTCACTCAGATTGAATTAGTATATATGATTTTTGACAAATGGAAAGAAAAGTGGTTTTTATTAAATACTAGCTGATCTACCCGGCTTTACCCGGGAAACAATTAAATTCCAACTCTAATAATAAATTATATATAACGAAAACAATTTAAATTTTCTATAGTTCCGTTAGACTTAACTTTTTTGAGATAAACGAAATTAATACAGAATTAAAATAATAGATTACGCAGAAAAGATATAATCTAACACTGATTATAAATTACACACATTGTCTAATACAATTGGTAGTTGATAGATTAGATTAAACAAATAATAAAAAGAATATTTTTTGTCGAACAATACATCAAGAAATGTTGAAAGAAGTCTAAGCTCATTAAATGTGATATGTCATCTCTGTTAAATATCATGACACGAATTTTAAACCCTCAAATCGTTTCAATTAGGAGCCAGTTAGTTGAAGAGGCTAAACCATATCACATTACATTTCATTCAATAATTTCAATTTGAAGACTTCATACAGTTTTAAATGTTTATTTAAAATTATATCAGTAAACAAAATATTGTCTCTTAAAATTTGAATAACAATATTTTGATGAAATATTATTTGTTTATGAAGAAGCATTGTATCGAAAAGTGTCAATTGAGTTCCCAATGTTAAATTCTAAATATATTTTAAATATTCTAAATATCATCGATATATATAATAACTTATCATTTTATATTCATGGAGTAGGGCCGGATACTAATTACTAATAATTAAATATTTTAAACAAACGAATTAATAAAACAGGAATAAATAAAGAAGCTTTACAATTATTAAACTTAAACAAAATACTTTAACAATTCTTTTAAGATTAGAATTAATGGTTCAAATACTATCATTATTATTCGTAACACTATCATGCATACTTAAAGTTAATAAGTTATTATTTAACGCATAACTTTCTTTAATGCTTAAAGCAAGTTAAACCAATTAGAAATGAAAAGTTAATTGTAAACTATTGATAATAACTAAAGCTTTGTTAAAGTTAATAAGAAACTCATATAAAATTACAATAAAACGTCTTTAATATCAATCTGAAAGCAATAATAAAATTTCTGGTACCTCATTATTTCCAATTGAACAAAGCATGTGGAAATATTATCACAAAGAATAACCTACCTGCTGCTGCCTTTACCAATTAAAGTCAAAATGTAAACAAACAGGTTATACAGCAAACCTTATCTATTATAATATTTTTGGGATATTACCTGAACCACAACTCTGATTTTTAAAAAAACTTTACATAAACCTTCCCGGGGATATACCTAATAATTTACTTAAGTTTCACGGCTATTGGATGTATGGTTTTTGAATCTATCGAGTATAAACAAACAAGTATACATTCATTTTTATATATATAGACTAGGAACTCATGAAACTCCCAGTACAGGAATTCTATAAAAGATCAAAAATATAAAACATCATTCAAAATTGAAAACTCTTTGAAAAAAAATAAATTAAATTATCCGAAATCTTAAATTAAGAATTATCTTAAATAATAATATAGTGAATAAAAAAATAATAAAACCGATATTTTTTCTTAAATGTTTTTGACATTTGTCAGATAAAATAGGAATATTTTCGAGTTTTAAATGGAAATGTTTGTCTTAAATATTTAATGTAGAAGGAGGCTAGATTATACTAATGATGTTATATGCATCAGTGATGTGAGATATAAAAATAAGCATACATAAGTGAATCAATCACTATCTGTACCACCTCCAGGAATGAAAAACTAATAAACATCTCTCATTTAGACATTTACATTATACCTAAATGGAACATTATTTATTACATATTCAAGACGTATGATATTATGTTTACTTATAGTAATGTTGAGTGTAGGCCACTCCAGATTTTTAAAAATGTCAAGCTGCCAGCTGTAAAAGTTTTAAATTATACTGTACAGCCGGCAGTATGACTTTCATTTCAGTGTGTAAAACTGGCTAATTACTAATATATTTTTTATAAATATACATTCACAGCAACCTCATAACAGAGTAGTACAGCACGCAGAAAAAAGGCAACACTCGCTCAGAGTGAATTGGTATATATGACTTTTGACAAATGGAAAGAAAAGTTATTTTTATAATATACCAGGAAGCCATAAAATTCCCAGTATAATAATTCTATAAAGTATCAAAAATTTAAAACATAGTTCAAAATTAAATATACTTTTTGAATGCTAATAATTATAATTACAATACATGTTAAATTAAAAATTAACTTAAAACGATATTCTTTGATGTTTCTGACATTTTCAGATAAAATAAGTTTTTTTTTATTTTTTAAATGGGCAACTTTCTATTACATTGTCAATGTAGAAGGAGGTCAGGTAAACTATGTAAGAGATCCATGTTCAAAACAAAAGCCATGTTCTCCTGTAAGAAATTATTTCGTATCACGAAATACACACTTTCGATTTTGTAGTTATACTACAACACTAATATATTATATGCATCAGTGGTGTGATATAAAAAAATAAGCGTATATATTGATAAGTCGATCAATCACTATCTCTACTAACTCCAGGAATGAAGACAAATAATAATATAATAAACATCTCCCATTTAGACATTTATATTATAAATAAATGGAAAATTATATATTGTATACCCATGAATTATATTATGTTTACTTGTAGAAAAGTTGAATGCAGGTCACTCCAGATTTGATTTAATCTGTATAAAGGAACAGGTGAATAATTCATTCTCTGCTTAAGAGAAAATCAGGAAAACAAAGGATAAAAACTAATACAATTGGCATATTGTTACATAGATCAGGGGTGAAGTGTAAGAGGACAGCGAGATAAAGGGTGTGAGACGGAGCAGAAGGAGAAAGAAAGAGAGCGACATAGTGTAGAGAGGGAGAAGTGTATGACAGGGATGAAGAGGGAGTGAGAGGAAGGGAGGAGATGGGAATCAAAGATGGTGGCTAGTTTACGAGTTTAACATTCAAAGGTTATAGGACGTAAGCTTAAATCAAGCTTTCAACTAGAAAATTATAACTGTTTTTTTAAAAAATCTATTGTATTTTATTAATTAGATAAAAATTGTTATATCCATTTCACGAATTTGTTGATCACCTAACAGTAACGCGTTGAAGACAACCTAACTTATTCGAATAAATATATTTCAGACTCCATTCCCAGAATGTGACAAATAATTGATAAAAGTAAATCTCTATGTAGTGAGTAATTGAAAAGTAGCATAAAATACGGAGAAGAGACAAACCGGGTCTTAATTTAATTATGAATGAAATGTAATTATGCTTTCTTAATTTCATTATAATCAATTTGATTTAAGTATTGCAAAGAAATAACACTAAAAATTTACATGAACTAAGACTTTTTTTGATATTGGTGGAGCAAAAAGAAGTAAAATGACTTCCATTTAACTTTAAACACAGGTATTGTGGATAAAATATATGTATATACAATGCATGTGGAAGAACACTTAAAAAAATATGTAAATATTTCTTTAAACTATAAAGTTCATAGATCTATAAACTATAAAATAAAAGGTATACCTTATCATGACGAGACGTTATCTCGCTGTGTTCTGTCTGGCGAAGACCGAATGTGACTGACGTGTCGAGGCATGAATCCAACTATAGGGTTCAAAAGTTCCCTTACATTCATTCTACTGGGAAAACTACCCCCACTATACCTTTACAATGGCGTCTTAATTTATTATGAGCAAATATATGTCTCATAGTATTTCAAACAGAAATCGTATAAAACAATCTGCTGCTGTTTTATTCTAAAGTAAATGATATTTCTGAGGTTTTCTTTCTTGCACTAATACAAGCTCAGAGCACTAAAGTAAAAAGTTTAATGCAAGAAAGAACTTTGAATATACTTCTTTATATTCAAAATTTATATAAATTGATAGCACTATTCATTCAAAATAAATTTCATATTTTTACAGCCAAAAGAAATGAAAAATAATGGTTATAATTGAATTTCAAGATATAAAACCTTCTTTTGTATTGCTTTCAGGAATTATTTGATCTATAGATAATTTGTTTAGAATACAATGCATTCATTGTATTCAATGTATAGAATGTAACTTTGCAATAAGTTTAATGGTATTAAAATATAGTAGTCAAGATCAAATTGATTGGAAGAATTCTAAGTTCTACACTTTTGTAGTCCCCTGATTGCATTTTTTTTTGTCTGAGTGTATGTCGGCAGGAATGAATTTAAAAAGTTTGTGACGACGCTATGTGTCAAGTACCACATAAAATTGAGAATTTGGCAAACAAATAATCATGGTTATGATAACACTATAAAGCATTTGGGCAAAACCAATAATCATAGCAGTACTCTTTTATACAATATGTAAAAACAGTTTTCACTCCTCTCACGATTATAAAACGAAAAATTTTGGAATAATTTTTCGTTAACATGATAGAAGACTCTTTATTTATTAAATGAGTCACTCTAGATTGCTATATGGATGGATATGAAGAGGCCTTTTGTAATATTCTTTCGACTTTACTAAATTTGCACTAATATATTCATTTATTCATCAGGGAACTATATAGTGGATTACAACAATTGAATGCAAGAATAATTAATCTAATTGTTGTACTTACCACTCTAAACTAAAACTTTGATTACTGAAGGCTTATGCAGTAGGATGTCCGACTGGGTTTTTGTAACTCTACCATAGTTTTTAATATTACATGTGCACTATAGTGCCATTAATGTAATAACAAGCTCAGTTACTTGTTAATGAGTTTATTACATTTACTTATAGTAAAGTTGAGTGTAGGCCACTCCAGATTTTTTTTTTTAAGTTCCGTTGTTTTAACTAACAATAAAAGTTCTTAGAAGACTATTCAAACATCTCTGATAGAGAGTTTAAACAAATAAAACACTTTGTTTAAAGAACGATGAGAGAGAACTACCTTGACAACTTCCCAAACAATTTACTGCCTCCAGCAGATAAAGATTTCTCTTCAACAGATAAACATTGTACTGCTGCAGTAATTGTATGTTTATTAAATACTTTCCTTGAATTATAGTACACATAAATAAACAGGAAAATAGTAAAAATACACAGCTTCCAAGTATTTGCCCTTTGCAATTAAATCATTAACTACTTAAATACATTCAATCAAAACTTATTACACAATATTATGATGGCATTGCTACTACAATGAACATGGTGCTTTTTGAAAATGAACATGTAAATTTTTAGAAAAAAATGTACATAGTTCATACAAATCTTTTTTTTTCTTGAAAAAAAAAGTCAAAAAATCGTATTTGCCAACTATTGAATAAAATAAATTTTGAACGAAAATAAACAAAATTCTTGTCAATCTAAAATATTATGTAACATGATTTAACATAAACACGTGAAATAACAAATCTTCAAGATTGATACTTTCGTGACGAGGTCAATAGCCTTTTCCAAGAGGGTTGACAGCTAGCGGATAGTATTTTTACTCTTTCTTACTGCATTCCTTTGTTTCCCCAAATATTCCTCTATGGACATTTGTCCTTTCCTTCACTTTAAACCCTTTTAAAATACCACTCGTTCCTTCTGCCCGATGATGACGAATGTCGAAATATCGTTGAGTCTTTTTTGTGTGTGTTTTTATCTTTTTTTCTCTTTCCTTTGTGAACTATATATATATATATATATATATATATATATATATAAAACAATTAGAAAAAGATAGCACACAGATAGACATAGGAATAACTCACTTCTATATTTCGACCATCGTCGTCATCAGGAGGTGAAGAGTCCCGCAGGAAGGCAGAGCGGCGACTGAACACGAACGGTAGCAGCACAACCGTTCGTGTTCAGTCGCCGCTCTGCCTTCCTGCGGGACTCTTCGCCTCCTGATGACGACGATGGTCGAAATATAGAAGTGAGTTATTCCTATGTCTATCTGTGTACTATCTTTGTTTTAATTGGTTTTTATTTAAAAGTCCGTTGGACCGTTTCGTTTAATTATTATATATATACCATGATAAACGAAAAACGGTCCGGCAGGACAGATAACAATTAAAATAAGCAGTTACACAGTCCGCCATTACGGTCGAAATATTGAAAAGTGAGTCTTTGTTGTGTTTCAGTTTATGTGTAACTGCTTATTTTAATTATATATATATATATATAATATTGTGGTTTGAACGTTTATATATACATATATATTGAAAAAAGCTACGTGAACACATTACTGAAATAGAAAATGGGAAAAGAAAGTAAATATTAAGCACTCTACTTATAAAGTAATTACAATAGAAACAAAGTACATATTAGAGTGCTAAAATACCTAGTTCAGGTTTATCACTTTAGATATTTTCTATATTAAAAGTTCAAAAACGAAGGATTTCAAGTGTTAAGGTGGATGGTTTGTGTGTACAGTAACTTAGGCTATCATTAATGGATAAATGTGTAATTGATGTAGAATGATTAATTATTACTTTAAAGGTTTATGTAGATTGATATTACTAGTTGTGATGATGATACCTACTTGATTTGGACAGGAGGTGGCGCTTACAGCTGTACGAGCTGCGCTCGTGGAAGATATGAGGACGAGAAGCAAGGTCTCTGCCTGCCCTGCAGCGCTCATTGTCTCAGCTGTTCCTCACAGCGAGACTGTACTCAGTGTCAGCGACCACTCGTCTTCTACAAGGGTAACTGCATCAAGATGCACTCGGAAAAGGCTATTCCGCATTCTTCCAATATCTCTTACGGTAACTAACCTATAAGTATAGAACAAGATATCTTGAAACAGAATGAAACAAGAAAACAAAAACAAAAAGAATATGTCATAGGTATGAACATGTTGATATGTCATAAGCATGGACATGATGATATTACATAGGTATGAACATGATGATATGTCATAGGCAGGACATGATGATATTACATAGCTATGAACATGATGATATGTCATAGGTATGGACATGATGATATTACATAGGTATGAACATGATGATATGTCATAGGCAGGACATGATGATATTACATAGGTATGAACATGATGATATGTCATAGGCATAGACATGATGATATTACATAGGTATGAACATGATGATATGTCATAGGCATAGACATGATGATACGAAGTGAGAGAGATGTTATATTTCACAATTATTGAAATAGCCAAGTAGTAAGTTTTTGTATTTTGTTTTACGCCTCCAGTTATTATTACTTGCTTAAATATGCCAGTCTGAGAGCATCTTTCCGACTGAAATGTCAATCGTTGTGAATTGTATGTGCTTTTCTAAGTTCTGTGTAATTTTGAATTCTATGAATACATATTCGGCAAAATACAAAAAAAAAAGTTCTTAAACAAAATTACCATGCAACACAGAGCAGTACAAATACTAACTATTTAGACTGACCAGCACCTATAAACTGACAGTTTAAGGACTAACTTGTATCACTGAGAATTTGGTCGTCCCCCTCCTAAGAGTGATACCCTTTACCCCAGGCCATGGGGGCCAGGCTAGCTCAGTGGTTACGTGCTCGCCTCTGAACTGATAGGACCAGGGTTCGATCCTCACCTGGCCCTCGATTTATTCACGCGGGAGGTGAATAAATCTGAGCGCGTCGTCCCTCGGAGAAGGACGTTAAACCGTCGGTCCCGAGCCTGTACGATGTCAGGTACTCGTTAAAGATCCCTACTCTAAATACATTTGAGTTAGGCAAAATTTAGTACTCCCACTGTAGAATCAATCTTCATTGTGTGGTATTACAAAGGGGCAATGCTCGGCCTATGTGTGTTCCCTTGTGGAACTGCCACTGCAACCTAACCTAACCTTACCCCAGGCCATGGCTCACTAAAAGAAGGTACCAGTTTTAAGGCACTACCCAAATTAGTACCTTGCACATTGTTGAGGGCCGGAGGTCTAGCTCCTCCTAGATGCTATGCAGGCATCCACCCGAGAAGATACTGCTTATCACACAGCGACACATCACAAACATCATTACAAACACTAACTATGAGTATTAGCAATGATTTGAACAATAGTTTGTCATCAATATTATACCTAATAAAAGATGAATCTGGATGATCTATTAATAGGAAGCAGTATGGACGCTTCTCTCGCGCTTCAACTTTTCGTCCGATCTTCTCCTAATTACGAACTGTATTGCGAAATATCGATCAAAAACCACTATTTTACCAAAAGTAAATTACACTGATCATGAAAAAACTTTTATACCAATATTTTAAAAGATTTAATATTTTCAGGCCTTTTGAGACCATTTTCTTTATGGTATTTGTATGTGTGTAGGTGAGTAAAAGTGTTTTACTTAGGAGTCTTCCTTGTATGGAAGAGGGGGGGGGGGGGGGGGGGGCTAACTAAATTGAGTAAGGCTGTAAGACCTTTGACCAGTTGTTTTTGCACCAGTTGTGGGGGTGGGGTTGGGTATTTGAGACTGTTTTCATGTTTGACAGACGACGAGGCTCTGCGGTCGCCAGGCAAGCGACGCTCTTCGCCCGAAGTCTTCAGCAGGCAGGAAGCCAAGACGCGACAGGACTACTCTCCCTTCGTCACTCTTACGGTCATCACCATTGTCGCCTCTCTGACCATCCTTGTACTCTTCATGCTCATGTTCTTCACACTTCAGGTCTGCTTTTTATATTTCATTCACCTAGACATTAATAAACATTTTAGCTATAAGCACCGTCACGTCTCTATACCACATACTCAAATATTAATTAAACCAAAGTTATTACTGGGAGTTTCAATGATAACTCTTAAAGCAGATCTCACTATTTTTTCTCTATATTGTTCTGTTACACATTCCCTTAATCTAATTACTAATTTGTTTGGGAGCCAGGCTAGCTCAGTGGTTACGTCCTCACCTCTGAACTGATAGGACCAGGGTTCAATCCTCACCTGGCCCTCGATTTATTCACGCCGGAGGTGAATAAATCTGAGCACGTAGTCCCTCGGAGAAGGACGTTAAACCGTCGGTCTCGAGCCTGTACGATGTCAGGTACTCGTTAAAGATCCCTACTCTAAATATATTTGAGTTAGGCAAAATTTAGGACTCTCACTGTAGAATCAATCTTCATTGTGCGGTTTCACAAAGGGCCAATGCTTGGCCTACTTGTGTTCCCTTGTGGGACTGCCACTGCAACCTAACCTAACCTACTAATTTGTTTACAATATTTCTTTTTTTTGTTTACTTTATCACCTAAAGTTACACACTTCCTTAATCTAATTACTAATTTGTTTACAATATTTCTTCTTTTTTTTTGTTTACTTTATCACCTAAAGTTACACACTCCCTTAATCTAATTACTAATTTGTTTACAGTAATTTCTGTTTTTTGTTTACTTTATCACCTCCCTCAATCTCTATCTCAATTTCCTCTTTCACACTTAATTTTAAAGAATACTAAGTGATTGAATTAACCTAAAATCTAAAAATCTCAAAATAAACACCTAAACTGAACCATTATTATATTTTTCGCAACATTTTTTCGTTAGTTCAACACTGATACTCTTTTTCCTTACTATATAATTATGTGCTAATGTATGTGAAGTCTGTGCTTCAAATAAACATCTGACAAATAACCGCCTTGTCAGATGTTTACATTTTTATTTAAAACCATTTTCGTAGGCAGAAATATATATATATATATATATCAACGTCCAAATCACAATAAGAAATGGGAAAGAAACTAAGGTCTTTCTTTCAAACTTAACAAGCGATCTTCGTCACAGTCAAAACTAAATTGAGTTGGACGTTGATATATATATTTCACTATACATATTTCATAAATATAATGTTAGATTCTTTTTAGAGTCTAAAAAGAGACTCTAATTGTGGCACCATATGTGTTAATAATTTTGATAAAATTTGCATTAGCATTTTATAATAATTGATTTTTTTTTTTTTTATTACATAACATACTTTTTAGTAACAATATAATGAATGAGTAAATTTTATTTCACTGGTCATGGTAAGGTTCACACGAAGAGAAGAGTATTCGTACTACTCTTTCATTTGAATGAAAATGGAATAAATAAAAATGTTTTATGTCAAAAAGAAATTATTTAGTTCAATTCACAATAGAATAAAAGTTCTAATGTAGTGCAATCTGTTATTATGTGGTATTTACTCATTGTAGGGTAAAAATCTAATGAAATGGTCTCCACATATAAAACTTTTAATGATATAAACAACGCGTTTCGAACACGTAGTGTTCTTCTTCAGGCATTAACTAAAAAAAATATACAATGACACCAGAGAGTTATCTATAGTACAAAGTAAATAAGTACAAAAATTAATATAAAATAAAATAAGGCAGAAAGTACGAACCTAATGGTGAGGGCCTCTGAATAAGACTGACTGGAAATGGAAAGGACATGGGTGGGGGTATATAGGGTACATCTGTTTCTTATTAGAGCAGGTAGAGTTTTCTCTAAAGTTAGGCTGAGCCTTTACATTTTCTTTTAGACTAAGTGTAGGAAACATATTGAAAAAATAACACACAGAGCTATAACGAAATATAAACCAAATATATGTATAAGGAGGAAGTAGAACTTTTTTTTTTTTTTTTTTAAAATAAAAATAAAAAAAAATATTATTTTTTATTTTTTTAAAATAAAAATAAAAAAAAAATAAAAAAAAAAAAAAAAAGTTCTACTTCCTCCTTATACATATATTTGGTTTATATTTCGTTATAGCTCTGTGTGTTATTTTTTCAATATGTTTCCTACACTTAGTCTAAAAGAAAATGTAAAGGCTCAGCCTAACTTTAGAGAAAACTCTACCTGCTCTAATAAGAAACAGATGTACCCTATATACCCCCACCCATGTCCTTTCCATTTCCAGTCAGTCTTATTCAGAGGCCCTCACCATTAGGTTCGTACTTTCTGCCTTATTTTATTTTATATTAATTTTTGTACTTATTTACTTTGTACTATAGATAACTCTCTGGTGTCATTGTATATTTTTTTTAGTTAATGCCTGAAGAAGAACACTACGTGTTCGAAACGCGTTGTTTATATCATTAAAAGTTTTATATGTGGAGACCATTTCATTAGATTTTTACCCTACAAAGAATAAAAGTTACTTATAACCTGAGAAAGGTAATCAAAACTTATCTTGATTTAATGATATAAAGATAGAAAATAATTAAACATGAAATATTAAGTTATCATTTAGGTAAAACGAGGTAATATCAACCAAGATAATGGAATAAGATGATTATATCTAAAGATATAACTATGTTAACTTGACTGTTGGTACTAAATTATACTGTCAGATAGTGAGAGGAACGTAAATCCCTGAAGGAGTTCAAACACTAAAGTCCAAATAACTTGAAATTAAATTAAGAAGACAGTAAATGTTTTTAAAAAGAAGTTAACATTTACAAACGGTTATTTTTCATGAGTTTCATATCACATAAAGTGTTCATACCTCATTGTATTTATGAAATATATACAGTGAAATATATATATCTATATATCAACGTCCAACTCAATTGGGTTTTGACTGTGACGAAGATCGCTTGTTAAGTTTGAAAGAAAGACCTTAGTTTCTTTCCCATTTCTTATTGTGATTTGGACGTTGATATATATATATATATATATATATATATATATATATATATACATAAAACTAAAATTTATCGGGACTCGGTCAGTTATGGAAAGTTTGAAAAATAGTTTTTCTGTTTCAAAATTTATACTTCTGCATACAAAAATGGTTTTAAATAAAAACCGAAACCGAAACTTTGGCAATGAGAGTTTAATTTGAACCTGAAGAACTGACCTAGTCCCGATAAACTTTAGTTTTGTTTCTATTCCACGGTCGAATATTTATATATAAATAGTTCAATGAACATAAAGAAACCTAGAGAAATTAAAAGCACACAATTACAGTCTCTAATTTTTTATTTGAACCGTCTTCAGGAGAGATAAGAGAGGAAACCACTGGTTCAGACATGGTTGGAGACGGTCTCCAACCGTCTCTTAACCAGAGCGCTTGGTTTCCATCTCTTATCTCTCCTGAAGACGGTTCAAATAAAAAATTAGAGACTGTAATTGTGTGCTTTTAATTTCTCTATGTTTCTTTATGTACATTGAACTGTATTTGTCCGATCGTATTTCCATCGAAAAAGTATATATATATATATATAAATCAATAATCAAACCACAATAAGAAATGGGAAAACAAGATAGAAGAATCGCCCGCAAGATCGAGGCCACCAACTCAAAAATCATGAGAGCAGAAGCTCCTGCTGCTACTTTTAACAATATTTGCATATTAGAAGATTTACTGCCGATTTACACCAATATATATATATATATATATATATATATATATATATATATATATATTAGTGTGCTTTCCTGCCGTTGTGCTTCCGGCGTGCTTGGTCGCCCATTCTCTCTTTTCTCCTGAAGACGGATCATCCGAAAATTTGAGTTTGTAAGTGTGTCTCTTTCTCTGTGTGATGCTTTTCTTCGTTTGTGAACTGATATATATATATATATATATATCAGCTGTACCGAAAGATGTTGTATATGAAATGGAAATTAAAAGTATGGACTGAATTAGCAATGTTCTAAAGATTTTCATGTTCGTCATTCTAAGCTGTTCTGTTAACAACCACTTGTTAGTTTAGTTTAGGTTACAGTGGCTGTCCCACGAGAGAACACAGATATGCCAAAGATTGCTTCTTTCTAATACCACCAAATAACATTTTACATCGGGAGTCATAAATTTTGCCTATCTGAAATCTATTTAAAGTAAGTATCTTCAGCGAGTCATCATACAGGCTTGGGGCCCGACATAAACCACTGTGCTACAATAGCCTCTAACTATGTGTCCAAATATGTATACAATGACTTCTCAATGTGGCCACATTTAAATTAGCAAGGATTGTAGTTATTTTTTTGTTAAATAATTATTAATTGTTTATTAAAATTCATGAAATATGCTCATACTATGATTATAATAATATATATTTTTTTTTTAGATACTTTTTTTTAGATAATAAAAGCTATTAAATTGAAATATCTCCACTTAATTCTAATTCATTTAATTTAATTCAAATAATCGCGTTAGGTAATGTATACTGAACTCCCATACGACAGTTCATTTAACATTGACTTCGATAATAAATAGTTGGTTGGTAGTGGGTAATGTTATATTGTTTATTGCTGGTTGCTTAGCAACTATCTGTAAATCCAGTAAGAGTAGCGTGCTGAAGGCGTTTAGGGGACACGAGCTAACATGGTCGTAACCCAAGAGACTGCTATCTGTGGACTGTGCTATATTCTGTTGAAAGCAAACAATACACAAGTGACCGACAGCAATATAGAGTCCAAGTAACTTAAAGTTATATTATTAGGTTATTAGCACTTTGCAAACTTGTTAGGTTAAAGCGAATCATTTTGTTTTTTTTTGTTCTTAAAGACTTGATAGCGGTAGCGTACTTGACGTTAATAAGGAAGATTTCTTGGATTTGGAATTTTTTGTTACCTCAGTTGGGTTTTTGACTCTGACGAAGACCGCTTGTTAGGGTTGAAAGATCTTAGTCTTGTTTTCCCATTTCTTTTTGTGGTTTGATCATTGATTGTTATTTCACGTGTTTATGTGAAATCTTTTTAAAATGAGTATTTAAGCATTAAACAATGAATTAAATGTTAATAGCAATGTTGTTATTGACTCAATAAAGGGTCTTCAACCGGTGGGGTCGCGAAACGTTTGAAATTGTTTATTTTTAAATAAAAAATAAAGGACTAAATCAAATAATTTATTTATTATAAATGCGTTACAGCAATCTCATTAAAGTTACTATTGATCAAATTTATTTTAATTTTCCTCTTTTTTATTTGTTGTTTATTTTATTTTTGTTCTCACTAAAGAGTCGCGAATAAATTTTGGCGTCAAAAATGGATCGCGATGTAAAACAGTTTGAAGATCCCTGAACTAAATAACAGATGTCAGTAGTTTATTAGTAGGACGCACGGCACTAGTATTCTAATCGGCTTAATGATAGAATGTTGCTCCTCACTCTATATTTTCCATGTGAGAGGTGAACGTAATAATATACTAATTATTATGTAATAATACAGTAATATATATTAGTACATAAAAAGATTTCACATAAACACGTGAAATAACAATCAATGATCAAACTACAATAAGAAATGGGAAAACAAGACTAAGATCTTTCAACCGTAACAAGCGGTCTTCGTCAGAGTCAAAAACCCGACTCTAAATATATATCGACCATCTGATAGAATAGTACTATAGTACTATTTAGAATATATATTCTCAAAATATATATTTTCAGAAGTAGAAGTAAGAATTTATTGACTCTGACGAACACCGCTTGTTACGGTTGAAAGATCTTAGTCTTGTTTTCCCATTTCTTATTGTGGTTTGATCATTGATATATTAGTACATATGTTTGTAAAATTTGGCAGCAGTCCTTCATTTAAACATATTTCGTCGAATATTTTATCATATTTTACTTAAGCCTCTTTTTTTCATAAGTTGTTCAAGGTTTCTGAATCTTTCCTTCTTTTCGTCTTCCAAACATTGAAGAATATTTGTTAGGGTGGACCCGAGAGGGCCAGGCTAGCTCAGTGGTTACGTGCTCCCCTCTGAACTGATAGAACCGGGGTTCGATCCTCACCTGGCCCTCGATTTATTCACGCGGAAGGTGAATAAATCTGAGCGCGTCTTCCCTCAGAGAAGGACGTTAAACCGTCGGTCCCGAGCCTGTACGATCTCAGGTACTCGTTAAAGATCCCTACTCTAAATACATTTGAGTTAGGCAAAATTTAGTACTCCCACTGTAGAATCAATCTTCATTGTGTGGTATCACAAAGGGCCAATGCTCGGCCTACGTGTGTTCCCTTGTGGAACTGCCACTGCAACCTAACCTACCCTAGGGTGGACCCGACATGTTTCAACTGGCCTCCAGTCATCTTCATTGTAACTATAAAAACCTAATGTGCTTAGCGATAATATTAAAACACTGTTTTAATATTATTAACACTAAAGAGTGTTTTAAAATCATTGCTAAACACATTACATTTTTATAATTACTCTGAAGATGACTCTGACTCTGAAGATGCCAGTCGAAACATGTCTCAGATCCATCCAAACAAATATTCTTCAATGTTGTATTCTTTGTTAAAGCAAATATTTTTCAAGGAATAAAATAAAAAAATTATTTAAAAACTTTGAAAAACTTATGAAAAAAAATGACTTCATCAAAATATGGTTAACTATTCAATAAAATAATGTGTATTACTGTATATTCTGCATAATTTTATCTGCCATTCAGAGAGAAGAAATGTGTAATGACATATAGCAGAGTTTCTCAAAGTTTTTTCGACGCAGAACCCTTTTTGCTTCAGTAACTTTCCCAGGAACCCCAGATTCTAATGATTTTTAAACAATCATAAAATAAATATTTTCATATGCTTTTATAAATAGTATGTATGTTTAAAATCAATTAAAAAGTACTATTACTACATTGCGTATTTTTCGAAGACAAATTTAAAACTAAAAAGATTTTAATTTTCATATCTTCCACAAGAAAATAACACATAAAACAGAGTTATTAGCAACTTTAACACAAAGTTTATTTTGTAATTATTATTGGTTTTATAGTTGAAGGTTTGATTCTCAAGTCAGACTGAGCATTGAGTCTACTTTGGTATTTAGCTTTTATGGCAGTTTAAAAGGAAAATCGGGTTTCATATTAGTAGGTAGTGGGAAGTCGTAGCAATGTGTCAAGTGTTATTTTTGCAATAGAACGACATTCGGAAATCAGATAGCTCCAAAAACTGACTAGTGATTCATCCTAAATATTAATAAAATTTTGGCCACTTCTACTTATATGTATAAGTATTATTCAGTTTCATGATTCACAAGAAACACAGAATAAATCCATAACCAGAAAAAAAAATTAGAAAATTTTTTTCTCTAAATGTTTTTCGCGGAACCCCAGACAGTCCGTTAAGGAAGCCCCGAGTTCCGCGGAACCCACTTTGGGAATTTCTGGTCTATAGTTTGGTATAAGTTGAGAACAGTAAACTTTTTCGACTTGCGATTGTATGCTGCCCGCGTACAATCAACCATTAATATAGCTAACACAGAAAATATTGCTTAAATAACAAATGAACCACATTTGTCTCAGATATAAAAGAGGTTAAAACCTCCAAATTGGAAACACAGTTGCTTTGCAGGCCCACCACGGGAGCTTCACTGGTTTAGTACGTAAGGCCACTTATCATGGCCACACAGACGCAAGTTCGTTTCTATAAACCATATTTTGTATTTGTTACCTTAATTAGAACATATAAACATAGCATTTGATATTCTGTTCAAATAAAATGAAATCTAGTTAATTATAAGAAATTCGGTCAAAACAAAAACAAAAGGTTAGGATATCTATTTATTCCGATATCAACTTACGAGGTATGACGGTTTTTTCTAATTCTAATATTAATCTATTTATGACTCTGGCATAAACGATTGACGAGCCACAGCTGTCAACATCAAAACATCACAGTAATCACTTGCTAACCACAATTTCTCAACAATTTAAAACTCAATTTGTCTATAACATTTTAATCAGTTCTGATAACTTATAATTTTTTTTTCTTCAAACTTTTTAAAAAATTGTAGGGTAAAAATCTACTGAAATGGTCTCCACATATAAAAATTTAATGATATAAACAACGCGTTTCGAACACGTAGTGTTCTTCCTCAGGCATTAACTAATGATGAGTGCCTCTGAATAAGACTAATAACAATTTTTAATAATAATAATTTTTAATAATTTAATAATTTTTAATAAGAATAATAACATTTTTAAAAAATGTTCTGTAGATTGGTAAAGCTGTCCCTAAAATATATCGCTAATCAAATGAATGGTTTGTGAAACATTGTAACTTTTTGCTTTTAGAATTTCGTTCTATAATACTCATTAGTTATAAGTTTAAGTTATAAACTTATGTGTATATATATATATATATATACACTTTAACACAGAGAAAAGAACACAGAAAGACACTACAGAACTCACTTCGATATTTCGACATCCGTCGTCATCGGGAAGAAGTGCGAAGTACTCGCGTTTAGAGCAAACTGCTACTCAATGCGAGTACTTCGCACTTCTTCCCGATGACAACAGATGTCGAAATATCGAAGTGAGTTCTGTAGTGTCTTTCTGTGTTCTTTTCTCTGTGTTAAAGTGTTTATTGTCCACACGGACCTTTCATTTTATATATATATATATATATATATATATATATCACACAAAATTCGAAAAAAACTATCCAAACTGGACGCAAATCAGCTCGAATACGAAGAAAAGCAACACACAGAGAAAGAGACACACTTACAAACTCAAATTTTTGGATTATACGTCTTCAGGAGAAAAGAGAATGGGCAACCAAGCACACCGGAAATGGGTTTTCCTGCCGTTGTGTTTCCGGCGTGCTTGGTCGCCCATTCTCTTTTCTCCTGAAGACGGATCATCCGAAAATTTTAGTTTGTAAGTGTGTCTCTTTCTCTGTATGTTGGTTTTCTTTGTTTTTGAGCTATATATATAAACATATTTATATATATACATATATAAACTTATATATATATAAGTTTTAGTTATAAACTTATAACTCGTTACAGGAAGTGAGCTCAGTTAATTCATACAGTCCATGCATTACCTCATAATAAGATTGATTTTCACGAGAGTTATAGTTTTGTTAAAGCTTTGTTAGAGTCAGAATCTTTAACAAGTAACTGTCAAACTGAAACTCCTAACTCTCGGTAACCTTTGTTTTAATTATATAATAAGAAATGCAACGGTGCATTGTAAATGCAGTATCTTTTTACTTTGCTTCAGAAGTAATCTTAATCAAATTTAAATAAAATTACCGTTTACATTGAATATTTATTATATGATTGGATTAGGAGGAGCACTATACGTTAAATATATATAAAGCTATGCTTGAATGGGTAGCACAAGCTTGAGGCCTTTCAAACAATCAATATTCATTAGCTTTACTTCCCTACGGAATTCTGTCTAGCACTTTCTCTCTAACAAATAATGTGTTAAATTGTGACATATTTAGCAGTCAATGTGAAAATTATTATTAGTTTTGGTTACAGGTAAACTAATAATTGAAAAAAACTAAACGCTCACATAGAACTTGACGTTTTAATAAAACTTCAATATTTTTTAAATAATACGAATAAACAGCTATTCTTAACAGTGATAAGCAATCTAGCGCTGTCATGATGACAGAAGAATCACAAAATAAACTGATAATCTTACTAGATGATAGTGAAACTTATTCAATTTTAAAAATATCTTCAACTTTACTTACTAAAATAAATAAAGTTGTTGATGACCTTTATTATTAAGGTACATTGGATAGATCTCTGGCAATTGTCATTAATAAAATCATATAATAAAAAACACACTTACAGAATTATCAATATTTCGAACTGTTCGTCATCAGTAGTAGACTAGAAGAAAGGACGAACAACAGTTTGAAATATTGATAATTCTGTAAGTGTGCTTTTTATTCCTTCTGAGGTAAAATGGATAAACTAACAAAAGTCTCCACACAAATGAAGTTTTATTCAACGCGTTTCGAACACTTTGTGTTCATCATCAGGAAGACACCAAGGATGTGGTACTGATGGGTTGGTCCAGTGAACACAACTCAGTGAACACTCCAGTGAACACAAGTTGTGTTCACTGAACCAACCAGTCAGTACCACATCCTTGGTGTCTTCCTGATGATGAACACAATGTGTTCGAAACGCGTTGAATAAAACTTCATTTGTGTGGAGACTTTTGTTTGTTTATCCATTTTACCTCAGAATGAGTAAATACCACACAATTACGGATTCCACAGCTAATGATTTTTTATTCCTTTTTATGTGTCATGCTTTGTGTAATTTAAAGTATTATAGTCCTTTTGGACCGTTTCTTAAATTTAGTAAAATCACATAATGAAATATTTCCAGTAATATTTGGGTCAGTCAAATTACAGAAGTGAAATTATCCACTCCGTCCAATCGTGTCGTTCATAGGTACTTGTGGTTTATTCAACATTTTATCCAACAATGAACTGAATCTCCCTAGATTTTAAATTATTTTTTACTAACGTATCAGTATATTTAGCTTTTGAATTACTACACAAACAATAGAATAGAAATTAACTGCACGATTCCATATATACAAAAAATTTTCTAGGTTCTAAATCTTGTATATTTGAAATATGGTGAAGTTTTATTTATATATATATATAGGTGTGTTCTCTAATCGGGGTTCGGTCACTTTTCCAGGATAAAAAATTAAACTCTCGTTGCCAACGTTTCGGTTTTATTTAAAACCTTTTTCATAGGCAGAAGTAGGAATTTTTTAACTAAGAAAATGAAATTTACATTATTTAAAGGAACAACAATGTAAATTTCATTTTCTTAGTTAAAAAATTCTTACTTCTGCCTATAAAAAAGGTTTTAAATAAAACCGAAACGTTGGCAACGAGAGTTTAATTTTTTATCCTGGAAAATTGACCGAACCCCGATTAGAGAACACACCTATTCTATCAAACGATCTATATATATATACAATTAAAAGAAACGGTCCAGCTGACTTTTTTAAATAAAATAAATTCAAAACGAAGGAAACACACAGAAAGACACAGACATAACAGAGCGCTCTTCACACCTCCTGATGACGACGATGGTCGAAATATCGATGTGAGTTATGTCTGTGTCTTTCTGTGTGTTTCCTTCGTTTTGAATTTATTTTATATATATATATATATATATATATATATATATATATATATATACTGAGTTGGATTGCCTATGCGGTTTTCTATACTACCCAATATAGTTACTGTTTGATTATGAAACTATTGTAATAGTAAACTAGGCAAGGAAGTAAAATTCGCTAAACTGTACGTCCATGGTTTCTCGCAAAAAGAGAATCACAAAATATTTCAAACATTTGTACTTCACAACAGAAACGTTTTAAATTTACATATGGAATAGAGAAAAATTTAATTCAACGTATTTCTTGTTTTGAACTTTATAATGGTGTAAATGACAATATTACATATTAACTAATTGGTACACAAAGTTTACAACTACGGGAAGATTTCTACTATCCCCATGATAAAAACTAAAAACTGAACTGTAATACTTCATTACTTAGTAAAAAAAACTGATTGAAAATCTGAAAGATAAGATTCTAAAAGAATTCCAACGTATTGCTATATAAAAAGAATTCACATAAACACGTGAAATAACAATCAATGATCAAACCACAATAAGAAATGGGAAAATTTCCCATTTGGGAAAAAAATCCCAAAATGGGATTTTACTATTTCTTTTTGTGGTTTGATCATTGTATTGCTATATGTGCAAAAAAATGTAAATATTGTGAAAAAGTTTTTTAACAGGGCTTGTTTATCAACAAATAACTTTGTTTATTAAAACAAGATAAGTTGATAAGTTTATTATCAAATAAGTTTATCAAAAATATTTAAATATAACTAAATAATACTACACACTTAACTACAACGATAATTTGGAAAGTATCTCTATATATAAAGTTCGTGAGTTTGTTTGTTTATTCACACATTTTTCGTGCAGATAAAGATCTGAAATTAAATATATATTATTTATTACCCGAATAATTTTAAATAAAAGATAATTATTACTATATTCCAAAAATTGGAGCCAGGGTAGTAAGTAAGTGTCTTGCGTGCTCGCCGATGACAGTAGTTACATTTGTATTATATATAAATATAAGAAAAAATTTTTTTTAATTTAATATTTGCGTAATATAACACTGGTAATAAACTATGGTAATAAACTAAAGGCATGGAGCCAGGGTAGCCCACTGGCTTGCGTGCTCGCCGATTATTTGATAAACAAGATAATTTGATAAACAAATAACTTTGTTTAGACAAAATTGGTTTCTTGATCAGTATCATTGCTTAGTATATTACTCTTGTGAATGTATACTAAACATGTTCATTTTATTTATATTAGAAATAGGTAAAACCGTCATACCTCGTAAGATGATCCTAGAGCTGGAGCGCTTTCGGACGTTGTCCATCTTCGATCGCAACAAACGTACTGAGTTGTTATATAGGGGGTTAACAAATAATTTGTTGGTTAACAGATAACCTTGGTGTAATGGCCGGAAGGCTAAGGTGCACAGCGATCAAAACAGGTTAACAGATAACCAACCCTCTATATAACAGCTCAGTAGGTTTGTTGCGATCGAATATGGACAACGTCCGAAAGCGCTCCAACTCCATGATCATCTTACAAGGTATGACGGTTTTACCTATTTCTAATATAAATCATACTAACCTCAGTGGTATTAATAATATGCATGTATGTTCATTTTAAATTAGTTTATTATTTATTTTAATATCTAAATGTTTAATTCTCAATTTTTTCTCTTTTTTTTTAGTTTGTAATATTTTTATTTGTTTCAGTCTATATGTTAACTTTCGAATTTTTTGGTACATATAAATGATATATGGTTTCTTATATTTTATTTTTTATTGTATTACATTAAAAAAGGTTTGCAAAATAAACGATAAACGATAAACGACGTTGACTTTAAATTTTTGATATTTACCAAGAAATTGATTGTTTTTTGATATTTTTTTTTTAAAAAAAAAGAAGAAAAACGTTTTAAAAAGTAACGAATTTTGCGTTGAAATAATATTATGGGATATAGTGATATGAATAAGTAGGTATAATAGGTGTGTTGTTTGATGTGCAGCCGATGCGGTCTGAAGGACGCGTAGTGGTGAAGCAGTGCCGTTCCCTGACCCCAGGCTCGACCCAGCTGACTCTCAAGTCCAAGTCGCTGGGTGGCCAACCTGCATCCCTGTGAAAGCCCCCAGGAGCCTACTCCGTCATCCAAGACTGCCTTTCTAACCACACCACTGTCTCGTCTGTCTAACTACAATAGCAATTATTTTTTTAAACATATTATATTTAAACATTTCACATCCTAAGTGTATCTGAGTAATAATCCTTTAAACCAGTGATCTATGCCTATCAATCGTTCATTTATTGTATATCCTTTTAATTCACTAGGTTATTAAAAACATCCTAAATCTTCATTCTACATTCTAGTTCTCATGTACTACAGAAACCTTTAAGTAGATTTAGCTTTTCAAGTAATACATAAATAATGGAATAAAATTAAACCACACAATGTCAAAACAAAATCAAAAATTACTCTCCATTCTAAATATTAATGAAACTCAATGGAGTTAATATACAAAAAAAATTTGGATCGCCATTGAAGTATTCTATATCACCAGTTCAAGTTAATGTGTTTTTTTTTTTTTTATATTCTAAGCATAAATCTTAGTAAAAATTCTAACGTATTGGAATCAGTTATTATGTGGTATCTACTCATTGTAGGGTAAAATAGTAATGAAATTGTCTCCACATATAAAAATTTAGTGGTATAAACAACGCGTTTCCAACACCTAGTGTTCTTCCTCAGGCATTAACTAAAAAGTACAATGACACCAGAGAGTTATCTCATTGTATTTTTTAGTTAATGCCTGAGGAAGAACACTACTTGTTCGAAAAGCGTTGTTTATACCATTAAATTTTTATATGTGGAGACCATTTCATTAGCTTTTTACCCTATATCTTAGTAAAAATAAATTAAAGTTGTTATTCTAAAAAAACTTAACACATTCTTGGACAAAAATTATGTATACGTATATAAATCTACAAAATTAATAGAAAAATGATAAATATTAGATCTTTCAAAGTAGCTTATTTGTCAGAACTCCAACAAAACTCTTTGAGACGAACTGTCTAGAAAGCTTTTAGAACTTTACTATTATTTTGTAAAGTGAGAGCTATTTGATTTTTTTGGTGATATATTCTTTTAATGACTTTTGATCACTGAGATGAAATCCTGACGCTTATTTCGATTTGATATACACATATTTTCAATGCTAAAAAACATAGAACAGTTTTGTGAACAATAATAGTAATATTATTATTAATTAATTTGCTTTTAATATAGTTAATAAGATAATTAATTAATAATAAAATATCTTTTATTCATATATTAAAATATAAAAAGATTTTACTTAAACACGTGAAATAACAATCAATGATCAAAACACAATATGAAATGTGAAAACAAGACTAAGATCTTTCAACCGTAACAAGCGGTCTTCGTCAGAGTAAAAAACCCAACTGAAACACTAGATGAAGAGAACATCTGGTGAGGAGTTGAGATGAGTGAGGGGAAGAGTGGTATTTTAAAAGGGTGAAAGTGTAGGAAAGGACAAATGTACAGAAGGGATGTTTGTTTCCCTTTACAGATGTTTTCTGCATCTAGTGTTCCAATTGGGTTTTTGACTCTGATGAAAACCGCTTGTTACGGTTGAAAGACCTTAGTCTTGTTTTCCCATTTCATATTGTGGTTTGGTCATATATTAAAATATATATAAATATTTTACACTTTTTTTCTTTTTTTATCGAGGTTTCGTCTAGCTTCAATAATACAACATCTTTAAGCCGACGTTTCGTCTATATTTGTAGTCATCTTCAGGGCTACATCAATACAGAATTTAATCACAATAACATGTAAAGTAATTATATTACATTATTTAATTAATATACATAATTGCCTTGGTATTTTTCTATTGTGCTATTTTCTATTAATATTGTATTATTTTTTTATAAATATTGAATTATATTAAATAATATAATGTAATTACTTTTCATGTTACTGTAATTAAATTCTGTTTTGATATAGCCCTGAAGATGTCTATAAATATAGACGAAACGTCGGCTGAAAAGTGTTCTGTTATTGAAGCTAGACCGAACTCGATAAAAAAAAGAAAAATAGTGTTAAATATATGTGGTCGAGATAAGGAAAACATTCGATATAACTATTTTATAACTAATGCATATAATTAATAATACGTAATATTTATTATTGCTCACTAAACATTATGCTGTGCAGTCATAATTATTTCTCAGAAGAAAGTAAAAGCTTAGAGTAGGAAAGAATTTTATGCCAATAATTGGTTGGGTCTCCAACCGTCTCTGGACCAGTGCACTTGGTTTCCCTCTCTTATCTCTCCTGAAGACGGTTCAAACCGAAAATTAGAGACTGTAAGTGTGTTCTTTTGATTTCTCTATATTTATTTTTCTATATTGAACTATGTATATATATATATATATATATATATATATATATATATATAATATATATATATATAATATATATATGAACGTATAAGCCACAAGGAAAAGTAAAAAACACAGAAAATATGCTCTAAGGTCTTTCAATTATATGCCATCAGAGAGCAACTGATCAGTTGCTCTCTGATGACATATAATTGAAAGGCCTTAGAGCATATTTTCTGTGTTTTTTACTTTTCCTTGTGGCTTATGCGTTCATTAGTTTTCAACACGTGTTTATTGTGATTATTTAGTATATATATATATATATATATATATATATTGATAAAAGTATCGACCGTGGAATAGAAACAAAACTAAAGTTTATCGGGACTCGGTCAGTTCTACATATATATACATCATGATTTGTTTTCTTGACCCAATATTTATATAATATATATTTTTTTTTTTTTGAGGGTTGAGGTCTAATGATTTGAAACTAGTCCTTTTGCCGACTTTTCAACCTATATTTATGTCGTCTTCAGGGTTACAACTTTTTTGTTTTTACAATTAGCACTACTACAAGTAGTATTGTTTTCCCATTTCATATTGTGGTTTGATCATATATAAATCACATTAAACATTGCCAATATGGTAGTTTTTAACTAATATTTTGTTTTTAAAAAACACCTGGTCTATTTTTACCAATTTTATAATAATCTTGGATGTATGTTTATAAAAGAAAATGTAGGTAAAATACGTAAAGGTCACTGGTTTAAACAACTTTGATATTGATTCCATTTTGGAACTTCCATGAAAATAATGATTTTTAAAAATCTTAATAAAGCCGAGTAGATAAATCAAATTTATTTCATTTATTAAATGTAAAAAATAAAAGAAGAATTTTATTTTTTAATAAATTAAATAGTTAGAAGTTTGAATGGGTCATATTCATTATACGTGTTTACCAAACAAATGGATTAATTAAATATTTTTGTGACAAATCTGTTTTCCTTTACTATTTGTAATTTGTGTGTGTAAAAAGAAATAGAGGATGTTTTTCTAATTAAAATTAAATATACCAATTAGCTAATTCTAGAACATTTTAAAATTTAGAAGTAAACATATATTAAAAATATAAAATATTTTCTGTTGACATTTTATGAATAATTCCAAAGTTTTGTGTTTCAGTAAATTAGTGCAAATTTATTTGAATAATTAAGGTGAATATGGTATATATAAAGGTATATTTTGATTTTAATTTTTCATTAATTTGAAAATATAAATAAAACAACTAGTTTAAAAATTAGAATGATAAATTGCAAAATCGAATATTTTGCTGGTACTTAAGGTGGGTTTGTTAGTCGATGATGTTAAAATATCATTTATTTTGCCTTTCATGGTGACTTATGCCCTTGTGGATCAATCTGTTTTTATCAAATTGTTAACCTGAGTTTGAATCTTCTTCAACCTAAAAAGTATCATCCTAACAATATGCTATACTCTGAAAATGCAATTTAAAATTACAATTTTTAGTTTATCTGTCAGACTCTTGTTGGAAACTATTTCTATATATACATTTTGAAGCAAAATACAAAACAATGTTGGCGTTTGTCGTTTTAGAAGACCGAAATAAACGTATGTGTATGTTTATTAGGTGTAAACGTAATAAACGTATGTGTATTATTACACATACAAACGTATTTGTTGCTAAATATTTGTTGCTGATCAATTTGATTTACTTAACCGCAAGTTGATTGCGGTGCAACCTACAAAAAACAATTTAATATGTTTACTAACAGTGAAGTCTCGATAAAGCTTATGAAGCACAGATCTAGTTGTTTTTGTTTTATACAAACTAATAAACTACAATATCATCAGAATTAGAGAAGACTGGATGTCATACTAAACTGTTATTCATATGTTTATTTTATCTGTCATACACAGATCTAGTTGTTTTTGTTTTATACAAACTAATATAGACTGTTCTGGTGACCCACCTCTAACCAACAGAACAAGCCAAACTCCCTTCCCATTGACATCATCACGGAAAAACTCAAATATTTTCTTAATTTCACTAATAATGTTATATTTATTATACAAAATTATTAACTTTTATTCAAAAAAAAAGAAAATAGAAAACTTTTTAACTAAATTTTATTCTTAGTAAAACAAAAATCTATTTTACCAAATTCTACTTTGCTAAATTTTATTTTAGTAAAAGAAAATAGTAAACTATTTTTTTTCATTTTTATAATATCATAATAGTTTTGTCAATTTTACTTTAGTACAAATTGTATATTTCTGTATTTTATTGTATAATTTTTATTTTACATTTTAAATGCACTATGTATTCTTTATGTATATATATGTATTACTAATGTGGAACATGTTAAATAAAAAAAATTATATAATATAAATGCCCATGAGATGTTTTACAGACTACAATGTAAAGTAGGTTAAGAAAACAATTGTTGTAATATGAAATATTATCTTTGTCGTTTTGCAGATTGATATTTTTGAATGTGTAGAATAAATTATTACTTTATTGTGTAAAATTTACAAAAAGATGTTAAGCTTTCATTTTAAAACTTATGAAACAATTAATTTTTATTTTTTTTAATGGTACGTTTAATTTTCAGTTGACGTCTTTTTTTTAAAACTGGATGCGATTCACGCTGTGAGTGGTGTGTTTAGGTAAAGATGTGTCTCAGGTAAACTGAACTCATAAATACAGTCATTTTATCATTGAAGCAGAATATCTAAACAACTTTGAGAGCAGTTTTAATGAAAATCACATAAACATTTTAGAAATTATAAAAAGTCCATAAAACATTTAAACATTAAAATATAAAAACAACAAACATCTACCTTTAGCTTAAAATACACTGTAAATGAAATAGAAATCAAATTGTACTACGAAAATTCTTGTGATATATGATATTACTTTTCCTTTTATAATAATTTATTTAAACTTTTCAGATTTAATTCTTTTGTTGTTTTTTTTTTTAAATTAATATTGAGCAAAATTTATAAACAAAACATATTTTTCTCACAAAAAAGTAAATATATTGCAGTGTTGTGTCTTGAAAGTTTTTTAAAATTTAAAAAATACTCCTTTTTGATAGAAATAACTTACAGAAACATAATATTTGTAAATTTAGTTTTTCTGTTATACACTATCTTGGAAGTACGTTATAAAATCGTCAAACAAGGCTAAAACGAACAGAGACTAATATATAATACAAACATAGACTTTTTTATGATTTTTTGTGACTAAAATTGACTGACTACGTATGTGCTATACATTCATCACGTTTATCTGGGCCTGCAATATGAAACTTTGGGGTCTCTTCAAACCATCCAATTAACTATAGTTTTGCGTTAGTTCTACTGAGGTTAGTAATATTAGAATTATTAGTAATAATATCCGTCATACCTCGTAAAGTTTCTGTAGAGCTCGCGACCGGTTTCCGGGTCCGTCGGGTTCCCAACTGACTGTATTTTATTTTTTCTTGTAACCTACATAAACTTGTTATCTACATTGTGGAATCAGTGTTATCAGTCTAATTTTTACATTTTATTCTTTTATTTCTTATTTCATTATCTTATTATTGCATTCTTCGTTGTAATGTTATTATAATGTAACGAGACTCAAAGAACTTGAAATATATAATGAAATAAGAAATAAAAGAAAAAAAATGAAACAATTAAACAAACATGCAAACCAAGATTTAACTATACAGACAACATTGATTACACAATGTAGATAACAAGTAATGTAGGTTACAAGAAAAAATTAAATACAATCAGTTGCTCTTGAAAATGGGAACTTTTATTAAAAAAAAAAAGAAAATAGAAACTTTTTAACTAAATTTTATTCTTAGTAAAACAAAAATTTATTTTACCAAATTCAACTTTCCTAAATTTTATTTTAGTAAAAGAAAATAGTAAATTATTTTTTTCATTTTTATAATATAATAATTTTATCAATTTTTTGTCAATTTAATGGGAAAATGGGACCCGAAACCTATGGAGCTCTACAGAAACTTTCGAGGTATGACGGACATTATTACTAATAATCCTAAAATCTAATTAACGTCTTACGAAATGTCTTTGATTTCAAAATTCTTAGAAAACTCTCATTTATTCTATGATCAAACAAAAGTAATCAACAAAATCTCTTTGTTCAGAACTTTAATAATGTTGGTTAATAAGAACTTTAAAAGATGGTTATAAACTAATTCAAAGCAGAGTTACCAACTCACCCAAACCTATTTGCTTTTACACCTATCCTCATCTATAGAGCCCTAAAATGTCCAGAGACGATAACAAGACCAAGTCCACCAACCTTTACTCATACTAGACCAGTGGTTCTTAACCTGTGTTCGATCGAACCCTAGGGGTTCGAAGAGTTGGTCTCAGGGGTTCGGCGGAGCCTCCACCAAGGAGGTCAACAGCAAAAGTCACACTGATTTGCATGTATGTAATTTGTTGTGATTTCATGTATTGTGTTGGTTTTGTTCTTTGAACAAGATAATATTAATGCACGGTTCATTTTTTGGAACATAAAAAAAAAACATACGCCTATGACTTGAATTTGAAAAAAATCATATTTTATTTTTCACTAAAGAAGGGTTCGATGAATGCGCTTATGAAACTGGTGGGGTTCGGTACATCATTATACATCATATATACATACATCATACATACATCATATATACATCATATATACATCATATATATACATCATTCTACAGAACATGGTAAATGACTAACCACTCTATTTATATTAATTCAAAAATTACATTAAAATTCCAATATTTATACTTCTAAATATATACGATTGTTGTTGATCGAGAAATATTATTTTCTTTGTAAATAATAAATTTTTGAGATTTTGAAGTTTCTACATAAATTATATCCTCAAGGCTAAAACAGTAATACAATGAGAACAAATATTACGACTACGTTAGGTCTATTGTTTGCTAATATGTAACAGAAAAGATAAACTATGGATTTATCCATAGTTTATATATCCTATTATAAATCCATTATAATTATATTACCATTATATTATAACAAATATTACGACTACATTAGGTCTATTGTTTGCTAATATGTAACAAAAAAGATAAACTATGGATTTAAAATAGGATATATAAACTATGGATAAATCCATAGTTTATCTTCTTTGTCACATATTAGCAAACAATAGACCTAATGTGGTCGTAATATTTGTTATAATATAATGGGATAATATAATGTAATATAATATAATTATAATAGGATATATAAACTATGGATAAATCCATAGTTTATCTTTTTTGTTACATATTAGCAAACAATAGACCTAATGTAGTTGTAATAATGTGCTCAATGTATTAATGTTTTAGCCCTGAGGAGGACATGAATATATGTCGAAACATTGGCAAAGAAGTGTTTTTTAATATCCAGACCAAAACCCTCAAAAAATCTCAAAACTTGTGAATATAGAGTGTTCAAGAAACAAACAGTATGACAAACTTTAAAATAGTTGTAATCTATCGATAAATGCAATAATTACCTTTCGATAAATATTACAATTGTAACAAATTAATAAAGACGCGATTGTTTTGATAAGAGATAGGAAAATGTATGAATAGCTTTAAGAGAGATTTATTAAGACATGTTATGAATCATCGCTAACAAAGGTCCCCAGGAAGACTTTTGTCAGAATATACAAAGTGCTTTTGAAGCCTCTCCAACCCTTGCAATTTATCATCCTCATTCTTTTTTCTAGAGCTCTTTTTTTTTATCATAAATCTATGGGGCGCAAAAATGTATGGTATATACAAAAAAAAACATCGAATAAAGAATGTTGGTGTTAAAAAAATAAATAGTTTTAATATTGCGTTATGATTACTAATTAAACAAAAGTTTTTTGATTAGTCAGTTTTAAGCTCCTTGATTTTAAAAATTGAATTATATTAAGTGTAATTTATTGCATATGTTACAGAGTTATCCTGAATTTTGATATCATGTGATTTAATAAAATGTTCGATTAATTCTTCAAAGACATTTAAATGCAAAGTTGATAATTCAATTTTTTTTATTTTTGTTTTTTTAAGGTCATTGGTTTTGGGACATTCCGTGCATAGTATCGAAAAATTCAAGTAACTTTAATAAGTTATTTAGTAAAAGTATAGTCGGATTATCACCTTTATGAAGAAAAATTCGTATGAGTTCCTTACAGAGTTAAAATATTCATTCAAAACATTATGTTGGCTTCAATAAAAAGATTTATCATTGTTGAGAAATATTTTGTGTTTTACAACACTCATTAATAAAAGTAATCAGGTTTTTGTATCATCTGATGATCAGTTATTTAAAAATAAATTGATATATTTTTTTTTTAAAAAAAGGGTTTGAAATAATTGTGAAAAAGATATCAGAAAGATTTTATCGAAACATTTTTCTAACGAGAAATAATACAATATTCATTAAAGAAATTTTGAAAGAAATACAGTGTGATTATAATATCAAGATATGATCAAAGGAAAACGTAAAGAAAAGAAAAGGTTTAATGCAGCTACTTATTAAAATAAGCAAGTTGGTTTTATTTTTTCAATTCATTCAGACTAGTTAAATTAACTTAACGCTGTTTATCTTGCACTTTGAGATATCTCGTGGTTAATCTTGGGTATTTTGTTTAAAATTCAATGTAACGCTGTTTATCTTGCACTTTGAGATATCTCGTGGTTAATTTTGAGTATTTTATTTAAAATTCAATGGGATTACACTATAACCGCCAACTCTGTGTGAGTTCTGTAATCAGTAACAAACCTATAAGTCAGTAATTATATTTTTTGAAAAAAAACTTTTTATATAGTTTTTTTTAAGGAAAGACCTTCTTAAAAAGTCTCATTTATTCTAATACTATTCAATTTCATGAATATCAATCAATATCCCCCCCAAAGTGTCTGTTTTTAATTACCTTTCAGTCCAAGATGTTATGCTATCAAAGAAAGTAAATTAAATCAGATGTGTCTTTTTTAATATCTTATTTAATAACTTTAATATCTTATTTAATGTCTTATGTATCTTACGTAAAAGTTTTGCAACATTTATAAAACAAAAATTAATGTGAGGTATCAAGCTCGTAAAATATTAACTTTAGTTGAAATATTTTAATAATCACCACCTACCTACTAACAAAAGATAACCCCCCCCCCCCCCCCCCCCCAAACACACACACGTAGAAAATATTAATGTGAAAAATACATAAAAAAATTTTATCATCTCATAACGTGATACTTCAAAAAAAAATGACAAGAATATAAAAAGCGTGTTTTTTATTGGAATTAATAAACATCTTGTGTTTTCTAAATAATCAGTTCATATTTCATGGACAATATATTTCAAATCTAGAAACAAAGTGTAATTATGGAATATTATTAATGTTTTGTAAATATGTGTATATTAATGTTTTATATTTTTATATGTGTACAGTTTATTCAGGTGTTTTGTGTGTATACTGAATGTTAGTCCCAAAACGATAAATAAATATCCCAATTTTGGGGATTTTTGTTAATGTTTTGTTTATTTTTATATCCTTCGACCAATATTTTTTTTTTTTTTTTTTTTTTGGTATTACGAGTGTTTTTTCATACAGCTCTCATAATGGACAGAATTATAAAATGGTCCATGTATGAAAATATTGTATACCCAAATATACTACACTAAGTGCTTCGATTCTTCAGCACAGATATTCATCCCTAGTGTTTTAGAGTGAGTGTACTCGTTTTTTATTAAAAACACCAGTTTCTCCTGCAGTTAGATGTAGTTTAGTGGCTGGCTGGTCATAATTATTTCAGTAGTGACGTTCAAATAATAGTCATGAACCTAAATTGTTTTTAATGCAGGAAATAGAAAACTCGTGCAGTCGAGGTGAGATACATGTGGCATGTACCCCATACTGTATAGCAGCGCTTCTTAAACTTTTTTACTTCAGGGCGCACCTATGAAACCAAACCAAAACTTTGGGGCGCACCTATGAAACCAAACCAAAACTTTGGGGCGCACCTATGAAACCAAACCAAAACTTTGGAGCGCACCTATGAAACCAAACCAAAACGTTGGGGTGCATCACAGATTTTAATATAGAAAATTTAGTCCTGTGATTTGATAACAGGAAAATGATTGGAAATTAAAATGTATAGTTTTTTTAAGAAAAAGAAAGAGAGAGAGAGAGAGGGAGGGCTAGTAAAAATGATTTAAATCCCCGAGTAAAGGCACAGATGAAGTATTATCCATTCATGCTTAAAGATTAAAGAAATTTACCTTCCAGTTCAAAATATGAAGTAGCCGAGACTTGAATCAGACTTGAAAACCCAATACTTGGTGTTTTCTCAAATAAATTAAAATGGTGCAAAAACTAAAATATAAATCTGTTATATAAACTTAATCTTCCATTATCTTGGGGCGCACCTGGCTACCTTCCAGGGCGCACCGTTTGAGAAGCACTGCTGTATAGGCTTCCTACACTGCCTTACAGTTGATGGTCTTCCACAGGATTCTTAAGAATTCGGTCGTCCCCCCTTCGAAAAGGGCAATCCTCGTTACTCCGGGACCAGGGCTTGCTACTGGTAGTTCATCGGACCCCATCAGGGCGTCATTCTGAGGAGTCTCAGAGGATAATATCCTCTCTACAAAAAAGAGACACCTAGAAGATAATAATTAATTCTAAATCCAAGGATGCCTTTCATAAGGGAATGAATAACCTAGCCTGAGGTAATGTGGGATACAGTCCCAGGCTAGTGTCCAAGAAGAAAAGAGGTTGGTAGTCGGGTTTACTGGGAGCCCAGCACAATGTGCGTAAATGCATTTCACGTCCTTCCCCCCCCCCCCCCCCCAAAAAAAAAACTTCATTATATTATATTCACTTTTTATGAAATTAAATTATATGCCTAAAAATTATAATTATTCTGAGGTAAAATGGATAAACCAACAAAAGTCTCCACACAAATGAAGTTTTATTCAACGCGTTTCGAACACTTTGTGTTCATCATCAGAAAGACACTATAATACAAATTATATCTAATTATAATTCGCGTTCGAACGCAAATCAACGCGTTTGAAACGCGTTGAATAAAACTTCATTTGTGTGGAAACTTTTCTTGGTTTATCCATTTTACCTCAGAATGAGTAAATACCACACAATTACGGATTGCACAACTAATGATTTAAATTATAATTAATATACCTAGGAAAGATTGATTAAAAAACTATCAGTACTACTAACTGTGACTATGTAAATCATAAATATCATTAGAATGAATTAAAAAATTGCTGGATATGCTTCAATAAATACAATCTTTCCAGGAAGTATTGTACTATTGGAAAGAACGGTATGAACCAAATATTTTTATCTCTCACCACAGAAATTTCAACTTGCAATTTGAATATTAATAATGGTAAGCACCCACTCTGCAGGTGCATGTGACATCCCCCCCCCAGAAGAAGTCAGAAGACAAATACAGAAGTAAACTAAATTACTGTAAATTACTGTAAATCAAGACGCCTCATCGCACTACAAATATAGAAGTAAACTAAATTACTATAACAATCAAGACGCCTCATCGCACTACAAATATAGAAGTAAACTAAATACTATAACAATCAAGACGCCTCATCGCACTACAAATATAGAAGTAAACTAAATACTATAACAATCAAGACGCCTCATCGCACTACAAATATAGAAGTAAACTAAATACTATAACAATCAAGACGCCTCATCGCACTACAAATATAGAAGTAAACTAAATACTATAACAATCAAGACGCCTCATCGCACTACAAATATAGAAGTAAACTAAATACTATAACAATCAAGACGCCTCATCGCACTACAAATATAGAAGTAAACTAAATACTATAACAATCAAGACGCCTCATCGCACTACAAATATAGAAGTAAACTAAATACTATAACAATCAAGACGCCTCATCGCACTACAAATATAGAAGTAAACTAAATACTATAACAATCAAGACGCCTCATCGCACTACAAATATAGAAGTAAACTAAATTACTATAACAGTCAAGACGCCTCATCGCACTACAAATATAGAAGTAAACTAAATTACTATAACAGTCAAGACGCCTCATCGCACTGGTACTAACACTGGGCACTGGTACTCAAATAAAATAAACACTATAAGAATGAAGTTTTGGCAAAATACGTCGTACTTGAGTGTACACAAGAAAGAGAATACAGAATGAATAAACTAGAGAGGTACTTCTAAAGCAAGGTTTCTCAACCTTTGTTTCCTTGTGGGCCCCTTTGAGAACTTTTCACTGTCGAAATGTAGAAGTGAGTTATATCAATGTCTTTTTGTTGTTTTACCTTTTTGTTGTTTTCGTTATAATTTTTATATAAAGTCCTATGAACCTATTTATTTTATTGGAATATATAATCAAATAACTTAGAAGAAACGTACAGAAGGCAAAACTAAAGCTGGGTACGACATTTCGATATCCGTCATCATCAAGAGAGTTGAGTTTTGTGTTTTTCACTTCATCAATTTATTTTATTTAGCCTGTTTAACCATTCACTATTAATGCGTATATAAATGTATATAAAACTACAAGTTTATACACTAGATAAGAAATGTATAACTTGATAAAGATATAGACTTATAATAGAATATAAACGCAAAGCACTTGACTGTTTTTTCAGTCTGAAATCACACATCTAAAGCCAACGTTTCAGTTTTTGTTTTAAAACTTTCTACGTAGACAGAAATATATTATTTATTAAAAGAACTATGCACTATTACGTCAAAGTTTACAATAATTGTAAAATGCACATATTAAAAACAGCTCCAGCTTTCACGAAAAATATCTTCTTGTAAAAGCATAGATACAGGTTTTTTCTTTTAAATTTAATTCTTTTTCAAAAATAAATAAAACCTTAACTTAATAATTTGAACGTGAAAACATTCCAATTTCTGATATATAGATTTTATATATGTATATTTCTTAAAATGCAAAAATTAAGTTCTTGTATTTAAATATTGAACTTACGAGGTGTGTAAATAAAGTAGTGAGACTGATTTTTTTTTAAATTTTCTATTCAAATATAATTACAATATGATATTGTCACCTTCAAAATAGTTCCCTTCGGAAGCCACACAGCGCTGGAGACGGTCCTTCCAATCATTGTAGCATTGCTGGAACTCGGATTCTGGAATGGCCTTCAGCTGGTCGGTTACAGCAGTTTGTATGTTTTGTAGTGTCCCGAAATGAGTTCCCTTGAGGTGATTTTTCAATCTCGGGAAGAGGAAAAAGTCACAAGGACTCAAGTCTGGTGAATAAGGAGGCTGAGGAGCAACAGGAATGTTTTTACTGGCCAAAAACTCGTTTATTGAGATGGCAGTGTGACAGGGCGCGTTGTCGTGATGCAACACCCACTTGTCTTTGATGTTTGTTTGTTCGTTGATGTCAAATTCAACTGTTCCCCGATCATTCTGACTGTCAAGCGTCGATCTGAACGCACAAGGTTCCGTACTCTGTTGACATTTTCATCGGTGTTTGCACTTGAAGGCCTTCCGCTTCGTGGTTCATCTTCAATCGACTCTCTTCCTTCTGAAAATTCCTTAAACCACCGAAAAACCTGTGCCCTTGATAAAACACGTTCTCCATAGGCCTCCTGAAGTTTTTCAAAAGTTTCGGTTGCATTATGTCCAAGTCTGAAGCAAAATTTGATTGCACACCGCTGCTCAACTTTGAGGTCACTCATTTTTAAAACGCTCAAGAAAAAACCATTTCACGAAAACCAACGCTACGGACAAACAAATGACTGTGGCGAGTTCAGATTCATACTGGAGGCGCATCACGCGTGCACCTGACGCTACTCAAGGCCACGCGTCTCCAGCGTTGCCAGATCGAAAGCGACGTTGCCAGTCTCACTACTTTATTTATACACCTCGTAAAATCATAATTCATAATATTGATCATGAACAACTATACTAAAACAACTGATATTTGATAAGTATTTGCAACAACTTGCTATTCTTCTTCTTCTTAAATGGAATTGTTGTTTAATATATTGATAGTAATAATATTTTTAATCAATTCTGTGTAATTTTTAGTTATATACTTGTAAATCTAAATATCCAATTCAAACAGACTTCTTAAAACCATTGATACAGAGGGATAACGTAAAACACTCACTACAGGTTCAAACATTTTAACCCTTTATTTTCTATTCTGGTTCTTCTCTTATCAAACAGAAATTTCCAATATGTTCTTAGTAGTAGATAGTCTCTACATATAAAGTTTGTGAGTTTGTTTGTTTGTTTATTTGTCTATACAAAGTCAAATGGTGATAACTAATATGGTTAGTTTGCTTTATTAGATAAATTTATCATAGTATTCGTATGCGAGAAGTCAGAGCCTGACCATTAATATTCTAGGCATGCTGAATTTGTTATTTTTTTTCATTTTCATAGTAGTCATGTTAGAATAGTCAAAACAACAAAACAAAAACGATAAGTTTGCTAAATTTCATAATATTTCAGAGAAAATAGTCGTTAAGTAAAGTAGTAATACAGTAAATTTTAGAAATTTTATATTTTTACTTTTTTCTATTTTCACAGAAATCCTATGAGAATGGTCAAAATCTGATTACTAACATGGAAAGTTTTGGTTAATTTGACAAATTGTTCCATTTTGATAGCATTCCTCTAAGAACTCAAAACATGTTCAGTAATACAATATGTTTGAAGAATTTGATAATTTTTTCCATTTTCATTGTATTCGTGTGAGAATATGATGTGTGTGAAATACTGGAGATTTACAAAATTTGAATTTTTTTTTATTTTCATAGAATAGGTGGGAGAATAGTAATAATGTTAACACATATACGGTAAATTTGCTAATTTTGACAAATTATTGCATTTTCTTACAATTTGTGTGACTAGTCAAAGCGTGAACACTAATATATTATTTATTGTAACAGATATATCAAAAGAAGAATATATAGGCATTATGATAAAGTGTTTTTTGATTATGAACATAATTATGTGCTATTAATATTAGTTTGATAATTTCTAAAACTTCTGTTAACTATAATAGATATCATTTGTTAATCTATTAAATAATTATTTCATATTCTCGTCGATCAATCATTAAATTTTCTCTTTCTAAGTTTATTATAATTAAATAATTATAGTTTAGGTTGAAAAACTACTATTTCATCTTTTGCCATCATTTATATCACGCTTTGGAAAAAACTATATACATTAGGAATGGACTTCTTCGTTTTATATTACAAAAAGGATACTAATTGTAAGCTAATTCTTCGGTGATTCGATGAAACTGAAATTTTCTGAGATTTTTCATAAAAAATAGAAGCATTTTAAAGTCTCAAAGGGAAAACTTTGGCTTACATTTTCAATGTAGAAGGAGGGCAGATGAGCGACATTAAAAGTAACAAATTTACTACCTATGGGAACAAAAGCCTTGTTCTTCTGTGAGAGATTATTTCGTAACACGTTTTTGTTTTTCTTTGGCTTTATGAAACTGTGGTAATGCCAAGCCATATTATATGCATAAGTTGTGTTTTTTTATATTGATAACTGGTTCAATCACTATATGTACGGTCTCCCGGAATGAAAAAACTAACAAACATCCGGCATATAGATATTTATACCATATTATATCTAAATTGGACATTATATACCCAAGAAGTCTAACATTATACTTACTTACAGTTCAGATGAGTGCATGAAACTCCAGATTTTTTTGTATTGATTATGTAAGCATGTCAACAAGTTCCAAAAGTATTTAGGAACGAATGTACAACACTACGATATGCTAAGTAGTAAAACTCATTTTAGAAATTAATAAAAAAACCGATAATTCAAGGATGAAATTTAAACTAATTTAATTACAAATCAATACCAATATTTAATTCAGATCTTATAATTGATACTAATAGGTTTGCCGACAGTCTAGCCCCGTCCAAAAGTATAGTAAATTAATTCCCTAGTTAAATCAGCATTAACGCAGCGCTGCCTGGTGACCTACATTTGTAAATGTTGATTCCTTGAGTTTTTTTACGTTGTGAGATGTACAGAACTATCTGTAGATCTGAATCTAGAGTTGCCTACTTGTTATTTTGTCCTTTTTTGTTTTTTAAATAAATATTCTTGGCAATTACGATTATATTTTATTTTAATATGTTAACACGATATTTAATACGTAATACGTACCACGTATACTTAGTTAATACGTAACATACATACGTAATTTAATATATTATATTTAATTACTTAGAACATTATATAATTAATTGATTTTCTACGTCTTAATAACAATAGATGCAATTAAACAGATACAATCTTATAATATTAGATTAAAAGGAAATAGTAATATTAATAATTATATTTATAGAAAGAAATATCACAAATATTAGTAAAAATATTTTATAACAAGACTAATGATTCAGTTTTTAATGAAATTTCAACTTTTATATTTTTTACAATTTTATATATAAACTTGTAAAATAAGTATGTCTTTTCTGACACTAAAAGTTTACCATATTTTAATATTTTGCCTTCCATTATTAATGAATAAAACTTAAAGAAAATATAATTCTATAGTAGTATAATATAAAATAATTGATGTATTATTAAAAAGAAAAGAATTTAGAAAAATGCTACTAATATATTATCTTTAAATTGTTTTCTTTTTTTTTGCGCGATTTAAAAAAAATTAATTATGTTGTTTAATCAATGAATAGTATATTTTAAGGACTTCAGTCCTTAGGTTAACGAATGCAATGTATTATTACTATTATCACACTAGTAGGATTACTAAGCAAATTAATTTGTTTTTTAAATATTAATTTGAAATCATTTTCTTAGTTTTAATCAAATATTTTCCTTTTATATATATATATATATATTTGAGTATTTTTGAGCTACTAGTGAATTACAAGAAAATAATAAGGCAAATAGAACATCTTTCTAAAAAGATTATTAATGCTAAAGCCGCTGTGCTTTTTAATAACACTTGTTTAAAAGAAGACTTGCTGCCAGTATACACCAATATATATATATATATATATATATATCTTAGCTTTGTCACTATTCTACCATATTAAAATTTATTTATTGGTCTAAGAAGGCAGGAATTCTTCGATATTTCATTGAAATACACAGCAGACTCTGTGTTAACGACCATCAATCTGGTCTATACTTAACTTAAGTAGGTACATATTCTTCTTATTCACATATTTTTGTGTTCTATTATAAAGGTTTGGTTTTTCGTCTGAAAAGTGATTTTCTTTTATACATCTGATCATACATAATAAGTAGTATATCTCTGGGGCAAATAATATAGAAGTTAACACCAGCCCACCGTAAAGTTGTTAGGAAACTGGAGCAGACCAGCTTAAAGCATGGTAACGCAGAGGATATTGTGTATTTAAATGAAATATTTATTTATTATAAATACTTTATATATAATTATTTATTATTCTATAAATATACTAGACGACCCCGTAACCCTTTGTGTCACACAGTGTTAAGAAATTATAGCAACATTTAATAATATAAATTCACTGAACGTGATTAACAGGAATAACTGTCATTACTGTTTCTTGTTATTGTGTCATGAAAAACAAGATTCTTATGTGGCCCAAGTTTTTCATATACATGTTTTTGAACATGATTCAAGATATATACATAAAAAGTATATTTAATAAAACAAAAAATCATTTAAAAGTGAAAAATTTCATTTATTTTATGACATACATAAATAAAACATCAATTCAAGTTAGATGCACACTCAATAATATTTGAAACAAACAAAACCTGTAAATTGAAATATTCAATTTATTTTACCCTAGATAAAATAATATTAATGAAAGATATGACTTTTTATAATATATCCTTAGAACATTCGTATTTGTGCTGATATTTGTCTTGTGTTTTTAAAATATAAGTTTGTGCTTTTAAAATTATTCATTTTAAACCTCTAATGTAATACATACTTTCCGAATTTCATACATCTAGTTAATACAAAAGTTCCAACAACAAAATTTAAATAAAAATGTTGACTCTCAAAGTTTTATTTGAACTAGGAAAACTGACAGATCCCTGATAAATAAAATTTGTTATATATGTTACACATGTCTGTGTTATTTGACAAAGGGGAAGGAAAATGATCTTATTAAATACTATGAAGCCATAAAATTCCCAGTATAATAATTCTATAAAAACCCAAAAATGTAAAAGATAATTCAAAATTGAAATCTTTCGTTTAGAGATTAATAAATGTAATTATCGTACATCTTTAATCATAAATCAGCTTAAAACAACATTTTTTCTTCGCTGTTTATGATATTTTTCATCATAAAAAAATTTTTCAGAGTTTTTCAGAGAAAAAAAGGGTATTTTCCTGTTTTAAATTTGAAACTTTTACTTTAATATTCAATGTAGAAGGATGTAAAGTAAACGATGTAAGAAATCTACTGGCTATTTGAACAAAAGCCATGTTGTCTTGTAGGAGAATATTTCGTATCAAGAAATGTTCACTTTGGTTTTTCAAAAATGTTATTACTGCTGTAGTTATACAGCATAATTTCATATAATGAAATTATTTACATCAGCTGTGTGATGTACAAAAATAAGCTTATATATTGATATGTCCTTCAATCACTATCTGTACTACCTCAGGAATGAAAGACTAATAATCATATTCCATTTAGATGTTTACATTATGCTTAAATGAGACGTTATGTGTTATATACTCAAGAAATTTGATATTAAGTTACTTATAGTAAAGTTGAGTGTAGGCCACTGCAGATTTTAAGGAAAATGTTATCATTGTTTTATCCCAACCTGACAGATTTCTACAAATGGAACTTAGCAGATGTATTCTTAAAGTATTATTATTCCAAAGTATGTATTAGGTGATGAAGTACTCGTTCTAACACTCCCTTATTCTATAAAACACCATTTTCGTGTCAATTTCATTATGATCCATCAAAGTTGTGACCAATATCATATTCACATACTTTCAGATTAAAACAGAAATCAATTTTTTTTTTACTTTTCTTGTCTTCGTTACATGGCAACTTTCAAAAATGCCTACTATCTAGAGTTATTAATTAAGGATAAGAAAGAGAGTACATTAATTGGCTATAAATTGGTCTTCCTATAAGGCCCTCCGCAGCACATGTAAACTATTTGGCTAAAAGGGCTTGTCAAATCCTAGATCTCTCAAATTCCTACAGGACATGTCAAACAGTAATGCATGAATTATCAATTATCAATGCAGAAATGGGAACTGGAATGGTCACCTCGACCAAAGGTGTCTTTACTAAAACATTCCTCTAACTATTCATTCACGGAAAAAGTGCAATACAGAAACAAACCATATAATAACAAAAGCACTCTGTAGCCATGGTCGAACCAAAGGCTACCTCAATAGATTTCGGATCATTGATAACGACTGGTGTCCTAGTGACAATTTAATACCTCAGACGTGGAATCACATATTATTTAACTCGCCGAACCTCCATCAAGAGCAACACAGATTCATGAACTTCACAATATCTACGGGTAATTTCTGGCATCTAGACAAAAGTAAAATTGTGAAGAACAGTCAAATGTTTGATTATCTTAAAAAATTCATTAATCAAATAGATTTGAGAAACTTTTATTATGGTGGAACAATTAAAGAAATAAGATTTATAAATTATTATAATCCAAACTTTTGTAATAACTTTTCATGTATAAAGTTAAAAATATTTAGTATTAAAATTATGTATTCCAACTATAACTAAAAATATGATATGCTGTAGCAAGTAGCGAAGAAATATAGTGATTTTAAATCTAATTAAGGGGACAGGTTAGCTAAGTGGTTAACGTACTCGCTTCTGAACTGGTAGCCCAGGGTTCGATGCCTACCTGGCCCTCGATTTACCCACGCAGGAGGTGAATAAATCTAAGTAAATAGTCCCTCTGAGAGGACGTTAAACCTTTAGTCCCGAGACAGTGCGATATCAGGTACTCGTTTAAGATCCCTACTCTAAATACACTTGAGTTAGGCAAAATTTAGGAGTCTCAATGTAAAATCACAGATCAAACAAAAAGACCGTAAAGGGCAGACCTATTTAACCCGCTAGGGGATCGGATTAAAAATATAAATCTAATTAGTTATATCGCAGCATATAATATCTATGTAATGCATGCTGAATAAATGTTTCATTAAAAAAAATCTAAACTATAAGTGTAATTTTTGAGCATAATATCAAATTAACCCATCAAACATGTGACCTGAAGGGTGTTCACAAATCTTTATTTTCACAACTGCTATTAAGTGATATTAACTGCACATGTGATATTAACGATACTTAACTGATTATAAAACACTTTTAAAACTTATATAAGTACTTACTTATAATAACAATATACAATATATTATCTTTCTGATTTGTGGACTTCTGCCTATAAACAGGAATTGCCAACAAATTAATTGTTACTGTTTGTTCTTTTCAAGAAAAAATCACGCATCCTTAATTTTTTGTTTAGAACCTACACTACGAAATTTTTAAATACGAGTATTACCTACTTTTCACAATTAAAGTGACACCTATATCTCAGAATTTCTGGAAAATGTTATCCATGAGATTCCACTTTGTTTATTAAACGTATGTTTTTGATGAATCCTAGTTCAACATGTGTTGTTTTCATTTTCTTTTATGTGAGTTTTCAGAAATATTCGTTGATTTTTTTATATCCCAGTTTTAAAAAAGATATATGATTTAATAATTTATAGATTTGAATTTGATTTGGATTTACTAATAGTGAATTGTGAAAATGAAATTGTATGAAAAATAAATGCTTAAAATGAAGTTTTAATGAAAGTAAGAAAAATCAAACAACCAACATAAAATGCTGTTGGTGACTCTCTGAAATTACGTTGGTTTGTTTTATAAATTTAATATGGCGTCTTCAAGTGTTACTACTTGCATTCATGTAACTAATAACATCTTTATTAAAAAGAAAAAAAAACCTTTTTTTAAACACTAACACAACATAAGTACTAATTATTATTCGAATGTTGTAGATAAATATATCAAATAGATGGCAAAACTAGAAAAATTACCTGGAGTTTTGGAAAAAAGACGCGTATACTGCTACTCGTAAGAAAACCGAACATCAACTGATTCAAAATCATGTATCTGCTAATATAATTGGTTAATTCCTAATGATGAGATGTATACTCAACTATCATTGGCTATAGTAGTGTGATTCACGCATGCGCTTTAACCAGAACGCTATATCAACAAACTTCAAATATTATGATAATAGGAAATATTCTTTTATTAATTCTATAGAAATAGATAATCAAATTAACACAAATAAAGTCATATTTTTCTTAAATTTATCACAGAATCTGGAGTAGACTATATCCAGATTTAGAAACTGATAGTATTATTATTACTAGTTAATTATTTCGACCTTATAATTATTATTTCAATACAATTATTATTATAAAAATATGAATTTTGTAATAAAGTTAATCAATGAAAATTAATGACTACATCAAATTTGATAAATTACATTAACCCATAACAATGGTTTATCTACATTAAAAAAAATGAATATTTTAGTAGGTTTGGTCTCCAACCAAATGTAAAACATTTATACATCACAACAATCTCAACTTTTTCACGTTTTTTTGTTATCATTAGGGTTAACAAATCATTAAAACATAATTATTATTCTTAAAAACAGTTCTACAGTTTTAATGTGTTAACAATAAGTAAGAAATAAAATCGTAGCTTTAATGTGTGATTAGTTACACATTTCTGATAAAACTACTATTTTTGTCATTACTTCTTCTAATTAATTAGTCATTTAAACTGCACAGTAGATTTTAATGACTGTTAATTGTGCTTTTTACTAATTTCTTAGCTTTGATAAAGCCAAATAAGTCATACTAAACGTGATACTAATATGAAGATGTATGTTTTTATGACCAAACTCAAGAATACTTAGCTTTTCTTTATTATTATTGGTTGAGAGTCAACTATAATTATAATTTAAACCATAAACATGTTTCATCATCTAACCTGTACTTTGTGAGTTATATATGGTGTTATGGTTCATTGGGATAGAGGAAAGTGAAACTAAAACTAAGCCCTCAGTTTTAGTTTTACATAAATTTAATTAATACAAAATGAAAAATAAAGTCAGAAACATTATGTTGTAATCATGTTTTAATTTAGAAATAAATAATTGAAATTAAAAACATCAAACAGTTTTAGAAAGTCTAATTTCAATTATAAATTAATATAACCTACATAACTTATAACAATTAGGTATTATTCATTGCAGTATAATTCAATCTTTGAACTGTGCATCAAAATTGTTGTTTAATTTCAATTATCTAAATAATTATTCTCGATAATATTTTATTAGCATTAGATAAGATTTATTAGTAAGAAAAAGTTGTTTATTTTGTACAGAAAGATATAGTTGTCTTAAAATAACCAGTAATAACATATTTGTTACTAATATGGGATTGTAATAACTTTGGTGTGTTTTATTCATGTAGATATTTGTTTTGAACGTTACATTCTTTACAAGTATTATTATATATTCATAAAGTTAGGTTTGTAATGTGAATTTCTGTTATCCACTACCTCTAGATAATAAATCAGGCATTTATTTTCCAGTAAAAGCATCAACGTGTTAGTCGCTTTGCAATATTTTTACCTCAATGTGAAACCTTAATAAATGTAAGGTTTATTTATTTAAAGAACTCTGCGTGAAACCTTGTCCATAAAGACAAATTGTGCTAAATAATATGATGTTTTCTTTTAACTATATTCATATAAAAACCTCTAAATCATAGTCACCTTTTTCCAATCTAAGGAAGACAATTAAAGTATTGTATTTATAACCCAATTAAAAATAGTAAATCTTTAAGATTAAACATTGGCTATAAACGTTTTAATTATGAAAGCTGTGCCTTCAATTGAAATATCCACATATGCAAAGTCAATTTTTAACGACTTCATTAAAATCTTTATGTTCTCATTTCAGTTTTAGTTTTACATTTCAAGCAAAAGCTCACATCAATATTCTAGTAATGTTACCTTGATTTTCTAAAAAAAAATATGATTATCTGTGTAATGGAAGATTTAAATCCTTACACTTATTATTCAAATAAATGTAATGACTTATTATTCTTCTTACACCTCATATAAGTCATTTAAACATTTCATTAACCCTCTAAACATCAATTTTATTTCAGTCGATTCAGTTAATAAATTTCTTCCATGTCTTCCATGGCATGATGGATTTGTCTCATAAAATGCTTTAATAAACGTGTATATTGCACTCTTGAGCAAAACTTAATATCAGTTACGATTACAGTATCATTGTGAATGTAGTACCTTTCCATGCTATTTAAATGTGATGAATGACTCTTTCCTCAAGAAAGAGGACTTATGTTTGTTGAGAAATATCCAGTTTTTTTTTTACAATTCTAGTCTAATAGTTCATATTTATTATTTTCAAAAATTAGAAGCTACCAACTATAAAAGATTTAAATTATATTGAATAGCTGGCTTTGATTTCGATTTGAGTATGTAAACTGGCTAATTCCTAATATATTTTTTCTCAATATACATTCATAGCAACCTTATAACAGAGTACAGGAGGCAGGAAAAGGATAACATACACTCAGAAAAAATTCGTATATATGTTATTTGACAATGGGGAAGGAAAATGATCTTATTAAATACTAAGAAGCCATAAAATTCCCAGTATAATAATTCTATAAAAACCAAAAATGTGAAAGATAATTCAAATTTGTAATCTTTCGTTTAGAGATTAATAAATGTAATTATCGTACATCTTTAATTATAAATCATCTTAAAACAACATTTTTTCTTCGCTGTTTATGATGTTTTTCAGAGAAAAAAGGGATATTTTCCAGTTTTAAATTTGAGAATTATACTTTAATATTCAATGTAGAAGGTGGTCAAGTAAACGATGTAAGAAATCCACTGGCTATTTGAACACAAGCCATGTTCTCTTGTAGGAGAATATTTCGTATCAAGAAATGTTCACTTTGGTTTTTCAAAAATGTTATTACTGCTGTAGTTATACTAATGAAATTATTTGCATCAGCTCTGTGATGTACAAAAATATGCTTATATATTGATATGTCCTTCAATCACTATCTGTACTACCTCAGGAATGAAAGACTAATTATCATATCCCATTTAGATTTTACGTTATGCTTAAATGAGACGTTATCTGTTATATACTCAAGAAATTTGATATTAAGTTACTTAGAGTAAAGTTGAGTGTAGGCCACTCCAGATTTTTTCTTAATGCCGTTATTTGTTAAGTGATATATTACTGACTGTTTTCTTTAATATTTATTTAAATAATTTGGCATTAACTGTAATTATCAGGTATCCAAGTTTCGTCTGTGTGCAAACAAACAAGCAACAAGCAATCAAGATGAACAGGGTTTTATAAGTATATAGACGTTATTTATATCAGGTTCTGAAAGTAAATTGTAAAAAAGTTCCCTTGGCGCAGAGCGCAAACGCACTGGCTTCCAAAGCAAAGCTCCGTGGGTTCAATTCCCACAAAATAACGCACATTTTATGATTTATTTTAGACAATGCATGGTGGTAAGAAAACGAACACCATCAGATCGGTCATCAGAGTATTATACAATAAGTATAGAGAGATAGATTATAAAATATATTTATTTATTACATTTGTCAAACAATATATGGATATTTTGAAGTCTTAATGGGAAAACTTTGGCTTAAATCTTCAATGTAGAATTAGGTGAGATAAACTAAAACAAATGTAACAGTGACCATGTAATGTTACAGATGACCATGTATGAGATCTACTACTGACCATGTAATGTTACAGATGACCATGTATGAGATCTACTGACAATGTAATGTTACAGATGACCATGTATGAGATCTACTGGCCATGTAATGTTACAGATGACCATGTATGAGATCTACTGACCATGTAATGTTACAGATGACCATGTATGAGATCTACTGACCATGTAATGTTACAGATGACCATGTATGAGATCTACAGGCCATGTAATGTTACAGATGACCATGTAAGAGATCTACTGGCTAAGGGAACTTACAGCCATGTTCTCCTCTAAGAGATTATTTCGTAACACTTTTTTCTTTCTTTGACTTTACAAAAGTGTTATTATTACTGCTGATTAGTCGTTTTTTTTTAACTATTAATATACTTGATATCGCTGTCACAAAGTCCCATCTCTTTATCCAATATAGTCGCGTTTGAAATCATTGCATTTTATTTCCCTGAAGCTCCTTTAAATTGATTATTATTACGATTTAAAAATTTCAATGAGAATGAGTTTCATTAATTAAGCAGAGAAATAAATCACAAAATCAAAATGCTTAATATATTTCTATTTATATTCTGCATGCTCAATATAGTTTATATAACATTTAATGATATTTTTACTTATTATAAGTAAATATTCTAATAAGTGCAAGGCATGATTTTCGGAACTTTTTGGAATATAAAGCCATCCCCCAAGAAATAAGTCCTAGTTCAGATAATGTAGAAAATATAATTCGTTAAAAAATGCTGTTGAATTTAGTAGGTACCTCTAGTTAACATAATATTTCTGAGAATTGCTTGGAACAAAATATTCTGAGAAATTCCTTATTTTCCTCTACAGGTCGTTTCAACAAATGCACAGGCATATGTCAAAATTAATTTTTGGAATTTATCAAGTAGAACTTATCTTGAAAATACAATGTAAGACAGCAGTCTAAATAGCGTGACGGTACAGGTACAACGTTCGAACATTTCAGTCTTGTATGTCCGATTGTTGCCTATTACTCATTGCACTTGAAGCCCTCTCCCGAAAATAAGCTCTAGTACGTATTTTGGACCTAAAAATAAACTAGTACGGTGTCTTATTTTCGGAAAAAGACGGTAATAGATATACGGAGATTGAACAACAGGATTAAATAAACAAAAAAACTGGAATGAGTACAACATTTATTAAAAGTATAACAAATTGTACACACTTCAACAAATATTAATCACATAATATTTTTTAAATAAAAAAAAGCTCAAAAAATTGTTAAAAAACAGTCCTCAGCAATTATAATATAAAAACAATTTCCTACTACACATGTTTCTATTTATTACAGTATAAACAAATTTACAATAATAAGCTCATCCTACTTGTATAGATAATTAACTAGGTATATTAAATTTTTGATACTAAAGGTATAGCTAAAATAAATCAGTTATAATTGGAAAGCACCATTATTATCAGACCAGCTGATATATCGGTAATCTCATAAGTGGTAACTTAAAAATGTTTTAGTATGAGTAAAAAATGAATCATTTATCAATACAAATTATATAGATTAAAGAAGAGTGGCGTAGCATGGGGGGAGGGGGTGGCATTTTGTTGAGGGGGTACAATTATAAAATCAATACAGATAGATATTTTAAAAAAATGTGGAATAACAGGGGGGGGGGGGGGGTGTGAGAGGGCCGTCTAAAAAAAATTTAAAATAATAAAAAGCTAACCAAAAATTTTATACCAAAATTAGTTTTTAATATTATAATTGTTTTTATGTTTCATGTGTGATACTTTTTTTTTTAAAGAGATTTTTCAGCTGTAGTATTTGTAAATTAAAAATAAAATTTTAGATATTTTTCAAAGGGGTTGCAATTTTATTATATTTATTTGCATAGCCACTTAATTTATCATTTTTTTAAATTATACGTTTTTGTTTTGAAAAAATCTTCGGTTTTTCTTTGATGACGACTCCATATGTATACGAGTACTGCAATAAGACGTAAATCTGGGACTAATAACATGTGGGTTTAAAATTACATCCTTGATTGTAATTTCGTGAAAATAAATATTTTGAGGACTTTCTGGGAATTTTTGAAGGTTAACGGATTATCAACAGCCAGCATGAGGGGGGGGGGAAGGTATCAAATCTTACGGTCGCTCCGTCGGTATAAAGCAGTGTTTCTTAAACTTGTTTACTTCAGGACGCACCTATGAAACCAAACCAAAACTTTGGGGTGCATCACTGATTTTAATATAGAAAATTTAGTCCTGAGATTGATAACAGGAAAATGATTGGAAATTAAAATGTATAGTTTTTTTTTTAAGTAAAAGAAAGAAAGAGACCGAGACAGAGAGAGAGGGCTAGTAAAAATGATTTTAACCCCCGAGTAAAGGCAAACAGGAAGTATTATTTATTGTTGCTTACAGATTAAAGAAATTTACCTTCCAGTTCAAAATATGAAGTGGCCGAGACTTGACTCAAACTTGAAAACCACATACTTGGTGTTTTCTCAAATAAATTAAAATTATGCAAAAACTAAAATATAAATCTGTTTATATAAACTTAATCTTAATCTTCCATTATCTTGGGGCGCACCTGGCTACCTTCCAGGGCGCACTGTTTGAGAAGCACTGGTATAAAGAGTAGCTACGCCACAGATAAAAAACGTCATGTTAAAAAGGATTTCAACTAAAACAATAGTAAAAATCTGGCTCAGATAGGTAAAGATATGCAGAGAAGAAGCGATTCTACTCTATAAAGGAGCATCATGTATAGGGAAGGGCTCTTTTCTGTTTTCCCATAATTTTTAAAAAGTCACGATTTCCCATTTTCAATGTCAAACTCGACCCTCGAATTTCCGTACTATTAGAAAACCGACATAGGTCCGGAAATTGGTAACACTGGCAAGTGGGTAGAGTAGGCATACAGGTTTTCCTGTATGAGAAGGGAGGATAACTAAGACTATTCTCTGCCTCACCTTTCCTTAAAATCACAATAATCACATATAGGTGAATACAGTTAATGTTTATTTAACATTAAAATACTTAATATAATATTGTTTATGCATAATAAAGATATAGTTTGCTTAAGATAAATTAGAGTAGCCTAGGCTATTCGGTCTCACTCTGCCCTCATTATGAATTACCAATAATCAGATGATAATTTATGCTATTCGGAAGAATTAAAAGTACGGTTTCTTTAAGTGCGAATACTTCGAAGGTCGAGTGTATAAATAGTCTTTTTTTTTTTTCTTAACTGTGGGGTTATATTTGTAGAGAAGTTCTTTAATGTTCTTGCATTTTATATCATCTTACTTCAAACATCCCACATAGGTTACTGATTGAATTAAACAATTAACAAATCAATGAATAAAGAAAAAAAAGTCTTTCACAAGTCATCAAGCAATTAAATAACTAATGAATAAATTAATATGACCACAAAAATACAATTCCGTAACGTGTCAGTTACTTTAAGAAAAATCATTATTCATTCCAGTAGTCAAACGATTAAACATACTTTTCCATATTAAAAAAAAAAAGTACATATTATTCTTTATTACGATATAGATGTAACTGTATTACCTTCTGAAAGGCTCAAATAAATAAAACTGTTAATATTTATTTAACAAAATATTATGGAATTTCAAAAATTACGTCTCCAAACAAAAAAAAACTTAACACAGAGTCACTCCCGCAAATAGACTCTCAAGAGTGCAGATGTAAACTTGAAGAAAAACATTAAATATTAGAAAGGCGTAGTTAGTTTTCACATTTGTATGTTTTTTTTTTCTTTTTGAGACATAATTTATGAAATTCCCAAAAATGAGTAAATACCACACTATAACAGATTGCACAAGTAATGAATTACAGCTGTTAAGTTTAGAATCCACATTTCCAACCAAAAGAAGTTAAAAATAACTTTTGTGGTATCTCAACGCTGCATTTAAATATAAAGAAATGATTTTTATCTTCAAAACAACTCAAACTTGATTGACATACATAAATTACAATCAAAATAAATATAGTAATAAAAAAAACAACACAATTTAAAATTATTTTCGTAGTTTATAATGTTTTTTTTTTGTTCAAAATCTGCTGCCCACTATTGAATAATATGTCTTGTTTATTGTATTATAAAACAATTTTCTATTTTAAACAATTCAATCTTAAAAAAGAAATCAACTCGACCAAGAAATTGTATTTGATAAATTCAGAAACTATTTGAATTGAAACAATAGAAAATAAATAAAAAAAAAGTTCCATGAAATAAGTAATGAAACCAACACTTTGTTAACAAATAAAGTGTTTATCAGTAAAAATAATGTGTTAATCCTTTTTAATAAATAAATAAAAAATAATTCATTATTAGTACAAAGTTAACAAATATATATTTTAAACTTATAATATTTATAAATACGATACACTGTATAGCTTGAAACAAGTAAATACTATTTTTTGAAAAAAAAAAGAATTTAATTCATTACATGTTTACAAATATACATATATATAGTTCAATGTGGAAAAATAAACATAGATAAATTAAAAGCACACACTTACAGTATCTAATTTTCGGTTTAAACCGTCTTCAGGAGAGATAAGAGAGGGAACCAAGCGCACTGGTTCAGAGACGCTTGTTGGTCTCCAACCGTCGCTTCACAAGTGCGCTTGGTGCCCCTATCTCAGCTCTCCTGATGACGGTTCAACCGAAAATTAGAGACAGTAAGTGTGTTTGTTCCTTAGTTCTGTGTTTGTGATTCATCGTGAAGCGTATATATATATATAAAATGAGATGAGTATAACAAAAAATATTATAAAGTAAAATAAAATAACAAAAAACAAAGCAATAAATAAGAATAAACTAAAACAAAATGAAAACGTTTATATATAAAACTCATAATATTTGTTGTATCAATAAATACGATACAATATATATTGATTGCTTGATACAAGTAAATATTATTTTTCTGAATTATTAATTACTAGCTTTTATTCAAAATGAATTTATCTTAGTCATTCACAATTAAATGATATTCTAATACGTTCCATTCTTAAAACTGTCATGTTTGAAACCTTTAATTACTGATAACAAACTTAACAAAGCAAATATTAGATTTGTTAATAGCATTTTCATTTTTTTTTTTAATATCCGCATAACGGTTAAAAGTATTATCTATAATAATAAAATCTATTTACAATACGTCTAGCAGTCAATTGTAAAAATATCACAGTAAAGAAATTCACATATAGTAAAATATAACCAAAATTAGTTTTTTTTTTACAGAAATTTCAAAGATAACATATTAATTAGTATTGAAATGAGCTATATCCAATTTAACCATTAGTTTGATTACAATTATTCCAAATCACCTGTTTCTTTAACAACAAATCGGTCTGCACTGCAAAATATTAATGAAATTAGTCATTAATGTTATTTTTTTTGAAATCGAGTCTCCCTTTCTGTTTTCTCCCAAAGACGGATTGCCCGAAAATTTGAGTATATAAAAGGTTGCTCATGCCTGGTATAGACCATATAAAAATCACTTTTCAAAAATGCTGCTCCTCACTGTTTAGCTATAATCCTGATTACTATAATCAAATGCATTCTTAATTAGTTTTAAAATAACTTAAAAATAAAATACAAATTCCAATCTTTTCCTGGATATAAATTGAAGAATAAATAGTTTTAAATAGTTACCAATTTTTACGATATTAAAAAAAAATGCCTACGGATTGAATGAGCAAGTATTTCCTTCCCAAATAATACTTGAAAACATGTTTATTATTTCATTGCTACAGAAGTAATATTAATATCAAGAAACCTACAACCTTCTAAGGAACAAACCACCAGACAAAATTGTTTCTTAGATATAAACAATCATATGTTATATAAACTGATAACTGGTCGTAAACGTGTATTACAATGCCACACAGCGTCAGATTATTGAACTGTAGAATTCAAAGTCATTGTAAACAAAAATAACTAATTGAGATGTAATTTGCTTTAGGAACTGCTGATACAACAAGCACCATTACACAGCATAATTATTTAAGGAGATATTCCTTAATTATATGTAAAATCATTCCATGACAACAACATTATAAAAAGTAAACAATTATAATATACATAAATGCTAATTACTAATTTTGAAAAAACTAGTTAAAAAATATATTACACAATTTTAAATACAACCAACTAATAAAAGTTGTTAATGAAATACATAATAAATAAAAATTACCGATAAGAATACAACAAAACGGGTTACAATTCTGTGAAAACTTTTAAATGAATTAACCTCAGTACTAATAACATTACATAATTAAGTGATGTTTTTGTTTTCTGAATAATACAACAATATCTTTTGTTCGGGTATTTATTAATACATTTTTAATAAAAGAATACATAAAAATTCAATACTCTTTGTTTAATGCAATAAATTCAGATCGATGATTAAAATTGATGGATATAATGTCTTTTTGATAGGATATGTAATTCAAAAAAATACTGATTCATTGTAGGCAATGAATGAGGCGTTATTCCATGCCAATACTTCGTAATAACTACATTATTTTTACGTTTTTTTAAAAAAAAAAATTGAGTGATATAAATGAAAGTTTTATATAAAGCCCTAGTAAATATTTTTTTTTTTGGAATAATGCAATTTAAATCAGTAAATGCTTCAAAACTTCCTACATAAGAATAAAATCAAATTGTAAATTTACAATTATGAAAAAAAAAAAGAACAGAATATCTATACATATTCCTACATCTTAAATTTAAATAGCAACAAAAACATTTATATTCACTTATTTTTTTTTCAAAAGTTTAATAATAAATACGTTATATATATATAAACAAACGATATAAACAAAATCATGTTTTATTTACATGTAAAAATTAATTGTTAAAATATTTTACATATAATATATTTTTAATAAATATATATTATTGACCTGTAATAAATATTGGATTTATTTATAATATTTATTTAGTAAGGATAGAGTCTATTTCAATATTTTGTAAATCATATTTTGTTTGTAATAATGCATAATAAATAATACTCAAAATTTTTCAGAATTAGATGATTATTAATAAGAGTTTATAATAGATATTTATGCAGTAAGAATATACAATTGTATATTTTATCAGTACTTATGTGCATTGCATTTTTCGTTAAATTTATACTAGCCGTATAAATATACTATTTTTTTACTAGAAACTCGGATGAAAAAATGACTATTTATTGTTAACAAAATATCGACTAATTAGCTACTAATTAAATAATATAATGAGTCACTATACATACCTATTCTAAAGCTCATACAACGGATCTAGAAACATTTCAACTAGGTAATGCATTACATTAAAAACAAAACAAAGGTAATTTTCATCATTCTCTTTTGGAATAGTATCTATAATAGGCTTTTTTTCTTTTTTTTTTTTAAAATCATATTAAAAGTTTTTTTTTTATCAGACAAATAATTACAAGTTGGTCCTCATCATAGTTTGTTATTACTCATATATATATATATATAATTCTGATAAAGAGAAAACAAATTTTAAATTGCTCTCTTAACGAGCTTACACAGTCCCATTTGTTTAAGTTAACAATGACAAGTCATACAACACCTTAGCTACAAAATAGTGAGCAAATATTTTCACTTCTTTTTCTCCTGTTTTTGTCCTTTTTTGCAAAACAGTTTTTTTTTTATATATATTTATATATAGAAATTGAAAGAGTGAAGGTTTGATAACAGAGGGAAATGGAAGACAGGACAAACGGGCTGGGGTGGGGGGACTACTAGTTATTTTGATTTAATGGAAATTTCTTAGATATTATTGCTCTTTATTTATGGTTTAAGTGGAACTACTTGAGATATAGAGCAGGTTTTCTATTGTTGAAACCTGATGTGGAATTGGGTTCAGGATATTTAGTGGAATTACAAGAATCATAAACTGTGCTTTCATTTATATCAATGTAGGTATCCGATAGTTTAATGGCAACAATTGCATCCTTTATTGTATCAACTCCAGGTAAAATGCATTCTAAATTCTTATCATTATGAGCTAAAAGAAAATCAAGAAGTCTTAATGTAAATCTAGTTGAGAATTTAGAAACCAGCTTACCATAATCGGTGTTTACTTTGAATAAAAGAAGTCCAACACTTTGGGCTGTTTGATCAAAATGGCTGTTGAAGAAAGCTTCTAAAGGTGCTATTGATAAAGAACCAGACATCCATGTTGAAAGTAAACTATCAATGAGTGGCATCACAGGTTGTTTCAAAGAGTTGGCTACAGTTAGAAAACTGTCCATTACAAAGAGAATATCATCAGGTGGAATACGCTTTAGAAGAAATTGAAGTGAGAGGTTTAAATTTGCCTGAACAAGGGCTAATTCAGAACCAATATGACATTCACCGATTGAAAGGCATCTTTCAATAAGTATTGATGGTTGGTAGAGTTTCCCAAGTGATTTGAGAATAACATGGAGACGAAGAGTCCAATGGCTTAAAGGTTCTTCAAATTGAACCAAACTTTTCTTTGGAAATTCATTGTATTGGGTTGGTATTTGCATAAGAGTTGGCAAAGGGCAACAAAGAGATCCTCCGTGCATTTTAATCACTCTGCTTTTCATTTTAAACATCACAACTTCTCCATCAAGAAGAGCAGAAAGAACAGATTTCTTTCCTGATGAACGATTATCAGCTCCCCAAGTCCATACCTTTCCATTTGAATCTAAAGCAACAGTAAAATTATCACCACAACCAACATCCTTAATCATTGCTCCAACAGTTACCTGGGTTGGGTGTTGGATGCTTTGTGTTTTCTTATTTTCAACAGGAGGCATTCCAAGTTGTCCATCCAAGTTTCTACCCCACATATAGAGAGAACCATCATCGGTAAGCAAGGCACTGTGCTCATTTCCAACAAATACTTTCTTTATCCCACCAACTACATGCGATGTATCAACTAAAGTGGGAGTCAGATAAGACATTCCGTCTTCAACTTGAGTGTCCCAATTTTCTTGCCTTCTCAATTTTCTTCTGTTTGCATGGGAAATTGTTTTCAAGATAAAAGGACTACAGCCCCATTGGTAAACACGACCGCCTTTTGCCACAGCAAGATTGTGAAAATATGATGTTGCTATTTCTTTAATAGGCTCTGCAATACCATAAACTTGCATTGGTAATGACGATTTCAAATGAGTTCCCATTCCAAGTTGGCCAAAAGCACTTGAACCACATGCCCAAACCTTACCAGCAGCATCCAAGAACAACGAATGCGCATGTCCACCTGAAATCGAAACAATTAATTTATCTTGCAAAGCTTTGACAATAGTTGGTACTCTGCAGTCTTCAACATGGCCGTGTCCTAGCTGACCGTGAATTCCCCATCCCCAACTGTAAACAGTTCCATCGACATCTAAAGCCAAAGAATGATACTGACCAGCAGCTATTTGAGTAATTGGCTTATCTGAAAGGTGCTCCAATCTAATGGGATGCCAAGACATCGACATGTCTGAAATACCCAATTGACCATATCTGTTATTTCCCCAACAATATATACCAAAGTCAGTGATGGCAAATGAGTGGTGTTTACCAGAGGAAACAGATAAAACTTTCAGCCCAAGACCGACAAGTGAGTCGACCACCGCGGGAGGACAGTTAGGCTGAATCGAAGGTCCAGTACCTAAACAGCCCATAGCAGAAGCACCCCATGAGTAAGCAATCCCATTCAAGCTTATAACACAGTGATTAAACCCAGCACCAATAACTTGCGGTGTTATTTTAATATCTTTCACTGGAGTTATACTATAACTTATATTTTTGAACATCAATTCAGTGTTTATAACATTTTCCGCATATGATAAATGTATACAAATAAGAATATATGTTTCAATCCATAAGCTAAGGGGAATTTCATGGTGTGTATCAACCATCCAAGGATGAAAAACATTCTTAAAAGGATTATATAAAGCTTCGAGGGATTCAAGAACTTCATTGCTGAGAGAATAAATATTCGCTTGTATACAGTTCAAATGAATTTTCATTATTTTTGGCTTTGATAAAAGTGCCTCAAATAAGGTAGAGTCTGATAAAAGTTGCCAAAAACCGGAGCAGGATACAACACTGAGTGGATAGTTGTGCTGTAATAAGGTTGCAAGAGCAACAACAGCTACATGTTGCAAACCACGTTTTTTCATTATTTCTAAAAGATCTGAGCATAAACCTGCTTGAACTAAAACACTGACAGCTAAAGCTTCATCATAACCTCCTTTATTAATCATATCTAAGAAATTGTGATGCAAACTGTTTGAATAAGCTGTCAGCAATTGATGAACATATGCTAAAACTTTTAAATTAGATAAATGAACTTTTCCCGAACTTACAGTATTGGGTAAAGCATCAAGCACTTCAGGTATTCTACCAAGTATAGCAAGCATAAGAGTTTTTCTTAAAGAACCACCTTTTGCAAGACTGTACAACTTTGAAGCTTCTTCAGTTTTACCTTTCGCCATTTGTATATCACCAGCCTCACAAATCAATTCCTGTAAATCCAGTCTGAAAATAGTGCTTAATTTCTCAGCTAAATCCAAGTTGTTCATTCCTATGATGCTGTTAAGAATAATAGCACGAGGTTGGCCCTGGAGAGAAAGCGAGTAAATCGCTCTATTAGTTACAATGACACACCGACTTGTCTTGAAGTTGGTACAATGTAAAGCTGTGATTTCTTCGTTGCTTTCTAGTTCATATTCATCAGCAATATTCTCTTCAAAATGTTTGGTGATTGTTGCGTTATCAGAATCATAACTACAAGGAGACAATTCCAAAGATGTTATACACAATTTCTTTCTGCTTTGATCACTGAATATAAAAAAGAAGTCAGTTACAACCAAGTGTGTCACTGCCATAGGCAACTTGTAACCTTTTTCAGTATTTTGTTCGTAATTTGTAACAGACACCATGGAAGGATAAATCACTGACATTACATTAGGTTGAAATACGACAATGTTGGATACAACTTTTTCAAATTTTATATTCTGTTGACCTTGTAAGTCAAACCGAATTGAATCACTATCGGAATACTCGACAGGTTGTAAAGAAACCATTGATTTTGATCTACCTTCAGTAATCCTTTGCTTAATTGAAGCTATGGTATCAACAGAGAGTTGCTTTAAACCCTGCAATCGGGAAGAACGTGGTTCATTTACTTTAGGAGTATCTGGTTTAATTGTAGATGTTTTTTCATTATAAGAAAGTTTCCATTGACTGGATGATTCATTTGTAATTAAAATAGAAGTGCTCTCATTTATACAAAGAACAGACAATCGGGAAACTATCCCTTCAATTTTAACATTTAGGAGAACTGAACCAGTTGAAATCACAAATATTAAAACATTACCTTTATTGGTACCAATTATTCCAGCATCTTTGACTTCTGGTTCTGGAAGGGAACGAGTCCACCACGCCAAACTGGTAGGGCAAACTTCCATTCCTCTCAAAGGGCTAACTAATGGTGATATATCAGAACATGACCACAATGAATTTGCATCATCTTGAATATATTCATCATCAACTAGAGTCAAGAACGGCAAAACAAATAAAGAACAGTCTGTACAGGCAACCAAGATCCATTTGCCATCCTGACTGAACGTTAGAGCTTTAATCTTTTTCTTGATATCATCAAACCAAGGTATCCATCGAAGAACTGGCCGCTTCGTTGGTATCAATTTATATAAAATTATGTCACCTTTTAAAACAAACGCCAAAAGGTCGCAATCCTGAGAAACAGCTGCACAGTTTAATTTGCAGTCACTAATGTTAACTATTTTATTTAAAGTAAAAGCATGTTTCTTTAACATTTTAGAATAAATTTGTAACCAAACTTCATATAAAAAAACAAAAATAAAATCAGCTGATGGTTTTCTATAAGCACTGAGAAGGACATAAAAGTGAATAAATTCTCTAAAATATTTCAACAAATTCTAATAAATTATCCATCTTGCTTTCAATTAGGGAATCGAAGTTTAGTAAAACTGAATAATTTCTAATTTAAAAGATAATGAAAAAAGGAATGAGATATTTTCGTTCTGACAGGTATCTCTGTATCTTGCTTGGTAACTTGATAAGAGAAGTCAATAGACTGTTATTGATGATAGACTGTTTAATACTGTAATTTTTTATTTTAATTAATTTATTTTTAAGTGAAATGTAGTGCTTAAAACTATTATGGCTGTACCACTATTATATTAATACGAGGTATGTTATTTTTTCATTTTGGTTGAATTCATGTTTTTTTGAATAGTTTTTGTCTTCTGTTGGAGCCACTTAACAGTGTTCAATATTTGTTTTTAGACTATAATTAGTATGTTCCTGATTGTATCTCTCAGTTATTATACGGCAGTTGCATTATTTAGTCATGTCAATTTATTACTGAAGAAATCAAGGGTCATAATGTGATAAGAGTGATTTTACGATTGCAACAAACCCTTGAAGTACCAACACTTTCGCTAAGAATTTTAAGCAAATCCCAAGACATATCCTCATAGTTAAATGATTATTTATGCTAACAAAGATAGTACAGTTTACTATTGATGTTGACTCTATAAGTTACATACTGTTTTTTCTTTCAAAGATAAAATATATATATTGAACTATTACTTTATTTTCAGTTTTGGATATGTGTCCTTGGGAGGTGGATAGGAGTAGAAGTTTAGGGAACCGTGATGTTGAGGGCTTTTGTTAAAAATGGTTTGATGGAAATTTCCATGAAGTTTTGTTTGAAGAACCTGTCTTCAACGCGTCCTACATTTCCTTTGATCTGTCTGAATTTATAAGTATCTTTCAAATTTAAATAAAAGGAGCTTACCTAGGAGGTAAGTTAACTTTGATGGAAAAGTTAAAAGTTCTTTAGGAACATTAGCAACAGCTAGAGAAACTGAAGTTTTAAAAGTTTCTGCGAAACAGAGAAAATTCTCAGTCATTCTAATAAAGATTAATTGGACCCAGTTCTTGAGATTCTTGCTAGATTTACGAAGTTCCTCTAGTTGGCAACAATATATGTGATTGTTATCAAAAAAAGGGAAAACTCTGTGGAGAGTTTCCAAAGGCACGAAAGAAATATTTCTAACGTAATGCAATCACTTATTATGTGGTATTTACTCATTGTAGAGTAAAAAGCTAATGAAATGGTCTCCACATATAAAAATTTAATGGTATGAACAACGCGTTTCGAACACTTAGTGTTTTTCCTGAGGCATTAACTAAAAATACAATGACACCAGAGAGTTATCTGTAGTATACAGTAAATATAGTACAAAATAAAATAAAAATAAAATAATTTTTATTTTTTTTTAAATGTATTTTATTTTATAAAATGTATTTTATAAAAAAATAATTTTTATTTTTTTATTTAAAATGTATTTTATTTTATTTTGTACTATATTTACTGTATACTGTAGATAACTCTCTGGTGTCATTGTATTTTTTAGTTAATGCCTGAGGAAGAACACTACGTGTTCGAATCGCGTTGTTTATACCATTAAATTTTTATATATAAAAAGATTTCACATAAACACGTGAAATAACAATCAATGATCAAACCACAATATGAAAATGGGAAAGCAAGACTGGGAAAACCCAACTGAGTTGGGTTTTTGACTCTGAGGAAGACTGTTAGTTACAGTTGAAAGGTCTTAGTCTTGTAAATTTTTATATGTGGAGACCATTTCATTAGCTTTTTAACCTACAATGAAGAAATATTTCGCTAAAATATTTAAATATCTGTACAGGATGTCTGTTAGTTAATTGTTGTTAAGCATTTACGAGAGTTATGATTAATTTATTTTTAGTTTCATTAAAAACAAGTTTTCATACAATAACTACGTCTTCTTGACAGTGTTAAATTTGGTGTTATTTCTTAAGTAAAATGAAACCTGAATCAGTGTATTCACTGCATGCAATTTGATTATGGGATTCCCTGTTTTGGGGGTTACTGAATCAAATAAAAAAGACGTACCGTTAATTTTTTGCAATACTGATTTTATAATCGTTTTATTTTCGTTTAAATGCAATTTTGGAATCACAGTTTCCAACTGAAGATAATTCAGTTGAAAGTATCCATGAGTACATTCAAAGATTATGCATGTTCATATAATTCTTCTACTTAAGTTAGTTGCCGGTATACAGAATTATTGTTAATAATTGTTTTGTTTATGACTATTGGAGCATTTTAATAAAAAAAAGTTTTGGGTAAGGAAAACTACGTTTATTTTGTCTACCTGACGATTATAAAAAGAGTTCATTCTGTTTCTCCAAAGATAAGTGTAGTCAGTCGACTTTGGACTTGATTTGCTTAAAAGGTTATGTTAGTATATGATTCACAACTGGTAAAGATGCTTCTATAATTGAAATCGCCATTTTTGACCCTGTATTTCTTCCGGTTTTGAGCTCCTGATATGGTATTTTATGAACCTAATAATGTATTATGAAATAATACTGCTCATGATAATGATTGTTGAACGTAAATACTTTAAAAAAGTAAAATAATTATTCAACTATAAATTAAAATGATTTTTATTTATTAAAACAAACTACTGTTCCTTATACAGATATGATTTGTTGTTTGTGATATGTTTTGCACATAAACTTCTACAACTTTTTGGGTTTAGTTTTAAATAATCCAAGTTTAAAGTAAATACTTCAATCCACATTACTCAATGTAAGTAATGTATTTAATAAATATTAACTCTTGAATATATTGATACCTACTCAAGCTTATTAAAAGACCAAATATAATATAATGAAATGAAAAACTTTGTATAAATTCCCCCTTTTTAATAACAATGTTTTAATAACAACGTTTTAATAACAATGCTTTACTTACTTTGACTTCCATATTTTCATTTTTCCTTGGTGATTTTAAGAAACACTTTATTGTACCTATATTAATGCTAATGTTTCTATATAGCTACAATATAATACCGAGATACAAATATATAGGTAATTGTAGTAAACTATTTATACAACTTTTTAGGGTTATTTGAAAATATTCTGACTTTAATTTTATGCTTCATTGTAGTATGTATGTATTTTCAAGTTAGTAAACTGTTTTAAATTTATATTGGAACAATTAATCATGCTGTTTGTTTCTTGACCACTCTATATTCACAGGTTTTGAGATTTTTTTAGGGTTTTGGTTTGGTTATTAAAAAGCACTTCGCCAACGTTTCGGCATATATTTATGTCCTCCTCAGGGCTAAAACAATACATTGAGCATAAATATGACGACTACATTAGGTCTATTGTTTGCTAATATGTACCAAGAAAGATAAACTATAGATTTTCGTATTTCAGTCTAGTTTTGTATTACATTGATAAGAAATTCCAGAGATTTATATTTGTTTACCTGGGAAGTCTGTGTGTATCCTTGTTTTTCTAGGCAAACAAATTTAAATCTCTGGAATTTCTTATCAATGTAATACAAAACTAGACTGAAATACGACAATCTATAGTTTAGCTTTTTTGTTACATATTAGCAAATAATAGACCTAATGTAGTCGTAATATTTGTGTTCAATATATTAATGATTTAGCCCTGAGGAGGATATAAATATATGTCGAAACGTTGGCGAAGAAGTGGTTTTTAATAACCAGACCAAAACCCTCAAAGAATCACAAAACCTATTTGAACAATATTAAGTTGAACTTGGATAATTTTAATTTAAGTTTCATTATAAATTAAACTTGGATTATTTTAAATAAACTCAAAAATGTAGTTTTTTTTTTCTATTTGTATTTTCAGAGGTCTATTAGAGAGTGTAAAGGATTGTATTAGGGTCTTATGAGACAGAGTCTAAAGTTTGTAAATTGATTTTGTTGCTTTGGATCCGTAATACTGAAACATAATTTTGGGCTTATCCTAACTACAGTATGAAATGGTTGTCCAGAGTTGAGTGTTATATATACTGTTTTTATATAGAATTTCTTGTAACATTATATTATTTTCTTATAGGATTGCTTAAGCTGCAAATATGTTTAACGGAGAAATAACACTGGTAGAGAAGACTCTACCAGAGAGCTACTCCAAGAACTATTCAAGTGCTATTAGTCTCGATGATATTCAAATGGATAGCAACTTCGCCTGGCTTCTTTGTTCTCTAGTCACTGCAACTGTTTGGCTCATATATATATCTTATTATAATTCTCGAGTAGTTGGCTATATTTTCACCAGGCTTCTAAGCAGTTTATATTTTACAGAAGGTCATTTTAGAGTTGGTAAGTACAATTTATTTTTATAGCAACTTTTATTTCATTGTTAGTATAAAAAAAAAAAGAATTAGAGTCTGTGGTTTACACCCAACTCATAGGTAATTAGTGAAAATTTTAAGGAAATCATTGATGTTCCTAAAGTACACAATTTAAGTGGAAATATACAAAGGTGTATCTAAGTTATTAAACTCATTCTGAGGTAAAATGGATAAACCAACAAAAGTCTTCACACAAATGAAGTTTTATTCAACGCGTTTCGAACTTTGTGTTCATCATCAGGAAGACACTATAATACAAATTATATCTAATTAGTTACAAAAATTAGAGTGAAATAATAAATTAGATAATTAGATATAATTTGTATTATAGTGTCTTCCTGATGATGAACACAAAGTGTTCGAAACGCGTTGAATAAAACTTCATTTGTGTGGAGACTTTTGTTGGTTTATCCATTTTACCTCAGAATGAGTAAATACCACACAATTACGGATTGCACAACTAATGATTATAAAACTCTTCTGATATTGTGTATGCAGTATTCTATCCTCGCTTATTTTACTGTTTTACTAGCAGACTTACACGTCTTTGACGGGTATTATACAAAAAAATCAGAGATGATATGCTGTATTACAGATTACTATTATGAATTATAGAATAGAAAATATCATTATTAGTACAGTCGATAATTGTCAGTAGATTTGAAGTTTCTTTTACGTTTTGTATTTTTAGATACTGAGCCCAAATTTGATTTTATTGTAGGCGTACTTCTTATTTAGTACGCAGAAAGATAGGAATCACTTTTTTCAAGTTAGCAAATTATGATAAACACAAACGAAATTAAGATCAACTAACAATACCTACAAGTTACATTATCAGGCATTTAAAAATACTTTTACACCTTTACAGGATTTTTTTCTACATTGCTTAGGACTGACTCATTTCAAGTTATCTTTACATTTTATGCATTAAAGGAAAAAAAATAAAATATTTTTTTTTAAAAAATATACAGGTATTTTTAGGTGTCTTATACAGTAGCAAATAGGTATTGTTAGTTGGTATACTTGTGTAGCTAGCCAAACACAGCATAAAAGTTCATAATTTCGCTTCTACGTTGAATTTCCAATCTAATCAAATGTTAGTTTTTGAGTTACACATACACAAATCTATTGTTAAACCTAAGCTTCAGCTTGCTATGTCTTATGGTGGTTTACTTGTGAAAAAATTTTTCTTAGGGTGGATTCAGTTTCTCTAATGATTGAAGTGTAAAGATAACTTAAAATGAGTCAATTCTAAGCAATGTTCAGACAAAACCTTTCTTTTATTTATAAAAAATATTGATAAAAGTATCGACCGTGAAATAGAAACATAATTAATGTTTATCAGGACTCAGTCAGTTCTTCAGGTTCAAATTAAACTCTCATTGTCAACTTTTCGGTTTTTATTTAAAACCTTTTTCAAAGACGGAAGTATTCTTGAAAATCTACAAACTATTTTTCTTTGTAAAATAATTTCTAATGTAATACTTAGTTTTTCTGTTTCAAAATTTTATACTTCTGCCTATGAAAAAGGTTTTAAATAAAAACAGAAACTTTGGTAATGAGAGTTTAATTTGAACCTGAACAACTGACTGAGTCCTGGTAAACTTTAATTTTGTTTATTTATATAGATATACAATTTGGCTGCATAGATAAAACAGAATTACTATATTTTTAAACGAATTACTCTCTTCACAACCGTAGACGACAAGTCGGCAACAGCCCTACGAGAGAACAAAAGAATCACTGAGAAAATACGACATGATTCTCGTCATCTTGGTTAGGAGAAATGTAGGAAGGTTTCATTATGGGTTGAGACAACTGAAGAGATAATATTCCTTTTTTTTTTTTTTGTTCTTTGGTATATTATAGTATACGTGTAAAATCACAATTATGTGCTCTCCCGATTTTTGGATCTTTCTCTTTGCGTTGTTTTTGATTTGATTTATTTAGTATTGATTTTCTTTCCTCTATTAGGTCAATTACATGTTGAACGTTATCTTTTAATTGGAGTAGGCATTTTTTTTTAATTTAATACATATTTTATTTTTATATTATACATATAATATATTTTTAATTTAATATGTATATAAATGATCAAACCACAATATGAAATGGGAAAACAAGACTAAGATCTTTCAACTGTAACAAGCGGTCTTCGTCAGAGTCAAAAACCCAACTGACTCAGTAGGATTTTTGACTCTGACGAAGACCGCTTGTTACGGTTGAAAGATCTTAGTCTTGTTTTCCCATTTCATATTGTGGTTTGATCATTGATTGTTATTTCACGTGTTTATGTGAAATCTTTATATATATATATATATATAAACATTCGTATTTTATCTGACAGTCTGGAGGTCTGGGCCTTCACTGATAACACCATACAATTAAATGCTTTAATTACTCCGTAATAAGTATATATATATAATGTTCTAATATAATATTATAAAGACACATTCCTTTCATTAATGAATGTGTTGGGTAAATAATTGAATATTTCTATTTATAAGTTTTGTTTATCTTAAATATATTTGATTGTGTATATTACTTGAATTGTGCCCCAAATAAGAATTATTTGTCTTAAACTAACAGCTTAGTTTAAGTTTAAGTGGCTGTCCAATGAGATGAGAGAATATACGTGGCCAAAGATTAGTACTTTTTGATACCACACAATGAACATTCTAAATTAAGAGTCTTAAATTTGACTTGACTACTCCAATATATCTTTACATATTTGAGTAATCTACTCAGTTTCTTTTAAGTAGATAAGTGTTATTTCTGAACGTATAACAATTTCTGTTATGTGTCAAGGAAGTGAAAAACACTGATCTTAAGAAGTATGATCAGTATATTATTTATTTTCTGCAGTCTTTTTTGCCTCAACATTGTCCAAGTCTTTGTTATCTTACAGGAAAGGCATTTTCTTTATAAGAAATTATGTATAATGTTGTTGTGTATACATTTTTTTGTGTGATATCCAAGGGGTGAAGGCGTGTTAGTTATTTTAGGATTAAAATCACTTATCAACCACAGGCATGTCACATGATCAAGGGCGCCAGTTACCCATCCAAGTGCCAACCTCGACCATGGTGCTTAACTTCTGTCATCTAGTGCAAGAGTCTTCAACCGGTGGGTCGCGAAATGTTCAAAGGGTTAAACGGGGGTCGCGAAATCTTTGAAATTGTTTATTTTTAAATAGAAAATAAAGGACTAAATTATATAAATAATTTATTTATTATTAATGCGGCACAGCAATTTCATTAAAGTTACTATCGATCAAATTTATTTTAATTTTCCCTTTTTTATTTGTTGTTAATTTTATTTTTGTTTTCACTAATGGGTCGCTATGTTAAAAGGGTTGAAGATCCCTGATCTAGTGGAAACCCAACCACTCGACATGGCCTTTAGCTATTACCGAAAACTAATTAGGGTTGTATTTTGTAATTTCTGATGTTAATAAATAATCATGTTAAACGCTATACTGATTTTATATTGAAAATCATTGAGAACCACTGTATTATGATATAGAAAAAGAAACATAGAGAAATCAAAAGCACACACTTACAGTCTCTAATTTTCGGTTTGAACCTTCTTCAAGAGAGATAACAGAGGGAAACCAAGCGCACTTGTTCAGAGACGGTTTGAGACCCTCCAACTAGACCCTACTATACGGTCTCCAACCGTCTCTGAACTAGTGCGCTTGGTTTCCCTCTCTTATCTCTCCGGAAGACGGTTATAACCGAAAATTAGAGATTGTAAGTGTGTGCTTTTGATTTCTCTATGTTTATTTTTCTACATTGAAGTATATTTGTCCGTTTTGGATCGTATTTCCAACGAAAAAGTATTATAATAAGTATGTCTTTGAGCAGTTTAATATTTTGAAATACAATTGCTTACTAACCTGTTGTTTATTTTATTGAAATTTCTTATTTGTTTTTTTTTTATTTTCTATAAACTTGTAGAACTAAATCTGATATTCATTTTATTAATACAATTTGTTTATTTCAGGTTCGATATCCGTGTGTTGTTTGGCTGGTAAAATAATGTTTCGCGATATTGTCTACATCACACACGACTACACGGTGAGAATTCAAGATGGCTGGATGATCTTCAGATGGTGGCGAGCATATGTTCCAAAAGATATTTCACAAGGTTCAACATTCAATTACTTTTTAATTAGAACTAAAAATCAAATTGAATTCATTTGAAACAATTGTTTCATTCTTTTTACACTTCTTTTGGTAATTTATTTGCAAGTTTTTAATTTGAGCAAAGTGTTATTGTTTTTTTATTCATTCTCACACAAAATAACTTTGATCTCTGTCTTCAATTCACGTTTTAAATTTAATTTTTTTTATTTCTTTTTACGTGAATTATAACCATCTTAATGATAACTAAAAACTAATTTTTAAGATGTAGCTTTAAGCTTCGTGATAAATTTTTTTTTAAAAAACGTATACAGAGAATTCATAATTTTTTATTATTATGATTATAACATAATTAGCTAAAAATCTAATAATAACCTATTACCCTCGCGATTCAAAGCTTGAATTTATTCACTCAGATGTAAGAGTCATATTAGTTTCCCTGACTATTAGGCTAATGTGGTTTTCAGTTGCTTCGTATTTTCATTCTTTGTGATATCAAGTCTTATCAAGTTGTTAGCAGTATTCAGTGAGATACCACTAAAAGATTCTGGGCTCACTGTTAGATTTCTTTTTACTGTACAATTCGAAATCGGTTAACCTATTTTTTTTAAATTATTAGTAAAGTGGATTAATTGTGTATTACATGTACAATTATGAAATTTTGTCAGTTAATTTCTTTCTTTTAGACTTATCTCACTCTGATACCAGACTGTCGGTGATGCTGAACGGATTTGAACTCCATGTGTATCACAGGTAACTGATACCTTACTTTAAATCTAGTTCTTAGTTATCATTTAATCTAACATTCCTCAAATAGTTAAGTTCTACTCCCTCGATGTTAATAGAAAAGTAGTCGTGTTGATTGTAGGGTAAAAAGCTAATGAAATGGTCTCCACATATAAAAATTTAAACGCGTTTCGAACACGTAGTGTTCTTCTTCAGGCATTAGGTTAGGTTAGGTTAGGTTGCAGTGGCAGTTCCACAAGGGAATACACTTAGACCGAGCATTGGCCCATTGTGATACCACACAGTGAAGATTGATTCTACAGTGGGAGTCCTAAATTTTGCCTAACTCAAGTGTATTTAGAGTAGGGATCTTTAACGAGTACCTGACATCGTACAGGCTTGGGACCGACAGTTTAACGTCCTTCTCAGAGGGACGACGTGTTCAGATTTATTCACCTCCCGCATGAATAAATCGAGGGCCAGGTGGGGATCGAACCCCGGTCTTATCAGATCAGAGGCGAGCACGTAACCACTGAGCTATCCTGACCCCCCTCTTCAGCCATTAACTAAAAAATAAATTATCATCAGAGAATTATCTATAGTACAAAGTAAATATAGTACGAAATAAAAATAATATAAAATTAAATAAGGAAGAGTGTAAGAACCTATGGGTGAATGTCTGTGATACAACTGACTGGGAATAGGATAGAAGTGGGTAGTTGTGTTGATGTTATTTCTCAGTCATTCATAGAGCGATTTCTATGAATTAAATAGTATCGAAAATTTTCGATGAATAACAAGAAACGACTGCATACAATATCTCTACAGGCCAAACTACATAGAATATGCCTACAGACTCAGATAGATTATACCTGAAGACTTAATCAAGTCTTAAGTCTACAGGAGAGATTTTACTGATCTGACCAATGCCCTGGCATCTTGGAGAACATTAGTAGTTGCACTAAAGAAATATCTGTAATTATAACTGGTTCTTAAGTCACCTCACTGCAAGAATGTTAATAGTTGAAATAGTTCTTGGAAAATCACTAACTTGATTCGTCAGAGCTGAAATTTTAAAATACTGAAAAAACAACCCAGTATTAACAGCCATGGTGGAGGATTTTCAAGAATTTTAAAACTGTATGAAGGTAGTCCGAAGACAAACCAGTCTGGGAGAGGTAAAGAAGTCAAATTATTACCTTCCCAGATGTAAACGACGGATGGAAGGTAACCAAGACCCTGGGGAAACCTCACCTTGCCACTACCTTTCGATAACCTCGAATCTTATTGTGATTATGTGCTATGTTGACTTGGTATAGTTTATTTGAATTATTGTTTACTTTTAGAGTTCTTTATAATTTTATGTGAGTTATGAAACTCTGTATATATATGGTAATATCCTTAAAATTGGTCGATGATGACCGAAACATGTCGGATTACAAAAATAAAAATTTTGTTGAACTTATGTATTTAGTTCCAAACCTATGGAAATCATATGTGAGAAGATTGGAAAAATTAATCAGAAAAAGTGTAAAACTAGAATAGGCATTAGTTTTAATAGAACCTGTATATATATATATATATATATATATATATATATATATATATATAGCTGTCAGGTTTATATTTTTTATATTACTGACTGTATGTTTCAGGTCGGAAGTTTATGCCAGGCTTGAGAGGCTGTTCGATTTGGAGCCTGGCCTAATACCAAGAGATCCTACAAATCCTGATAAATTAGTTCAAGGTTTGTTGTAACTTTTAATAAACTAGCTACTTTGTATCTATGCAGCTTGTTTTCTATATTCTTTTTTACGATATTGGGATCAATATTACTTGTTACTGTAACCTTTATTAATGTATTAATAAATAACATTAGATAGCAAGCTTAATTAGGTTAGGTTACAGTGGCAGTCTCATAAGGGAAGACACACAGCCGAGCATTGGACCCTTTGTGATACCACACAATGAAAATTGATTCAGAAAATCATAGATTCATAAATGTGTTACAAATGAAGTTAAATATCGAAATGTTTCTTTAATACTGTAATGGACGCCGATTAATGTAATCAGTTTTGTAAACTCCAAAAGTGATAACATTAACCGAAGAAATGGAAATTACCAGTTTACCAATCATGAGGCTAAAGATGCAGGTGGAGCAAAGAAAAATCAAATAAATGAAGTATGTAATAATTAGTAAAACTATAAGTTATAGTTCTACTATTTGAACTATAAGCAATACAATAATTTATTTGTTAAGGAAATCGTCCAGCTTTGTCTGCCTCACGTCTTTTCGGAGCAAATCATTTATAAAAGACTAGTACTCATAATGAACTTCAAATTCAGAAGATCTATTTTGAACTCCAAGCGAAGAGTTTCCTAATTTTCCTTATATTTGTTGGAATGAACCTGTTTTGATATTAGAACGTGTACCCAGCTTTTCAGCCATATCACGTATAATAGCAGCACAGATTGATGCCTTTTAGCGTGAAAGCTCTTTCGCCGCATCTCGGGAGCACCAAGCTCTATCCGAGGATAGTAACCAGCCTCCGAGATACGGCCGAGGTAGACCACGCGGAGGCGAGCTTCCACGACCCTACATCACAAATGTTGGAATGAACACTGCTGGTTGGTCATCCTCTGGTTCGTAGTCACAGCCCAGTTGATTCTCTCCAGCCTATGTAACACCATCGCAGACATCACCTCTGTAAACTTTGCAACCACCTGGAGGTCATTGCCCACTGCTAGCCATTTCTCGAAGTCAAGTGCGCCATGTCACTATTTTTCAGTAACAATGTCGTTTATAGTATCGAAAATTTCCGATGAATAACAAGAAACGACTGCATAAAATACCTCTACAGGCCAAACTACATAGAATAGGCCTACAGACTCAGATAGATTATACCTGAAGACTTAATCAAGTCTTAAGTCTTGACTCAGATAGATTATACCTGAAGACTTAATCAAGTCTTAAGTCTTGACTCAGATAGATTATACCTGAAGACTTAATCAAGTCTTAAGTCTTGACTCAGATAGATTATACCTGAAAACTTAATCAAGTCTTAAGTTAGTGGTACACAACGTTTGATTCCATTTCGAGGCTTGTCCAGCTTTTTGAAATTTTGAATAGAACTAGCTGAGATATTTTCAATTTTATAGCAACCTCATAGTGCCTCAGCTTATCATAGCTCCTTAAAATTGCAGCTTTTTCTTTGATGCTTAAATCTCTGCGTTTCTTTGTCTTGAAGGGGTTTGACTGAAAATCAATGAAAACAAAAAAGTCACTGTTACAGAGTCTTTGTTCTGTATGTCAGATCGCTTGTCACAACTGGTAGCCTGGTAGCAGTAACTGAAACTGCGTGATTTAGGTGACAGTTAAAAAAAAAAGCTGAAAACTGAAGATGAGCATTGAAATAAGGAAATCATATCTTTTACTTTGCGAGAAATAAAATCAGGATTCTTACAACAACAATACACTAGAGCTGAACTTAACGAAAAAAGTCTCCAGGTTTAGAAAAAAATTGATAGGAATAACCGATGTTCTGATCACAAGAAGCAATATATTTGTAATGCACACTGTATGTTGGGACGGGGATCAGGAATTTAGTTTAGATGTGATAACAAAACGTTATTCAGAAGACAGAGAAACTTATAAAGAAGCTAGTTTCGGCAAACTATGGTTATATTTTTAATGTTATATATATATTATAAGTTAGTATATTTAGGAAGCAGACCTTTGGTTATGCACGTCTTGTTAAATTGTATGACTTTTTTTAATTTCACATATTTTCTACTTAGTCTCAATTTTTCCTGTAATGGTAATGATAAATGAATTTGATTGCAATCGGTTTACATCAATGTAATATTTTATGTATTTTTTCGAATAAATTAGTAAATACAAATATTATTTTATTGTTGTTTATTACAGATAAAGAAAAATTAACTTCGAAAGAAAGACCTCAACCTGGATCGTCATCCTTGGGTAAAAGCTGGAGGGACCTGATTCCAGTTATTAAAATTGATGTTTCTTCAGTGAGTATTTTATTGTTTTTAATCCTTTTAGATATTCTTCTGTCTTTTTTCGAAAATAAGATATCTCTTGAAAATAAGCCTAGCATGGTTTTTGGGACTTTCAAGAAAATAAGCCCCAGTTAAAATAATGTGAAAAACATAAATCGTTAAAAGTATCTTGCTGTATTGCAAAATTTGAGAGATTCGGATCAATGATTCTACAGGAAATGTATTTGAAGGGAAATCAAAACGGAATTCAAAATCATTTTTGACGATTTCCAGAAGAAGATGACATGACTGTAATTGAACAGATTTAAATTTCTGTCTATAAATAAATATTAAACAAAAGTATATAAATCTACTTATTGTACTGAAACCCTCCCGCGAAAATAAGCTCTAGCATGTATTTTGCTCCTGAAAAGAAAGTAAAACAGTGTCTTACGTATATTCGGAAAATGACCATAGTTATAAATACTACCAGAAAACAATCGGAAACAATATACAAATAATAAGGTATGGTACATATAAAAAAAGATAATAGTTAAAAATGAACTAATACAATAAAATAATGGAAAAAATCGTCTAATAGAAATGAAATTTCAATATATATTTATCATTAAAAATTCTGTTTGGCATCTGAGAGGAGCATTTACAAACCTGGTTTAAATATTCTTTCAGACTATAACTGACAATTATTTTACTTATTTATTGAAATATAGAATTTTTATTTGCCCTTTTTTTGTTGGTACATAGTAAATTACAAACAAAAATTATTCACCTTACCATGTTAACTCTTTAAGTGCATCATATACGCCTTGGATCAGTTAGATTCTATTTGTTTAAGTTGTCGCTATGGATTGATTTATACTATATTTGACAAACTGTAAACAATATTGGGAATTGTTGGATGCATTCTAAGTATTTGAGTAATATATGCAAGAAGTAAGCATGTCTTGAATTTTACCGATAACGGGATGGTCAAAAGGCTATTTCTTGTTTTTATGTAATGTATTAATTGATATATACCAATATGTGTTCCTATTATATATTCCTCTAATACAGGGGTGGGCAAACTTTTTTGGCTTCGCATTAACTTCAAAAATTTATCAGACAACCCGGAGTAAAAGGCAGATCTCAACCAATAAGCACCATCTCTATTTTTTAAAACTAGTTGGTCGGACCGAAAAGACCAGCGGGACGTAGTTTGTTCACCTCTGCTCTAATATATTACTATACCATTATCAATTATGCATTCCTACACCAATGTTCCGTAGTACCTTGAGATACAAGCCGCTTAAGATACAAAATTTTTCGGAATCGGAGCCTAAATTCCAACTGAATTTTTGCTTGAAATCCCAACTAACTTTTGAAACACGAGCTTGCTTTGTAGAGTGGTTGGTGGAAAGAAAGGAGTTTTTGGTTCATAATTTTTCCGCTAGTTGGCGGTATTCATTTTTGATTGTATTAATAACTTGTTTCTCTTGTTTGAGATTTTTATTTATAAGGGTGTTTCACATTCAAATACACTGTAAAAAGATTTCACATAAACACGTGAAACAACAATCAATGATCAAACCACAATAAGAATACTGTATAGTACATATTGGTAATTGTTACGGGAGTTATCATGGGAGCGTTTTAAAGGGATGGAAGGGATTAAATCTATTTCCTTTATTTTAATGGCAAATAATTGTTTGTAATATGAGTTTTTTTTTTTATCCGAGCTCAGGTCTGGAACGGATGAAACTCGTATTTCAAGGTACCACTGTATTTGGAAAATTCTGTTTGTTTGCAGGGAAGAGTGGTATTTGGTAATAGACTGGTTCCTACAACTCTGTCAATTCAAGTAGAGGAGGCTCACTTCATGTACTCCACAAAGCCGGCTGCTTCGAGACACTTAGATCATTTCATGCATATTGTTAAATGTAAAGCGGAAAACTTCAAGGTAACTATAATAAGTCTATTTATTATTATTAATAAAAAGATTTCACATAAACACATGAAATAACAATCAATGATCAAACCACAAATGGAATGGGAAAACAAGACTAAGATCTTTCAACCGCAACAAGCGGTCTTCGTCAGAGTCAAAAACCCAACGGACTCTGTTGGGTTTTTGACTCTGACGAAGACCGCTTGTTGCGGTTGAAAGGTCTTAGTCTTGTTTTCCCATTTCATTTGTAGTTTGATCATTATTATTATTAATATTTGAGGGTGACTATAGCACTCAGTTTCCTTTGAAACTATTGTCCCTTCTCTACTAAAGTACCTCAGTTAGCTTTAGCGGCTCCAAGAAATCCAGCAATATAAGTTCTTCGATGGTATGTTGAGTATCCCGAAACACCTATTCCTGTAGAGAAACGTGATCTGATAGTCAACCAGCAAGTGCAACGGTGTTTTTTGTAAGTCTTCAAAAACCATAATTGATAATGCCCATTCTTTGCAGATGACCATTTAGTTTGCAGTGCCCCCTGTTCCTTTAGTTTGCAGATCTTTAGATTGTTCCTGCTGTTTTCACACAACACAAGATTTGCCTATTCTCAATACTTGTCCAGTAATATCTTTGACTGACTGTGTCCTTGTAAAGTATCCCAGTATTTCCTCCTGTTCTCCCATTCCTCGTTCCTAAGGAGTTCTTGCTTAGTGTGTTGCCGTATGCCACAATCAAGTTCATTTACAGTTATTTCTTGACTGATATTATTTCATTCTGTTATCTGATTTTCATGCAAAAAATCATTCGTAGGTAAAAGCAATTTTATCATCGAAACAATTTGTTTTCGTTTACTTGTTTTAATATAACTCTCTTAACTAAACAAAAGAGAATTTAGATAAACTAATTCTTAAGGTTTTCAATAAATAATATAAATTTTTAAAAGCATTGTTTGGCGATGAACATTTCAGGAGTAGGTTTGGATGGTTTGTTTTGTATTTCAAAGTATATTGATTTTTTTTATTTTTTCCGTCATTATTGTTTATGTACATGATTACATTTATTGCTCATGATTAAAAAGGAGAAGAAATACTAAGTCACAAAGATTTTATCAAACATCGACGAGTTTCGATTTAGTGTTCATCTTTAGATGGTTTGTTTTGTATTTCTACTTATATCGAATTTTGTTTTTTTTTAATTTTTCTGTTTTTTTTATTGTTTATGATTAGAAATAGGAAGGAACACTAAAACTCCATACAAAAGAGTTTATCATACGGCGATGCATTTCGAACACTTTGTGTTCATATTCAGGTTGTATCTGCCTCATTAAGGTGATGTTTAGTCATAGGATACTCAACATCCTTTTACTTCTTAAAAACTCAGCATCACCTTACTGAGGCAGCTGTAACCTGATGATGAACACGAAGTGATCGAAACGCGTTGACGTTTGATGAACTCTTTTGTATCAATACTTACTTACTTTCTGATTATGATTAAATACCTGACAATAAATGCTTGCACAGCTCGTGAGTTTTATTATTGTTTTACTAAATCTTAATTTCGTACTTTGATATTTAATTAAAAATAATTTAAATTTTATTACAAGTCTCGCTACTTTTTATTCTTTTTGACGCTTGTCAAAATTATTCGAAACTGCCTTCCTCTGAGGGCAGTTTCATCTGAAATATATCTTAACGATGTTTGCTTCTTACTTTCTTTCAAAATATTTGTGAAGAGTCATTGAGCAGTGCAGCCACAAGGTAAATTTAACAGATCTGTACCCATATTGGGGATTTCAAGAATTACGTCTGCACACAAAAAGTTTAATATGAAGCTAACAAACACTTAGTGTTCTTCTTCACATTAGCGTCTAAAAAATATACATATCTGTGAGCTTTAAAAACATCAGAGTGAATTATTTGAAATTCACTCAATTCAATATATAAATGAACTGTTGAGGTTTTTAACAAAGGAGTTAGTAAGAAAAATGTCTTAATCCTAAACCTCAATAAAACATTAGAACATACTGATGTTATGTCAGGATACAGTATATTCTAATGTTTTAAGGTTTAGGATTAATTAAATCATTTTTCATACTAATTCCTCTGTTAAAAACCTTAACAGTTCATTCATATATTCTATTCAATTTCAAATAATTCACTTTGACGTTCTTAAAGCTCACAGATATGTATATTTCTTTAGATGCTAACCGGAAGAAGAACACTAGTGTTCGAAAAGCGTCGTTAGTTTCATATTAAACGTTTTATCTAGACGCAATTCTTGAAATCCCCAATATAAGTAAATACCACACTATAACAGATTGCACAAGTAATGATTTGAACCCTGTACCAGCAGGAATGGAGCCTTAGGCACTCCATGACATATTTATGTTTTCAATGAAAAAAACTTGCCATTTTTGAGTGTTTACTCATAATGTTACATAGTCGTGAGTTATTATTGACATTAACATATATTTTAATTGTGTGGATACATATGTACTTAGATTTAAAGACAGAGTACAATATTTGTATATTTTAACCATGTGTATGTAGTATGAACAGTGCTTCTATGAAGGTAAAGTAGGCTGTTAACATGGGAATTTCCCCCATTTGCTTTGGAAATTCGTAACTTGGAGGATTTTTTCAGGTGATGCTTGCTCCTAGTCCGAAGTATGTTGGTATAACTGATGACCCTCCTAGATATATGGGAGAAGGATTTGTGGTACTTTCTTCAAACAATGTGGATCTTTATTACTACATGGATGAACCAGGTGAAAACAGTATTATAATTCTAGAATTATAAAAATTATAATTTTTATAATTCTGAGATTATTTATTTCTTTTTTATGATTCTGTTCCACGATTAGTTCTGGTTATGTAAATGTGAACTATTTTTACCAATATCGTGTTAAGTATCTCTGTTTTTGAAAAAAAAGTGTGCCTTATAAAATGGAAGTAGTAGTTGGCAACACTGTATGTTGCGGTGGCTGTCCCACAAGGGAACACATATAGTCCGAACATTGGGTCCTTTGTGATACCACACAATGAAGATTGATTCTACATTGGTAGTCCCAAATTTTGCCTAACTCAAGCATATTTGGAGTAGGGATCTTTAACTAGTACCTGACATCGTACTGGCTTGGGACCGACGGCTTAACACTCTCTCTTAGAGAGACGACGTGCTTGGATTTATTCACCTCCCACGTGAATAAATCGAGGGCCAGGTGGGTATCGAACCCCGGACCCACCAGTTCAGAGGGGAGCACGTTAACCATTGAGCTCACCTGGCCCTTTATAAAATAGTATCATTGAATGAAACTAAAAGCGAATTTTGAGGTAACACCATCAGTGTTGCCTTAGCCCAAATTCTTCGAGGTTGTTTGTTGGGGTCCTTCGACATCCAACGCCTTTTCCTCTTGTAAATATTACCTCTCTTTCTGTTAGTTTGTTAAGATATTATTAAAGGTGATGTAATAATAAGATGCTCAAGTGATGTCACGAAAAAAAATACAATTAAAGTTGTAAAAGCTTTTAGATTTCTTAAAAAGTCAAATTTTTTAAAATATTTTAATAAGAATATTTACCATAATAATTTCGTATACACTTCACTGCTGATAGCTTTGATATAGTTTCATTAGATACAATTTAAGCCCGGGTTCTCAATGGGGGTGAAATTCACCTCCAGGGGTAGTTTTTGAGTTTTCAGGGGGTGGATTGTGACCACAGTAAGTTGACAGAGTGAGTAAAGTTATAGGTTTTAACCTCTTAATTATACAATTAAAAAAATTGAATTAATATTTTATATATCCATCAATAATTATAATTAGCATATCATTTGTAAAATTCTATTATAAACATAATCGATTTAAAGTTATAAAAGTGTATATACTACTTTGGAAAGAAGGGGAATAGCGTTGTTGGATATGGCAAGAGAGGTGAATAGGCCAAGCAAGGTTAAAAACCCCTGATCTAGATCTAAGTGTTGATCTTTCACATGAAGTTTGGAGTTTATAGTTTATTTTTATTTAATTCTGTTTAGGTATTGTACCAACTGAACCTGTGATGCTGCAGCTGGCCAATGGGGACATTGTTGAATCGGCTCCCCCAGTCTGGGGTATTGATATCAAGGTTTGTTCAAATAAAATAACATCATTTAATTATTATTATATTTTAACATGCAGCGTCATTAGGAAGATAAATGAATATATTAAGAGTCAATCAGCGACACAGTTACGAAACATCATTTAATTATTATTATATTTTAACATGCAGTGTCATTAGGAAGATAAATGAATATTTTAAGAGTCAATCAGCGACACAGTTACGTAACATCATTTAATTATTATTATATTTTAACTTGCAGCGTCATTAAGAAGATAAATGAATAAATTAAGAGACAATCAGCGACACAGTTACGTATCAAACGATATATGCAATTTACTCCGCTCTAAATATTTCTTTTATACCAATCCTTTACCGTACGTACCAACTCGTTTCCAGCAAATATTTTGCTCGTTTATTGTTTTTAATCAATATTTGTTTTGAAAACCAATATATACCTGCAACCGACAGAATGTTTGGAAAACCTGTTTGGAGATCCAAATTTGCCTCGGGTTTCAGCGGATATTTCTTTAGTGTGCTTTTTTAAAGTATTGCGATACACTACTAAATAATGTGATAGCTAATTTTCAATTCTCAATGATTATCGAAAGGTATTTCCTATTAATTTGACGTTTTATAGGCGGATTAATTTTTTAATGTTTATTTTTATAATATAATAAGTGTGTGGTATTTACATAGTGAGTTTTATTTTTTTTTTTCAATTCTTAGTGGAATGTGGATAATATTTGTTTTATTTTTGTGGTTTATATACACATTGTTCCTACCTCTTTTTCCACTATATTGGTTCAATATAATTGCCATAATTTATTTTTTCCTTTTTCATTAACTTAATTGTAAATTGACTAAGGTTTTATAAATTTGATGATGAAATAAACGATATTATGTTTTTGATTGCAGTGTGGTAAGGGAACTGATTTCAGCTACGGTCCCTGGGCTGACAGACAAAGAGAACATTTATTCAAATTCTTTTTCCCGCAGGATTATCAGTCTCTAAAAGTAAGTATTTGATGCATTTTGATTAATTTCTTTGGTATTTTCTGCTTCTTGCCTAATTAGACACATTACGTAATATAATTATCTGTTATTACGTAGCATAATTATCTGTTATTATTAATAAAAGATTTTGGAGCTATAGTAGTCTAGAGCTATACAGAATCTCACTAATTTTGAGTTTTTTTATTAAGAGGCTTTATTTAGACCGGAGTTTCTCAAACTTTTTTCAACGTGGAACCCTTTTTGGTTCAGTAACTTTCCCGGGAACCCCAAATACTAATGATTTTCTACGTTCATAATGTAAATATTATCATATTCCTTTATAAATAGTATGTTCGTCTAAAAACAATTAAAAAGTAATAGCATTAAAATTTGTATTTTTCAGAACTAAATAAAAATTTTGAAACTAAAAGATTTTAATTTCCATATTTTCACACAAGTACATAACACATAAAAGAGAATTACTAGGAATTTTAAAACTGTTTTTATTTTGTAGTCATCATATAATCATGTACTAAGAATATCATAAATTTACAATAACTTTGTAAGGTTTATTGAGCATAATGTTTTTGTTTAATATAATCAGACCATTCTTTAATGTCTGGCTTTATAGTTGAGAGTTTGATTCTCAAGTCAGCAGCAGCATTAAGTATTAGCTGTAGTAGTAGTCTACTTCGGTATTTAGTTTATGGCAGTATAAAAGGAAAATCCAGTTTCACATAATAGCTAGTGGGAAATGGCAGCAATGTGAGAAGTACGTTTTTGTAATAGTAGGAAATTTGGGTTTCAGATAGCTCCAAAAACTGACTAGTAATTCATCTTAAATATGAGTCAAATTTTGACCACTTCTACTTATGTATATAAGTGATATATACATGATTTGTTTTCATAATTCACAAGAAACAGCGAATAAATCCATGCCAACTAAAAAAAAATTAGAAAAATGTTTTTCGTGGAATCCTAGACGTTCTGTTCCGCGGAACCAACTTTGGGAACCTCTGATTTTGACCAACCCTCAAAACCTCTAAATTGCCATTTTTTTGTTCTTGTCAAATTAATAATTATTATTATTATTAAAAGGGTCCAGAGTGAGCAGAGGTTGTCAACGTGGTCTACATGGACCCCGAGAGGTTCCACAAAAGATTACTAGGGGTCCACGAGGTAAAGTAGTATTTTGAGGGTCCATAGCACGTTCCTGGGACTGAATGATATAACCAAAAATATATCAAAGCGAAGCAAAGTGAGCGTTAAAATCTTCAAACATAATTACTAAAACAGAAGATCGTCAGTTTGTCATAATGTTCCAATGCTTTTTAAATTAAATTAGATTATTTTCTTTATATATTTAGGTTTTGAGTGGTGGCAAATAACATAATTATTATTTTTCCACTGAAGTTAGTATGATTTATACTATTAATATGACAAACCATCATACCTCGTACGATGATCTTGGGGAAGTTGGAGCGCTTTCGGACGTTGTCCATCTTCAATCGTAACTAACCTACTGAGCTGTTATATACATATATACTGTTATAAAAAGATTTCACATAAACACGTGAAATAATAATCAATGATCAAACCACAATAAGAAATGGGAAAACAAGACTAAGATCTTTCAACCGTAACAAGCGGTTTTCAGTTGGGTTTTTGACTCTGACGAAGACCGTTTGTTACGGTTGAAAGATCTTAGTCTTGTTTTCCCATTTCTTATTGTGGTTTGATCATTGATATACTGTTATATATATTCATAACAACTCAGTAGGTTAGTTGTGATTGAAGATGGACAACGTCTGAAAGTGCTCCAACGACTCCAACATCATCGTACGAGGTATGATGGTTTGTCATATTAATAATATAAATAACATATTATTGAGAATCCCCTTGTCTGTTACAATAATTATATCACATATATTTTTTATTTACTGTAATGAAACCCATGATTGATTCACAAAACAATGCAAAAAAATCTCTCCTTCAAATAAAAGGAAGTTACCATAGGTAGATATATATTTAGAAACAGGTAAGAAATGCTTAAACAAACATTGTACAACATAACCTGAAGTGATTTTGAAAGGAGAAATGATCATACTTAAAGTATTTTTCTTAAATATTTCCTTTCCTGTTTTAGGAATATTGTTCTTAATTTAGATCAATAATATAACAAAAGAAGCAAGTTTGTCATTTGGTAGATAAATATGTATTGAGGTCAAGAAATGCCACAAACATTTTAGAACATAAGCTGAAGTAATGTTGAAAGGAGAAATGTTCATACTTGAAAATATTGTTCTTAAATTTTCCCTTTCCAATTTTTAGAGTATTACTCTTAATTTAGAATAATAATAGTACAATATGGTATATATTGACCCTCGAGGACTATGCTTATTTGTGTGTATATTTCTCACTGATTCTAACGATATATCTTCTACCAATATATTATTCTGTTTTTTTTTTTTGTTGGCTTTATTATTATTATTAGACGCTATAACTTCTATTAATATATTATTCTGTTTGAGTTTTTTTTTGTTGGCTTTATTATGCCTTTTTTATGTGCTCTTCTCCATTTAGATATTAGTGCTTAGAATTGTTTAGTTTGATAGTTAGACTGTTTATTGATGTGACTATTTATGTTTAGGTCAACGAGCCACCCAAGCCAGGCGAGAAAAGGCAAGTTCAATCCTTTGACATTCGCCTTAGCACGCTCAGTGATGCCACCATTGACATTCTTTTCTCAAAGAATAAGGTTCGTTATAAAACTAATAAACTTAGCATACCATAGTCCAGTATAATCTCCTAAAGTATCAACTCTATTTAAATTTTGTTGAATTAGTATTGAAGCAATAAAAATTCAAGAAAAACATCCAGCCATAAAAATCCAACTTGGTAGGTAATTCTTCTAAGAATCTTAAAATTGTTTTTCAACAGATCGACCCAGATTAGCCAGGTAGAAGGTAAGTTCAATCACCCTACCTTAATCCCCCAAAATGCCTCCTGATTCAAGAGCAACGACTAATATCATCCACTAATATATCTTAATTAAGATATATTAGGTCCAGGTAGTTATCTGGAGGTAACCATTCCGTGGGTGGTGTCCCCAACTGTTATTGTTATACCACTACCACTGTTATTGTTGTACCCAACTGTACATGGTTATACCATTAAAGTCACTGGTCAGCTCCTTCATTTGGAAGCTATAATCTACAGTCTATAATCTACAGTTAACATTCCGTAGAATTCCACCTTGTATATTAAACTGACTAATATATTATTGTCCTGGTGATGAATGTGGTACATTCGAAACATGTCGACTAGTAACATAGGTGATAAGCTTTACAGTTTCAAAGTAAAGGAAATTGGAGAAATTATTTAGAAAACAGTTACAAGCCAAATATGGGGCTTTACTTAACAATATATATATATATTATAAACACTTTTTCTTCTTCTTGGAATTTGGTCAGGGTTAATATACGGAATCACCATTTCGCCTACGTTTCGTCTTTATTTTAAGACATCCTCAGGGTTATAAACTAACAAAAAACAATGGACATTTGTCATATCTACTTTACAATTATCATAACAAATTCAAAAAACTTAATTACTCAAGGCTAGCTTCTAATACCGAACTTTGAATTTGTTATGATGATTGTAAAGTAGATATAACAAATGTCCATTGTTTTTTGTTAGTTTATAGCCCTGAGGATGTCTTAAAATAAAGACGAAACGTTGGCGAAAAGGTGATTCCGTATATTAACCCTGACCAAATTCCAAGAAGAAGAAAAAGTGTTTATTAGTATTTTGTGGTCAAGTAAACAATACCTTATTATATATAAAAATTCAAACCACAATAAGAAATTACAAAAAAGACTAAGATCTTTCAACTCTAACAAGCAGTCTTCGTCAGAGTCAAGCACAACTGATTTGGGTCAAATCAATTGGGATTTCACTCTGACGAAGACCGCTTGTTACAAGTGAAAGATATTAGTTTCTTTTCTCATTTCTTATTGTGGTTTGAACATTGATGGTTATTTAACGTGTTTATTGTGAAATCTTATATATATAACAAAATTTTACAGTAAACATATGAAAAAAAAGTCAACATCTAAACTGCAGTAAGAAATCAGAAAAGTTACTGATTTTTCAACCAAACAAGTGATCTTCGTCAGAGTTCAACTAATATGTATCACTAACAGTTGGTCTCTGACGAATTTGTTTTAGTTGAAAGATCTTAGCCATTTTTCTCTTTTCTTAGATTCGTGATTCCATAGATAGATAGAGTAGACACTGATCCCCTTGCGGGTCAAAAACGTCAGATGTTACTGTCTTTTTGTTTGATCAGATGTTTGGTACAACCATACAACCAAGCCCGAGTTCGGTTCTCTTCATCAAATTATTAAGGTATGCAGTGGGATTAAAGCTCCGACTGTTCGGTTCTAGGAGTAACTGTCTACGGGTTTCTAACGCAGTACAGTCTCTGTGTGGGTTGCAGTTTCTTCTACCTCCTGACTCCTCACATAGTCTACACTCTGTCAATCCTCTGAAGAGGCCGACTTTTTTTTTTCAAGTGACTTCTGAAGCACCCTTGTCTTGTCAGTAGGCCTACAATGAACCTCATCTGACTACTTGGTCAGTGGTATACGTGTGAGTCATGGGTTCCTCTCTGGTAGCAACCTGTTTTGACTTTATATGTGTTCCTAAGCCTTTCGACCATATAACCACCAAAAAATCAAATCAGGCCGACTAGTTTAACGTGCTGCCCTTTAGCCACTTTAGATTACTCCGAAGTGCCCGAGGTGACCACGCGGAGGCGAGCCAGCACGATACTACTCTGGTAGCAACCATTTACAATGGGAACCACCACTGTAGGAGATTCGTGATAAAAATACTACAATAATAAATAAATAATATAAAATGAATTCTTTTCATAACATTAAGTCATCATGTGTGAACTGTGACATCACGTGAAATTTTTGAATATTTTTAATATTTTCATTACGATTGTTATATTCTGAGGTAAAATGGATAAACAAACAAAAGTCTCCACAAAATGAAGTTTTATTCAATGCGTTTCGAACACTTTGTGTCCATCATCAGGAAGACACTGTAATACAAATTATATCTAATCAGTTACAAAATTAGAGTGAAATAATAAAATTCGATTAAGAGAATTCAATACATACCCAAGGATGTGGTACTGACGGGTTGGTCCAGTGAAAACAACTAGTAGGAAACGGATCCGCTGCGAAAGAGTAGGGACAGGCATTTAGGAGATAAGGTGACAAAGGTGTCGGGTATGCTTCAAAACCATTAACTGAAATACAGAAGGCCAGAATCACTAATTTAGAAGAAAGAAACTTTTTTTTTTATTTTTTAATTTATTCTTTGTGATTCTAGGAACAGTTTAAGAAATTTTGGACACCCTGGAATTTGTTCATTAAGACATAGAGAGGCAGAAGGATTATTAATGACGGCTTTGTTTATTTCTTTGTTTATCCATTTTACCTAAGAATGAGTAAATACCACGCAATTACGGATTGCACAACTAATGATTTGAATTGTTATATTGTTTATAATCACATTTTTTCTATTATATTTAAATTTAAATATAAATATTCTGTTTCTGTTATAATTAAATGATTTGAATTTCTAAAATGATATACAGTAAATTTAGTTCTCTGAATTTCATGAAATGTTATACGTTTCAGGAGACGAATGCCGTTCACATAAACATAGGTCCAGGTAGTTATCTGGAGGTAACCATTCCGTGGGTGGTGTCCCCAACTGGTTATACCACTAAAGTCACTGGTCAGCTCCTTCATTTAGAAGCCTCCACCAGTCTTCAGGTAGCGTTATATATTAAGTTTTTAGAATCGTTGAATATCTTGTTTATTTTACAACATATAATATTGCAACCTTGCAACCTAAACTTGAAAAAAAAATTTTCAAAAATTTAAACATTGTACATTTGTTTATACCAATTGTTAAACAAATGATAACAATTTGTTTAAAAATTTAAACAATGTTATCAAAAATTAAACATTGATATTGAGGTTTAATATCCATTTCTACAACGAAATAGTTGTATTGTAGTAAAAAAAAATCAAGAGAGCTTTATGTTAAACACTAACAATATGTTTCGATACTTAGTGTTCTTCTTCAGGTTTGCATCTAAAAAACATACATATCAATGAGTTTTAAAAACATTAGAATGAATTATTTGAAAATTGAATACAATATTTGAATGTTGAATTGCATTATTGAAATTTTTATCTCGGGAAATAGTTAAAGTACTTCAATTGATGTAAAAACTTAAATACATGCATATATGGTATTCGATTTTCAAATAATTCACTCCGATTTTCTTAAAGCTCACAGATCTTTATTTTTTTTTTTATGTAAACCTGAAAAAGAACATTAAGTGTTCGAAACGCGTTGTTAGTTTTGACATAGGAGCACTCTTTTGTGTGGAGATGTAACTGACATGGTCCCCACAAAGTGATCCACATTAGCCTGTGCTGGAAAAATTATCTTCCTGTAATTGAAAAGACATTTCATGTGTTTATTATCTGAGAAAGGTTTATATTAATGTTACGATTATTATTCTAGTACATTAACTTAACACAACAAAATGTTTATTTCACAAAAAAAAAACGGTATCATTATAATGTAAAATTATGAATTATTGAACAAAATGTGTAATAAAATTTAAAAATAAAAAAAACTAGCCTGTACTGTTGAAAAGTGACAAAGAAGGTTACACAAGGGTTTAATAACTGAAGTAATTTTGCCAAAAGAAAAACAGTTTTTAAGCTAATGTTTATGTACCTCTACCATACAAGAAGAGTTTTTTTGGCTACCCTCTTTGTTATGTATATTTGTTTTTTACTAATTTAATCACTGCTTGATTTTTATTCTTATATGTAGTATAAATTTTTCAGTATCGCAGCCTTGTTGAAAGTGAAACTCTGGAATTTTCCCTCGCTTGTCATTATCCTTTGGAATGGAACGGACATCAGGAATGGCTTTTAAATCTCACTGGGTGCAAAGCTACCGTTTGGTTTATCTACGTACACAAAGACTTCTTCCAAGGTAAACTTAAAAAAGAACGAACAACCTTTTCTAACTTTTATTCAGATCTCGCTGTATGTTAGATCTAATTTCCGATTACATGCTATTTAAGAAATTACTTTTACAAATTAGATGTGTCCGTACGAGTGCATTCTGACTCTTAACTTTAGGTCTGAACTAAAAAATTTTTATTTTAATAATTTTCTTTGCACTTAGTTGTGAAGTATTTATTATTCAAAATTGAGTGTTAGATTTTCTTATTCTGTTAGAACATTGAGAGTTGTCTTAAAGTTATTTATTAGTAGTGTCACCTAGTCAGGATTCGATTTATATTGTGTATCCTACAGTATTTTGTGTATTTTACACACATACTCACACACACACACACACACACACACACACACACACATATATATATATATATATATATATATATATAAAACTTTAACAAATAGAAAAGAACACAAAAAGTCACTACAGAACTCACTTCGATATTTCGACATTCGTCGTCATCGTGAAGATGTGCGAAGTACTCGCGTTGAGAAGCAAACTGCTACCCAGTTATTTTATATATTGGAGCGATTCACATCTATTCCTGACGACGAGGACATCGAAATATACGAGTAGTAGTGAGTTCAGTGATTTCTTTTCTCTGTGTTCTTTTGAAAATTCTAGTTTCAGTAAGTGTGCTTTTTATTCCTTTTTCCTGATTTCCTTTCCTGAACGAGTGGAATATTGAGCTGAACATTCACGTCTCTCATTCAAACAATGACCTGGGTTAACTTGGTTTGAAGTTTACCTGACTGATATAGTGTGAAAATGGGAGCCAGGTTAGCTCAGTGGTTAACGTACTTGCCTTTGAACTGGTGGGTCCGGGGTTCGATACTCACCTGGAAGACGATGTTTTCACGTGATTGATAAATAAATCTGAGCACGTCGTCCCTCGGAGAGGATATTAAGCCGTCGGTCGTGAGCCTGTCTATGTCAGGAACTAGTTTAAAAATCCCTACTCTAAATACACTTGAGTTAGGTAAAAATTACGACTCTCAATGTAGAATTAATTTTCATTGTGTGGTATCACAAAGGGCCAATGTTCGGCCTACGTGTGTTCTCTTGTGGGACTGCCACTGCATCCCTCAGTGTTGCCTACTACTACTATGAGCTGAAAATTTAAAAGTTTTATTTTTAAAATTAATAAATATTTTATTTCTGGCCTGAAATTTTCTCTCGTTAGTATGATATTGGTTTAAAATTCATGGTTTGTCATATAGAACTGGTGCTAGATTGGTCAACTAAGGTGCGAGGAGATCTTCTTCAGTTTATTCCCTACACCTGGAGGTTTTCTGTGCTTATGAAAGAGTTTGAGTTCATCATGCCTGCTAATCAATATAACTGGATTGACTGCTCCTCACAGAGCAATGAGAACAGTAAGTGAATATATTTTTTCGTTTCACCTTTGAACCCTACCCTTTGTAAATGAAGATTTCATAAAATAAATATCTTCATTCATACCTAGATATAGTTTGAATTCCATCAAATTATAACTCATTATTTTTTTCGAAGCTGTTGATTAGTAAATGTAATGTTTAATGATATTCTGAAGCATCTGCACGGCACTAGACAGTTTATTATTTATTGCAGTCTAGTGTAGTTTAATGGTTGACTCGCTTGCCTTAGCACCTGTTGAGATTGTATCCGGTGAATATTTACTTATGTAGCAGGAAAATTGTTTCATGGTTTACAAAAACATTCTGACGCATACTAACTTATTTGCAGTCTGCTCTGTTAAGAGAACATTTTGATTAAAGAATGCTTTATATAATTAAATATATATATAAATATATATATATATATACACTTTAACACATAGAAAAGAACACAGAAAGACACTACAGAACTCACTTCGATATTTCGACATCCGTCGTCATCGGGAAGAAGTGCGAAGTACTCGCGTTGAGAAGCAAACTACTACTCAACAACTACAGTAGTAGTTTGCTTCTCAACGCGAGTACTTCGCACTTCTTCCCGATGACGACGGATGTCGAAATATCGAAGTGAGTTCTGTAGTGTCTTTCTGTGTTCTTTTCTATGTGTTAAAGTGTTTATTGTCCACACGGACCTTTCATTTTATATATATATATATATATATATATATATAATATATATACACTTTGAATTGAAATTGAAATCAGACGGTCCAAACGGACAAATAATTAAAGTTACAGCTAGAGAACACAAGAAAAAGGACGAACACTCACGAATCTCGATCGAAATGCCTCACCTGTCCCATCATCAATCCTGACAGCCATTTCATTTCGACAGTGAACAACCATTCATACCCTCTCTCCTTTGCTAGTTCTTGCACTTCCAGCAATTGTGTTTATCGTCTGGACTGCACACAATGTGACTCATTCTACGTGGGCCTGACTTCCACGTCACTTAGCCTCCGTATGAATGGTCACAGGTCATCCGTTGGTCAACGCAAGCAGCTGCCTGTTGCCACCCACGCCAATCTCCATAACCTTCCCTTCAACGATTGCTTCAGGGTTAAAATATTAAGAAAACTCTCAAATGATGACACCCAGACCACTCTAAGGGCTTCTGAGGAAGCCTTCATTTGGTTATTGGGTGCAAGAAATTCCCCTGGTCTAAATTTAATCAGATGATTTTTTATTTTATTTTTATCTTTATTTATTTATTCATTTATTTATTTATTTATATTTTTTTTCTCGTTTAATTTTAGTTAGTTTTATGTTTTTTTTCCTTTCCTTTCTCTTTTTTACTTTTCTCCTCCCTTTTACTTAAATATCACTTTTATAATTTTTTTAACTCACAGCCTACACTGGTTCACGTTGGTAAGATGGCTGCACTGCGTGTCATTGTATCGCGCCAGTTTACATCGGCCAGTGGACGCATTTACGTCTCCGTTCCTTCATTCTTTCTCCTTTTATTTTATTTTCTTTCTTTCTACTCTCCTGAAGACGGCAAGACGCCGAAATAATCGAGATTCGTGAGTGTTCGTCCTTTTTCTTGTGTTCTCTAGCTGTAACTTTAATTATATATATATATATATATATATAAAGTAAAGAAACACACTTAGAGACTCAAAATTTTCGGGCAATCCGTCTTCAGGAGAAAAGAGAAAGGGAGACTAAGCCGTTTAACCAGCCGTTTGGGTCACCAGCCGTTACGCCTACAACGTGCTTGGTCTCCCTTTCTCTTTTGTCATGAAGACGGATTGTCTGAAAATTTGAGTCTGTAAGTGTGTTTCTTAACTTACTGTGCTACCTATCTTCAATTTTGAACTGTTATTGTGTCCAGTTTGGATCGTCTTTCCGTTTATCAAGTGTATATTAAATTAAAATAAACTCACACAGAGAACATTCGTAAAAAAACACCAATATATTTCGACTGCCTCTTCATCAGGTAGAAAGAAGTGAGTTTGGGTTGGGACGTCATCTGAATCAGAAGACAGTCGTCACGTGTCTTCAGAGTGACTCACATCTTCCTACCTAATTAATTTTTGTTTGGTTGATTGTTATTTCAATTTTGAAAAACAAACTTTTGCAAGTAAAAATTTTGTTTTTTATGGGTAATTGCTTATCTCCACTCCATTTTTGAAACTAAAATGTTAAATTTAATTCCGCCTAATCGGAATTTTAGGAATCTGTACCAAACAAGATGCCTTTCTAACAAAATAAAATTCATTAGAGCCATCAATCCATTTCACGATCGAAGAAATAGTAAATTGTAAATTGGGCTTCTTAGATGTCCTTATCCGTAGATTGCCTAAAGAGTTAGTTATGTTTTATTATTGAAAGGAAACCTATCAATGAAAATATTTATTTTGTTGTTGTTTCAGTGTATATAGCTTTTTGCGGGGAGCTGTTTGACTTTTCATTTGATCTCCCTTTTGTCGATTTCCTACCTCAAACTCTTCCCTTGAAATTTTGGATTCAGGTAAATGAAGCCAACATTCTTTTGTTACCATTTTAGTTATGTTAAGTTCATTTTAAAAATATGTATCCTACACTAATTATATACAAATTTACTAGACTCTGACATTCATTATTTATTATTTATCTGTCTGCTATAGCCGTATCTTTGTGTTCCTTTAATTAATTAAAGAAAATAAATAATTCTCATAGGTGACCTATATCGGATTAGAGGGCCAGGTTAGCTCAGTGGTTAACGAACTCGCCTCTGAACTGGTGGGTCCGGGGTTCCATTCCACCTGGCCCTCGATTTATTCACGTGGGAGATGAATATATCTGAGCAAGTCGTCCCTTGGAGAGGACGTTAAACCATCGGTCTCGAGCCTGTACCATATCAGGTACTCTTTAAAGATCCCAACTCTAAATAAACTTGAGTTAGGCAACATTTAAGACTCCCAATGTAGAATCAATAGGTAATATGGCTCGCCCATTTCTAAAAATGGATGCCAAATAATAAATGAGCCACAATTTCCGTCCCCTAGAACAGAATTAAAAGGTGAAAGCCTTATAAGTGTGGGCGTTGGAAAACAAACAAACAAATGCATTTATCGGATTAATGTGGCATTATGGACTTGATCCATCTGTTTTTTACATGCTCCCGCCAATAGGCGCATTGTGAGTCTTCAGGGTAAAAAATTTTTAGTAATTCCAATTTCACAGCACCATGGTTATGGCCTTAGTCATTCAACTATAGAGTAATTGCAAAATTATTAAGGAAACAAAACAATCCCGCAGATTCAAAATTACATCTGAGTATATTATTATATAATAAGTTATATAATATAAAACTATAAAAATATAGTTATTTTATAGTTTTAGCTATGTATAAAACTAAAAAGGATAAATCGGGATGCAGTTCTTCCATTTCAAATCAAACTGTCATTGCCGACGTTTCGATTTTATTCAAAATCTTTTTCAAAGGCCTACAATATAGGGGAATATAAGTAATTAGAACATACATTAAAACTGACTGCATCCCGATTTATCCTTTTCAGTTTTATATCTGTCATATGGTCGAGAATTTATTACTATTTATAACTATGTAGTTATATTCTTATATTATTATTATTTATTTAGTTATTATTATATTTCCTCTGTTTTATAGGCCTATGGAAAATGTTTTAAGTAAAATCCGAAACGTTGGCAGAGTTTAATTTGAATCTGAAGAACTAACCGAGTCCTGATAAACTTTTACTTCTACTTCACAGTCGAAACTTTTATCAATATGTAGTTATAGCTATTATTAGTTATAGTTTATATTTTATAGTTTTGAAGTATACTTATAAAACTATTTTATAAGTAGAAAATATAGTTGTAAAATGCATTATATAAATAATTAAGTTATAAAATATAGTGTATTTTTAATGTAAAATATATTATACTATACGTTTTATTATAAGAAATATGAAGTCACTTGAAAATATTTATTTAGAAAGTACAGATAATTCTTAATCTACGTTCATTTGTTTTACGTTTTTTCGATTTGACGTTCAAGATTTTAAATTAATAAGAACCGCAAAATAAATTAAAAGTATAAAAGAATGTGTTTTTGAATTTGAATTTGTTTCGAATATTCACCAAAGATAACTAAATTAGAATGAAACTCCTTTAATTGAAAATATATGTATTTTGCTTGAATTTAATTTACATATTTGAAATTACATTTATGCTTCTATTTTATAATGTTATGATTTTGGGGTGTTTTTTATGATATGGTATTGAATTAATGGATGTTATAATAACAGTATGAACGATATATATTACTAGAACATACAGTATAACAACTGGCGTTCAATTCTAACTTACGTTCGGCCATTCGGAACGTAAATAAATGTTTGGTGAGAATTGTTGAAAGTTTTACAAGGGATATCATTAAACTGATATATAAATCCAGAATAATCTTTTAGGTTGTTGATTTGTATAATTTTAAATAATAAAAAACACATTTTTTTTTATAATATAAAAAAAAACAAAAAGATCTCTCGTTTATACTGGTGAGCGAACCTCCTGATGGCTCAACAGCCAAGAGTGGGAGATGTCTAGTAAATAAGTAATATTTTTTAAATAAAAGCTTTCTAAATATTTAAAATATTTCTTGGATATAGTAAAAACAATGAATTTGTTTTATGAAATAGTGTTGCTTAATTATTTTGTATGGAGAAGATGTTATTTTAGTCAATGTTTAATGCTTTTTTTTATGGCTTGTTTTAACATAGGGTGAAGGAATGGAACTCTCTCTCTACCTCCCCGAAGTGTTTACCTCAAGAAGTACACTCCATAACCTGCATGCCAATGCTGTCTTACTCAGGAGAGATGGAACTGTTGGCCCTCCCACTCCGCCAGATCCGAAAAAATGGAGAAATCATTGCAACTACAAGTAACTATACAACTTATACTATTATTATTATTTATTTGTTGAGGGTGATTGTAGTACTACGTCCTAAGAACTATTGTACTTTCCCCCCTTCTGTACTATAGTACCCCAGTTAGCTTCAACGCCTCCAAGAAGCTCAGCACTTTTCCTGGGTCCAACAGTAAAAGCTCTTCTATGGTTTTGTTGAGTGTCCCGAAGCACCTGCCTCTATGTAACACAGTGGCTTGACCATCAGCCAGCAGGTCCAGCGGTGTTTCTTCCTCAACCTTGCAGAACCTGCACAAACCATCATTGCTAATGCCCATTTTCCGGAGATGACTATTAAGTTTGCAGTGACTCGTTAGAAAACCAGTTAAAATCCTTAGATTATTCCTGCTCCTTTCCATACAATCAAAGATTTGCCTATTCTCAAACTTATTGAGAAGTATCTTTGATTGTCTGTGTCCTTGAAGAGAATCCCAGTATTGCTTCCTAAGGAGTTCTTGTATAGTGTGTTGTCCTATACCACAGTGTGGTTCTGGACCTATATGCGGTTTCTAACTTATACTACAGCTATCCTTACTTAATATGAAATAATCATTCATTAATTGTGCAATCTGTTATAGTTTGGTAATTACACGTATTAGGGAAAGTATTATGTCTCCATACAAAAAAGTTTATTTTAAAAAAAACTTAACAACGACGCATTTCAAACACTTGATGTTCTTCTTCAGGTTACATCTGCTCTGCTAGGGTGGTTATTGAGTGGGTGAGACCAATCAAGGACTGCTTCTTATAACCTGAACGTTGCTATTTGATTGATATATTATATGATCATTGTTCGGGTAGTCAGAAAACTTTAACAGGCATATAGCACTTTTTATCTTTATCTTTAGAGGAAAAAACATTTTACCTGAAATTAAATGAATGTGGACGATTTGTTTTGCAGAGATGGTTGGTTGGACTGTGCTTGGGTGCCGATTGTAGCTCTTTCCGTAGACTATATTTACCATCCTGTTGCCCCTCTCGGTCCAGCTCCCCAGGCCAACATCACAACACCAGAAAAAGAAGAAATCTTGTTGTCTCCTATGAGGATTCATACATCCAATCCGTCTCCCATCATTCCCACCTGGAAACAAGTAATTAGCCATGATGAATTAAGTTATATATAAAATAATTAATTTATTATTAATAGAACAAGTACAAGGTAAAAAGTAAGTCAATTAAATTTAACAAGATGTTATGGAACAGAGGTTTTAACCTGTGGGGAATGATTTATTTTACAGAAGAATCACTGCTTCAAAATTTATTACATTGAATCCACATGCTGACTCACTTTACAAAATCACAACCATTTACAGACTGTTTTAATAACAAAAGCAAACCACTATATAAGTTGTAACTCATGTTTGGGTAAAAGTGACAACACCTTTTAGGTTAGAAATAATAATCAGTGCACATTCCTAGACTTATAGAAAAATGATTGTTTTGACTATTTTTCTTGATAAAATGCCAATTTCGTTGTGTTTTTTTTTGTTTCTCTCTTGTATGATTGTCACTTTATTTTTATTTATGTACACACTGAATGTGTTAAAATCGAATTGTTCAAAGAGTGATGATGTGGTTGGAATTGGATAGTTGGCTCGTTAAATAGTGTTATAGAACAATAACACTATAACAAACACAAACACTATAACAAAAGTGTTATAGAACGCTAAAACCACTGTTATAGAACATCCAAATAGATATTATAAGGAATGCTTTTTTTTTTATAAATATAAAATATAAAAAAAAACTCATTAATTGATAAGACTACAGAGGTTCGAGAATTATATGGAATTGCAGATACATTATTTTTGATATTTTTTTGATAAAGATGAAATAATATAATACAATGCTTTTATAGTGCATGCAGAATAAACAATAGACTCTTACCTAGAGTATTTATTGTAAGAAAATATTTTAGGGTAAAGAAATATTTACTTGTCGGAGGTTTATCTTGGTAAGACTTTATTATTTATTCTAGCTAATGAGGTTTTTTGGAATTTTTTTTTTTGACAAAATAATTCATATGATACCGTGCTTTTGTATCAAATAAAAGCATTTTTTTGATAAAAAATGTCAAAGGTATTTATGGTTAGGAAATATTTACCTTCTATTCATCGGACATCGGAAACTTACACACTTAACCCTGTTTGTTAAAGATGGTTTTAAGTACAGTTAGTCTGTATGGTCAAATCTGTATGGTGGTTAGTCTGTTTGGAATTACTAAAGTTCCTTCGAACTGGGGTTCACAAGCTGGTAATTTATAAATAGTCAATATATATATATATATATATAGTTCAATGTAGAAAAAGAAATATAGAGAAATCAAAAGCACACACTTAGAGTTTATAATTTTCGGTTTGAACCGTCTTCAGGAGAGATAAGAGAGGGAAACCAAGAGCACTGGTTTCCCTCTCTTATCTCTCCTGAAGACGGTTCAAACCGAAAATTAGAGACCTTAAGTGGGTGCTTTTGATTTCTCTATATTTCTTTTTCTACATTGAACTACATTTGTCCGTTTCGGATCGTATTTCCAACGAAAAAGTATATATATACATATATATATATCAATGATCAAACCACAATAAGAAATGGGAAAACAAGACTAAGATCTTTCAACCGTAACAAGCGGTCTTCGGTTGAAAGATCTTAGACCGCTTGTTACGGTTGAAAGATCTTAGTCTTGTTTTCCCATTTCTTATTGTGGTTTGATCATTGATTGTTATTTCACGTGTTTATGTGAAAGCTTTATATATATATATATATATATATATATATATATATATATATATACAATAAAATAAAAAACGAAGGAAACACACAGAAAGACACAGACATAACTCACATCGATATTTCGACAATCGTCGTCATCAGGAGGTGCGAAGGCGAAGAGTCCTGCAGGAAGACAGGGCGGTACTCAGTCGGACACAGTGACCGACAGTGACAGTGACACAGGGCGGAAGACAGTACCGCCCTGTCTTCCTGCGGGACTCTTCGCTCTTCGCTCTTCGCACCTCCTGATGACGACGATTGTCGAAATATCGATGTGAGTTATGTCTGTGTCTTTCTGTGTGTTTCCTTCGTTTTTTATTTTATTGTAAAAAAGTCCGCTGGACCGTTTATTTTAATTGTATATATATATATACATATATATATATATGAATGTAATAATATAACAAACTTCTTTTTGGTGTTGTCAGGATGAGTTTAAATTTGACCCTACCTCTCTTGAGCCGGACACAGTGAGTGTTGACCTGGAGATTGGACCATCTCAGCTTGTTATTTATGGTTCTTGGCTTCAGGGATTTGTTCATTTGAAGGTAATCTATAATCATTTAACAGTGTCTTGTGTTGATAATTATTTATTCATATATATATAAATGTATTAATTATCAAATTAAATTGAATTATTGCTACTTACTTCTTACTTCTTAGTTCGAGCTTCCAAAACTCTCCGCTTCGATGGGTCGATGTGTCCGGTATAGGTCGGCAGCTATTTGCCTGAATTTAGTGTTGGTCAGGATTTTTTTCAGAGTAGCCTCATCTCCCAGCTTCTTTTTAGTACTTCTCGCCCGTGCAAGAAACGGGAGCAAAAAAAAATCCAAATTTAATTATTAAGTAATGACAGATGTAACAGGAAAACCATGAGACATTATATACATTAACAAAATTAAAAGCAAAAAAATGTATGATTTAAACATTTATTGTTATTAGAATGAAGAAAGGGGTATATATGTTAATAATCTATAAAACCTTTCACAATGCAGAGCAGCGGTGTAAGAATGGTCAGTCGGGCCTAACAAATCTAGGGTATATATTGGAGTTTATTCTCCACCAGCCAAGCAAATCTCGGTCATATGTTTTATATAAATAATTTTTTGTAACAAATATTCCTTAGTTTAATATCTATACATAGTTTTAGTATACATAATATAATCGAATGTTTTCCTTATTTCGACCAAATATATTTAACACTGTTTTTCTTTTTTATCGAGGTTTGGTCTAGCTTCAATAATACAACACCTTTAAGCCGACGTTTCATCTATATTTGTAGACATCTTTAGAGCTACATCAATACAGCATTTAATTACAATAACATGAAAAGTAATTATATTACATTACCAAGGTAATTATGTATATTAATTAAATAATGTAATATAATTAATTTTCATGTTATTGTAATTAAATTCTATATTTATGTAACCCAGAAGATGTCTACAAGTATAGACGAAACGTCGGCTTAAAGGTGTTGTATTATTGAAGCTAGACCAAACCTCGATAAAAAAATAAAAATAGTTTTATACATAATATATAAATATATATTTCGACATTTTGGGTCGAATCTTACGAATCTACTTACATTTTAGCTTAGAATCTTACCTGCAATCGGCCCCCATGATCTTGCGCTTGTTCTATGTGAAAACTTCGTTAAAAATATTGAAAAACAAGAAATAGAACACTACAGGTCAATATTTACTGCAGCATATTAAATAAAGCGAGTAAAAATGTATTTTTTCCCATAAATTCGAATGCATTTTTTAATTTTAATTGCAATTTAAAGGGTGGAAAAAATTCCCAAGGCTTCGTTCATAGTCTAGAAACAAGAATATATTTGTATATGCTTACTAAAGTTATCTCAATTGATATACAAAAAATATGAAAAAACTGCTAAAAATACGTTTTTTTTTTTAATAGTAATGAATACTGCTGGTGTTTTATTTCTTGTTTTTTTTAACATTTTTGATGCAGTTTTCGCATTGGTATAAGCAAAAGCTCGTGGACGCCGATTAACTATTCTTATACCACTACTCCGTTTTAAAGAGAAATTAAATTTAATTTTAATTTGATTATTTAGTCGATCTCCAACTACTTTCGTTTTAAATTAAATTGTTTTAATTGAATTAGGTTTTTAACTTAATTGTGGCTCTAACCAAACTGCACCCTTGTTGCATTAACGCAAGGATATACCCTTTCTAACCTAAGCCAAATATTACAAGTTGAATCTCTGATCAAAGCTCCCCTCTGTGGATTAACCACAAGTAGTTTATTGGTGGGCCTAATGCAAGATTTTTATGAATTGTAAGCTTATAAAAGCCGCAAACAAAAGTCATCAGTAGTTTAATATTTAATTTAATTAATAATATTAATAAAATGAATTTAAATGATTAAAATATATAATATATGCTATTGATCTATGTGAAATTACTTGTGTGTTGTTAAAAAATACGTGTTAGTAAAGAATAAGTTTATTTCCTGGGAATAAATGAAAACTGGTTTACTTCTTTATTAGATTATTTGTTCTTATTGATTCTGTTGGGGAAATCTCTGTTATAAACAGAGTTTAATAACTTGAAGTGGAATGATGTTATCTTCTAGAACAGCACTGGGAGTCAGAGTGGGCGTTGGAAAACAACAAACAACATATAAAAAAACAACATCCTTATACTTTTTACAGAAATTGCAGTGACTAAACGTTTTTATATTTTATAATTGTCTTTCTATCAATATAGTGCAAACAGATGATTGAAATGTTTCATTACTGTTGGAAAATTGTTTCTTCTTAATTTCCAATTTTCCTGCATATAAGACTAGTTGCCTTTTCTTTTTATTTTTCATATTGATATTCACCTGTCGGTGGCTTGCAGGTATTTGTACGTAAAGATTTTGATTAATTTGACCCCCCCCCCCCCCCCCGTTTAAACATTCTGACGTAAATGAATGCCTATAAATTCCCTATGGGGAGTACTTATAGGGTATTTAAATAGGAATGTTCAAATAGGAATTGTTTCTTAATTTAACAAATTTAAGGTGAGATTCATTCCAAGATATTGTATTTTTATTTATAAAATACTAACTTGACGTTTTGGTTATGAGCGGTAAATCCCAAAAAAGGACCTCAATCAAAATCAAAATACTCCCAAAAAAAAGTTATATAAGATCCATATGTTTCTTTGTATCTAAATATCTCCAGTTTTATTTCTATAGCGGACAGACAGACAAACTTTATCTTTTCTATATACAGATTTATGTTTTTATCATTTGATTTTATTTGATGGTAAACTTTAGATAGGATTAATTTTTATTTTCTACTTTATTAAAAATCCTCGTAGGGGAAGCACATATAAAAATTTAATTTTATAAACAACGCGTTTCGAATACGTAGTGTTCTATGTTACCATTTCATTAGCTTTTTACCTAAAATGAGTAAATACCACATAATAACTGATTGCACTACGTTAGATATTTCATTCCTCTGGATGAAATTATTCAAGATATTGTTTTGATAAAAAGCCAAAACATCCCCCCCCCTTTTTTTTAAAGCATCACAAAAATGATGCTTTTATGCTTTTTTCTTAAAATTTGTGCTTGGTAGCATTATGTTTGTGATCTTGTATAATGTGAATCAGATTTTTTTTTTCCTAATATTGTTCTTTGATATTTGTTCTTAGGAAAATATATTTGGCGAAGATCAGACGTTTACAGATATGAATCAGAAACCTGAGTTTCACTTGAGTAGAAGCAGTCAACCTGTATTGGATTTGTCTTCAGCTACAAAAGAGGACTTTGACCCAAGGAAATATCGCCCTTTGGATGTACTGGTGTCTGTCACAATGCACGATATTCAGGCGCACCTGGTTAAAGTAATGATTTTAAATCTTTCCACATAAAATATTAATATTTATTAAAATTAATTTTAAATGATTTTGATCTATTTTTGATGTTGTACATAATAAAAGACACTCCTCGAACTAGTGTTTAAAAAATATTTTTCGAAACGTTTCGTTAGTTTTGACATAAAGCTGTTTTATGTGGTGACGTATTTTTGGAATTCCCCATCATGAGTAAATACTGCACTAAAACAGATTGCATAAGTAATGAAGGAATTAATCTCGCCTAATCAGAACAGCTAAGTTCTCTCTCTCTCTCTCTCTCTCTCACACACTCTCTCTCTTTTCTTTCTTTTCTCTCTCTCTCTTTTCTCTCTCTCTCACACTCTCTTTTCTCTCTCTCTCTCTGTCTCTCTCTATCTCTCTCTCTCACTCTCTCTCCTCTCTATCTCTCTCTCTCTCTCTCTCACTCTCCTCTCTCTCTCTCTCTCTCTCTCTCTCTCTCTCTCTCTCTCTCTCTCTTTTCTCTCTCTCTCTCTCCCCTCTCCCTCTCACCCCTCTCCCTCTCACCCTCTCCATGTTTAGGGTGATGTGGTAGAGGCATTATTTTTTTCCCTAACTATTTATTACTATAAAAGTATAACTATGAAGTTTTGGTATCATTCAGAATTAAACTAAATTCAACCGCAAACAAACATATTATTTGGTTGTTTCAATTACGATGTTAACGTCTAAACCACAGTAAGAAATCAGAAAAAATACTAACATATTTCAACCGTAACAAGCGGTATTCGTCTGTCAAGATTTGACTCTGACGAAGACCACTTCTTACATTTGAATGATCTTAGTCTTTTTCTTGATTTCTTACTGTGGTTTTGACGTTGATTTTTATTTCACATGATTATTGGGTAATTTTGGTACTGATGTTAATTATCTATGATTCTTGAAATATGCCCTTATTATTTTCACTGCTTACATCAGTAAAGTAATACTATTCTATCTTGCTTAATGGTTAGAATAACCAATCAACCAATAACCAATATCAGTACCAAAAATTTCCCAATAATCATGTGAAATAAAAATCAACGTCAAAACCACAGTAAGAAATCAAGAAAAAGACTAAGATCATTCAAATGTAAGAAGTGGTCTTCGTCAGAGTCAAATCTTGACAGACGATTAATTTCCATGCACTTTTACATACTGTTAATATAATAATACAATTAAATCTTAGAGTAAAAAAAAAACTTTTTTTTTAAAAAAAATTTTGCTTTAACATCCCCTTACCGGGTTTGATTGCTCTACAAAATGAAACCCGTGAACCTTAATTACCAAAAACATCCTTCATTAGTATAGGTCTATTGTGATTTCTCCAAAATCTTCTCTTTAACTTAACAGAAGTATATCTAGTTAATGGGTTAGTTCCACTGAGGTTAGTAATATTAGAATTAGTAATAATACATTCCGTCATACCTCGTAAAGTCTCTGTAAAGCTCGACCGGTTTCGGGTCCGCCTGGATCCCATCTTCAAGAGCACCTAACTGACTATGAGTGTTGTTTTCCTATAACCTACCTATATATAGTATTTACATTGTGTAATCAGTGTTGTGTGTGTAGGTAATTTTTTTTTTTTCTCCTATTTCTTTAATTGTTATGTTTTTTTCTTTTATTGCTTATTTCATTATCTATTTCTAGTTCCTTGTGTCGTCTTTTAAATGTTATTAGTGGTTTTGTTAAAATGTCGGTTTGGTGGTTTGTTTGTTCATTGATTATATTGTCTGTCATTTTATGTTTATATATTTCTATTTGTTCCTGTATGTTCATTCGTTGTCCTTTTTGTCCCGTCTGTAGTAAGTCCATTGTGTTTTCCATACTGTCTGGGTTATGTCCAATAGATAATCAAGAAACACTGAGAATAACTTTCGAAATAATCACATTAAGAAGACAAAACTAATTTCCTTCGATAATTGTGAACAATAGTACGAGTATAAATATGAAAAAAATGGAAATATTATAACAAGAGGGAAGCAAACAGGCAAATTCAAATTTACTATAAGTAAATTTTCAATCAACTAATCAAAAATTAATTTAAGTTTTGATTTGCATTAATGTTACTATAATATAGAAGGATAGACGTGTTATCAAAATCTCTTTAAATTATTATAAAACTCATGAACAATAAATTAATTCAATGACAACTTTTTTAATAAATTAAAAAAGGACAACGAATGAACATACAGGAACAAATAGAAATATATAAACATAAAATGACAGACAATATAATCAATGAACAAACAAACCACCAAACCGACATTTTAACAAAACCACTAATAACATTTAAAAGACGACACAAGGAACTAGAAATAGATAATGAAATAAGCAATAAAAGAAAAAAACATAACAATTAAAGAAATAGGAGAAAAAAAAAAATTACCTACACACACAACACTGATTACACAATGTAAATACTATATATAGGTAGGTTATAGGAAAACAACACTCATAGTCAGTTAGGTGCTCTTGAAGATGGGATCCAGGCGGACCCGAAACCGGTCGAGCTTTACAGAGACTTTACGAGGTATGACGGAATGTATTATTACTAATTCTAAGAAGTATATCTGTATAAACAAATTGTCATTCTCCTTCATATTATCATTTCAGTCTTGTTTTATATTCTGTAATAACATTTGTATTAAGCCTCTTTCGTTTGACAACACTTTTCCAACTATACATGGTGTCCCAAAAGTAACCGAACTGGAAACTTTATACAAATTATTTATCAGAAACAAGACATTTAGTAGGTATATTAATTGTTTACAAAATGTTCAAAATGTCTACCTTCAACTGCATACAATCATATATTTGGACAACGCTGTGATATGCTTCTCGTAAGTTTCCTCTGAAATTTGGTTTCAGAGGCCAAATGGTCAAATATATTTTATTTTAGCTCATCAATTATGCGTTCTTTTGAACTTTCTATAGAAAATAATCAGTTGGTGTCAGATCCGGGAATCTAACAAATCATTCGTTTGGTCCTCAGCGTCCTATCTAACGTCCAGGAAATGTTTCATCCAGTCATTGTCGAATATCTTTGGCGTAGTGCGCAGGTGCTCCATCAATGTTGAAAATGAAGATCACTGAAATGGGGGAACTCACTAATAATAGTGAACACTTCAGTCACCATCATGATTTTGTTAATTTAGAGACATCCTAGTTTAATTTATTTTATATTTTACCATGATTATTTTACCTTTATTTTTAACTCAATTTATTTTGTTTTATTTTTTCCTCTAATTTGTTTTATTATAGTATATTAAAAGTATATATATACTTTTATTATACTATATTATATATTATACTATAATGTATAGTATAGTATAGTATAAAAAAAACTGGGTTTTTTGTTTTAATTTTGTTACCTTCCTTCTCAGGAAGGTAAGGAAAATCTATATATACATTTATTGCAATTTGGTCAGTTGATTAACTATTTAGATTAGATAGTTATAATTTGTACAGTGTGGGTGATGTGTGTTTGTATTTTGTAGAACTGCAGTGAGAAAGATGCTCCCTGCCCGCTTATCGTCGTGGAGAGACTGTGCTTTGAAATGAAGAAGAGCTACAGGGAAACACTGCTGCAGCTTTTAGTCTCGCCTGCAGTGCTTATTTCTACAGACTCTCTGTCGAATAGACCTTTCAAAGACCGGCACCTTAATCAGGGACACCTCGTCCTCTCTGGTCTTCAGGTCGGCTCACATTTACTTTTGATATTTATATAAATAAAAGAAAGATTTTGTCTGTACATTTCTTAGAACTGACTCTGACGTCTGTTGGAAGGACGTCTATAGGACAGGTGAAGGGGTTTGGGGATGATGCTAGAGGTAGAAGGGGAAGAAGACAAAATAGGGAAGAGTTCTTTTATGGTGGTGCCAGGGAAGTAGGTGGTCACCAGATAGGGAGAGTCGATGGAAGAGGAAGTGGGAACAGGAGCAGGTGGAGTAGAGAATTCTGCTGGAACCAGTCTTCTCGTCAATAGGAGGATAGCCTCGCTCTAGGAATCTATTTTTAAGTTTATGGAGGTGATGTTTTTATCACTTAATCTATTGCAAATCCTGTGAATCATAATGGAGAGGGACCTGGGGAAGATACTAGAGGTAGAGGGAAAAGAGTTCTTTTATGGTAGGGGGTCTTCTTCCCCCTCTACCTCTAGCATCCTTAAAGATTAAGGCGGCCGTCTGGAGTCTCCAACTGTCTCTGAACCAGTTCGCTTGGTTTCCCTCTCTTGAAGACCGTTCAAACCGAAAATTAAGGACTGTAAATGTGTGCTTTTAATTTCTTTATGTTTTTTTCTGTACATTGAACTATATTTGTCCATTTTGGATCGTATTTCCAACGAAAAAGTGTATATATAGTTAAATATTAAAATTATTGTGGACGACAACGATAATAAATCAAATCACAGAGAAAACTTAGAGACAAAAAGTAATTTCTACATTTATACATCCGTTATTTATTATTTACCCTTTGAACTTCATGCCATATAAGTTTCCATCCAAATCTTGTTTTGATAATAATCGTTTTCAATTAATTTTTATTTTTCAGTTAAGAGGGCACGCTATGTTCAGTGGAGAGGGCAGAAGCCTGCAGGATGAAACATTAGAATACGCTTGGCTTTTAGAGTTACAGTTGGGAAAACTTTCTGGAAAAATGACTGCACCGCAAGTAAGTTTTGAAATATTTGTCTTTCAATGGTTTTGAAATAATGTTCTTTAATTTGGTATTTAATAATTATCATTTGACTGGTAACCCCTTGTGTCACTCTATAGTAAGAAATTATAACAACAGTTATAATATACATTCACTGAATATTATTGACAGGAATAACTGTCCTTGGTATTTCTTGTTATTAAGTCATGAAAATAAAGATTCTTTTATGGTCCAAGTATTTGATACGGCATTCTTTACATTAATCAAGATATATACACAATTAGTATATTTAATAAACAAAAAATTATTTAAAAGAAAAAAAACTCGTTTCTTTTATTGCATAAATAAATGAAACATCAATTCAAGATGCATACATACATACAATCAAGCACATTTAAAAGTAACAAAAGTTGTAAATTGAAATATTTCATTTATTTTCCCCAATATAAAATAACATTGATGAAAGGGCCAGACTAGCTCAGTCGTTACGTGCTCACCTCTGAACTGGTAGGTCCGGGGTTCAATCCTCACCTGGCCCACGATTTATTCATGCGAGAGGTGAATAAATCTGAGCACGTCGTCCTCGGAGAAGGGACGTTAAACCGTCGGTCCCGAGCCTGTACGATGTCAGATACTCGTTAAAGTTCCCCTACTCTAAATATACTTGAGTTTGGCAAAATTTAGGACTCCCACTGTAGAATCAATCTTCATTGTGTGGTAACACAAAGGGCCAATGCTTGGCCTACGTGTGGAAAAAAAAACATTGATGGAAGTAATGTGTCTTTACAATATTACTTTAGAACATTGTATTTAAGCTAACATTTGTGTTCAAGTTTATATTCCTAAAGTTACTCATTTTAAACATCTAATGTAATAATTTATTATATATACTTTCGGAATTCCATACATCTGTTTATTGCTTAAGTTCCTACTATGATTCTAAAATTAAAACGTTGGCTTTGAAAGTTTAATTTGAACCTGGAAAACTGACTGATTACTGATAAATATAATTTGTTTTATATATATGTATGACAAGAATTAACAATAAATTCGTGAAATAAAAAAAACATCGTCTGAACATAAAAAGATTTCCAAAAATGGGACTGGGATCTTTTGAAGAGAAACTTTAAAAGTTGAAATTCTATAACATAAATAGTCTACATCTGGAATCATTAATTTTACTTGTCTTATGTTGAGAGAATTCATTTTTCATTCTCCTTTCAGTTTAGTGCTATTATTTGTAAAGTAATATATTACTCCCCCTTTTCTGTAATATTTATTTTAATAATTCGTCATAAACTGGAATTAACAGTTATTACAAGGTTTACATTCCTTCTCCTTAGGAAGGCGATGTTGAGTAAATTGGAGAGTTAACAGACTTTTTGAATCAAGATAAATTGAGATGAGAGTAGTGCCTCACAATAGGTAGAAACATACATACCTGCCTCACAGTAGGTAGAAACATAACATACCTGCCTCACAATAGGTAGAAACATACATACCTGCCTCATAACCTCCCTTCTAAGTTTATTTTACTTAAAATTTTTGTTGTTTGTTCCTTTATTTAACTTCAAAAATTCTATACATTTTTGTGTTTATATATATATATATTTTTTATTATTATTAGAGAACAACATGCTTCACCAGAAGGAATTATATGCATTAAAATCTTCAATCTTATATAATAATTCTTATTATATTATGATAATGCAGCTTAAATATATAATAATTTAACAATGATAATAATAACAATAATGATAACAGAGTCAGTAATCGCGACTACTCACAAACATAATACAGGCTATTATAATGTGCTTATATTGTGGATGTCTCTGATGATGAGCACTAAGTGTTCGAAACGTCTTGTATAATTAAATCCTTTGTGTATGGGAATACTTAGTGTTTTTTTCTTCACTAAATCATAAGTAAATAAGACACAATAACTGTTACTGTTACACAATAAGAGTTACTGTTAGGTCCTAAGTAATAAACTGACTTACGTGTTAGTTTTAGTATTATTTTTGTATGAAAATACGATCCGGAAAGGACAAATAAAGTTCAATATATATGAAGAATCATAAAAAAATCAAAAAGACATACTTATAGTTTCTAATTTTCGTTTTGAACCGTCTTCAGGAGAGATAAGAGAGGGAAATCAAGTGCACTGGTACAGAGACTGTTCTATAACGACGTGCTTGGTTTCCTCCTTCTCTTACCTCTCCTAAGGACGGTTCAAACTGAAAATTAAAGACTGCAAGTATGTGATTTTAATTTGACCTATATTTCGTCCTCTGTATTGAACTTTAATTTGAGTATTATCAGATGTAAAATGTATTTGGAAAGTGCTGATATTGTTTTTGTGTGTCTGATGGGTTCTCTTTGTTATGTTTTTCTAGATTTACCATCTTGTATCCAGCTTAGAGGCAATGTTTCTTCTGGCACTCGATTCAGAGAACCGTCTGTTACCTCCCAAAGCTCCTCCACCGTGCCATCATAATAAGATACCTGTTGACTGTCCTGAAAGTCATCCTTCAGGCACTTATAGGTAAGCTTCAGCTTCATATACGAACTTAGTGAATGACAATGCCATTATGTAACAAGATTTCACAATAAACACGTGAAATAACAATCAACATCCAAACCACAATAAGGAATGAGGAAAAGGACTAAGTTCTTACAATCGTTACAAACGAACTTCGTCAGAGTCAAATCCTAACTCTTTTTATAGGGTAAAAAGCTAATGAAATGGTCTCCACTTATACAAATTTAATGGTATAAACAACGCGTTCTTCCTCAGGCATTAACTAAGGGTGAGTGTCTGTGGTACTTTAGTAGCACACAGACTGTGTTTACCTAACTCTTTTTTTACACTAAGATATAACTGTATTATTATATTACAGTTTTTAAAGCTACAAGGAAATTAACCATTCAGTAAGTTACAATATTATTACTTCACTGATGTAAGTAGTGAAAATAATTAAGGCATATTTCAAGAATCATAGTTATTTAACATCAGTGACAATATTTCACAGTAATCATGTGAAATAAAAATCAACGTCCAAAACCACAATAAGAAATGAGAAAAAAGACTAAGATCTTTCAACTGTAACAAGCCGTCTTCGTCAGAAGTCAGTTGAGATTTGACTCCGACGGGCCAAATAGGACATTCATAATATGTACACAAAGTCACTCTATAGAATTAACTTCTCTTAATCCTTAAAAGCAACATGTCCAAAAGAGGGTTTATTATTATTATTATTATTATTTGAGGGTGACTGTAGCACTACGTCTTAAAAACTATTGTACTTCCCCTCTTCTGTACTAAAGTACCCCCAGCAATTAGCTTCAACGCCTCCAAGATGCTTAGCACTTTTGCTGGTTCCAGCGGTAAAAGTTTTTCTATGGTTTTGTGTCCCGAAGCACCTACCTCTGTACAGTAAAGTTTCCTTATAGTCAATCAGCAGGTGCAACGGTGTTTCTTCCTCTTCTTTGCAGAATCTGCATACACCATCATTGATAATGTTTATTCAGGCTCCCTACGTCCTTATGTGCACTTGTAGGAGGTTGGCTCCCACTAGTTAGCGCTTTTAGACCCCCAGTGCTTCCGGAGGATAGTCTCCGGACTTCCTTCTCCTTAGTATCATACAGGGGGAAATCCCTATTTCTCTATCGGTGGTATTTTGTCCGCTCCAGCAGATCACTGCATACCGGAGTAAGGCTATTTACTCAAGGAGGTCACCTGCTACCCTTGAGGCTCCGTTCATAATACAGTAACCCCTGTATCATCCATCCTTCGGCACGGATCGCATAACACCTTAGATTGGGGCTAGGATAAAAGGAAGTGATTTGGGGATTAGGAAGGTTGTGAAACGAAGGTGGTCAGGCACAGTCCCTAATCACCTTCTCCTCCTCTTTTGTTTGTCCCTATATATAGCAGGTTAACATGATAGCCTCGTGAAGGCCGAAAGTTGGAGTTGAGTGTTAGAGGCTATTAGAGTCGCTTAATCACTCCATTACTACCCCAAAAGAGGGTTAGTAATAAAAACAAGCAGCTAATCTTACTTATAATTTGTTTATTTGCTTCAAATAAGAAACATGCAAATAAAATTACCAAGCAATTACAGCTTTTGGTTGTAATTCTTGAACAAAGATTTTCTTTTATGCCTGTATATTATTCAAGTCCAATTATATTTCCAATTTTAAAATGTATATATTGCAATGGAGGAAAGTATTATGTCTTTACTCAAAAAAGTTTATTGTAAAAAAAAACTAACAAAGCGTTTCGAATACTTGATGTTCTTCTTCAGGTTACATCTGTTCTGCTAGGGTGGTTATTCAGTGGATAGACCAAGCAGGCAGTCCTTAACTACCTTTAAAGTTTTTTACAATAAACTTTTTTGGGTGGAGACCTAATACTTTCCCCAATTTGTGTAAATACCATACCATAACAGATTGTAAAATTAATGAAACCTCTGTATTGTAATAAATGCTTCTGTAATTTTGTATTGTATAATAAATAAAAATTTGTTTTTGTATATTGTTTTATATTATATTTGTATTATTCATATTTTTTGTTGTACAATACAAATGATTGTTCTACAAATCCTTTATACTATACAAATAAGATTATTGTATTTTGATTACATTTAAATATTGATACAATTAAATTTTTTTCTTATCTTGACCAAACATATTTAACACTATTTTTCTTTTTTATCGAGGTTTCATTTAGCTAAAAGGTTTTGTATTGTTTGAAGCTGGTTCAGACTTTGATAAAAAAGAAAAATAGTGTTAAATATTGATTTGAGCCCTTTTAAATGTTTTCTCGTATGATTGTTCCTTACAAAAGGAATATATTTTAACATTTCTTCTCAGTGTTCTTATGAGAGTTGCTGCTTCTTTGCCTAGTTTTTATTTAAGTAGCACTCTTTCAAGAAGAAGGTGGGTGCATTCAAGAAGAATTCGAGGTGTGTAAATAAAGTAGTGAGACTGATTTTTTTTAAATTTTCTATTCAAATATAATTACAATGTGATATTGTCACCTTCAAAATAGTTCCCTTCGGAAGCCACACAGCGCTGGAGACGGTCCTTCCAATCATTGTAGCATTGCTGGAACTCGGATTCTGGAATGGCCTTCAGCTGGTCGGTTACAGCAGTTTGTACTCGTATGTTCTAATCTTCCCTCTTCTAGAAGACAAGCTCCACAAGTCGTGCACTGTCCTTGAGGTTGAACTTCTTATGGTATTCATTGGTAACAATGCGGCCCTTGCGAGCTCTAGCTGCAAATGTTCCAGTGGATCCGAGAATACCTTTAAAAACGTTGATGTCAGATTGTTGCAACATACAGACGTTAACTATATAGATCTTGTTGTAATTAATACCCTCTTGGTTTTCAGATGTCCTCCTCCTGATCAGATCAAGTACAGAATGGTTCGAGTAGCTGTTGATGCTTTGGAATTATATCTCTTGGAATCTGGCACTGCTATTCAATTTTGGGTGTGTAAGGAATTTATTTTCTTTGTATATAACATTTTCTGAATGTATGTCTAATTTAGGGTTTATACAAAAACCGACATTTTAGAAAACCGGTATTTTCGAATAGTAATTTTTCCAGAAAACCGGTTTTAACCGGTTTCGAATTTTTATAAAAAAAAAATTTAGAGTAATTAAAAGCAATTTTTGACTGAAATTATTTACTGTTCAATTTTATTCATAGTAAAATTTTTTTATGCAATTTAGTAGAACAAAGAAATAATAGTTGGCCAGGATTAAATAACTTTAAAAACAATTGTATTTACTGTTTTAAGGCTTGTCCATTAAGATTTTCCACCTGTAATCTTCACGGAGACCAAGTTAAATCAGGATTAACAGGCGTGGTGCCTTGTATTCAAGTCAGACAGATGATTTTAACCAGTAACCTTTCTCCCAATGGTACTACAGGCAGTGGTCGATCGCAGCAGCACAGGTAGATATCACAATCAAGGTTTTTTTTAAATTATATAAAGTTATTTTTTATTTATATAGTTATTCTTTTTTTCATAAAATTAAATTCTAATTTTTATATTTATCTTAAACTAATTTTAGTATTTTTAATTAAAAATGCTAATTTTTTTTTCATTTTTGACTGCCTAAGGCTCATGTTGAAGTCACATATATGGTTCAATAATTCTGGTCAATATTTGATAAACCCTTTCACTGATAATGATGTACATATACGTCATACAATTATGCATCACCAATATATATATATATGCGTATATTTGTTGGACGTATATATACGCATTTTTGATCAGGTATACGTATACCTGATCAAAAAAAAGGATGGAAATTTTAGATTCTTCAAAAAAAAAAATTTAGCACAAAAAATCATGTTTTTAAATTCAGCCTTCAAGAACATGAAGTGTTACTGTTTGGCTGCAGTGAAAGGGTTAAAATTTACGGTTTAATTCGCATTATATTTTATAAGAAGGGTTTTATGTATTTATTATTTTAAGATTATTCGGCATATTGGTAATAACCTAGTGACTACATTATTATTGCTATTATAAGTGAACATTCCAGCTTGGAATCTTCATCATGGCTGTAATTTTAAGATTATTCGGCATATTAGTTATAACTTAGTGACTACATTATTATTGCTATTATAAGTGAACATTCCAGCTTGGAATCTTCATCATGTCTGTAATTTTAAGATTATTCGGCATATTAGTTATAACCTAGTGACTACATTATTATTGCTATTATAAGTGAACATTCCGGCTTCGAATCTTCATCATGTCTGTAATTTTAAGATTATTCGGCATATTAGTAATAACCTAGTGACTACATTATTATTGCTATTATAAGTGAACATTCCAGCTTGGAATCTTCATCATGGCTGTAATTTTAAGATTATTCGGCATATTAGTAATAACCTAGTGACTAATTATTATTGCTATTATAAGTGAACATTCCAGCTTGGAATCTTCATCATGTCTGTAATTTTAAGATTATTCGGCATATTAGTAATAACCTAGTGACTACATTATTATTGCTATTATAAGTGAACATTCCAGCTTGGAATCTTCATCATGTCTGTAATTTTAAGATTATTCGGCATATTAGTAATAACCTAGTGACTACATTATTATTGCTATTATAAGTGAACATTCCAGCTTGGAATCTTCATCATGGCTGTAGATTTTCATTTGCGAGATAGATCACTATTTTTAATAAACTTGAATCATTTATACTGTAGTTTTATAAAGTCATCCAACTGGGATCAAGTTGAAACCTCTCATTCATCTACCAAGCCTAGATAGGAATCGCAGAAAAAAAAAACACTCCTTTTCCCTGGAATCAGAGCTCTTGAAAAAAGGAAAATAGGTTGGTTTTGATATACCTTCTGTGTGGCATTGGAGGATACCGTTATGCCTTTACTGTTAATCAACCTTTATCGGTTTGGGCGAAACATTGGGTCGCCAAATGGACTTTATCTGTCCTCACCTCTCGCTCCTATAGGCTTTCGCCTTCATTATTCCCTTAGTGGCGGAAAGTTGCGGTCGTTTATTAATTGACATCCATTTTAGTCATGAATGGGTTACATTTCCTGGTTGATTGTACAGTCAGTGGGCATTCTCAATTCTGCCTTAGTCGTGCTGTAGTATTGAAGACCTTCGGTTCGAATAGTGAACATGACTGCAGATTTTTTTTTCATTTTGTAGGATACAGAGAATATTATGAACGCCGTTAAAAGATCCCCCACTATGATTAACTTTAAGTTGTATAACTAGCAGGTACTCTCAATGCAGAATCAAACAGGTTAAACTTTTAACATATTTATAGTGAATATGTTTTGATTAGTAGATCAACATCAGAGCCGGAAATATGGTTGGAAGTTTCTTCTATATCCTTGGGGCCTCTCATTGTTGAAGCTGCTGTATCCCTTTCAAAGACTGACGAAAATCTACACCTTGTTCAACAAAGGTACTTCCTTTTAATTATAGTTTGTGTTATCGTTTACCATGTAATATACGAGTCTCCTACTTTAACATTATTCAGTATTTTACATAGTGAGATGCACTCGTTATAATGAGTATATATACTCGTAACTCGTACCTTTACATTTTCGTAACTCATAACTTTTTTTTTGTTTTACTGATATGGGTTACCCCTAAATTTATTTATCACCTGTTCCCTTACATAGATTACAGGTATTGATTTTACATCTGGAGTCATTAATTTAGCTTGACTTGTGTTGAGAGAATGTATTTTCATTCTCTTTTCTGTTTTGTAAAGTAATATATTATTCACTGTTTCATTAATATTTATTTGAATAATTCGTCATAAACTGGAATTAACAGATATTCCAATTTTCACCTGTTTGCAAATATTCAAACAAGAACATCAAGGTTGGGGGCCAGGCTAGCTCATTGGTTACGTGCTCACCTCTAGAGCTGATTGGACCGGGGTTCAATCCTCACCTGGCCCTCGATTTATTCACGCGGGAGGTTAAACTGTCGGTCCCGAGCCTGTACGATGTCAGGTACTCGTTAAAGATCCCTACTCTAAATACATTTGAATTAGGCAAAATTTAGGACTCCCACTGTAGAACCAATCTTCATTGTGTGGTATCACAAAGGGCCAATGCTTGGCCAACGTGTGTTCCCTTGTGGGACTGCCACTGCAACCTAACCTAACATCAAGGTTTTATAAGTATATGGATTTGTGACTCCATTAGTTTGTAGAATTGATAATCAAATTGATGTTTTGATTATAGGTATTTAAAAATGCACGATGAGAAAACAAAACGGTTATGGCTTCTTTGGCCTGGAGTAAGCAGTGGAAGATGTGGTTGTATTGGGGGTTGTTCTTTCTTTGGCAACAATATGAACGGCCCAAGATTCTTCAAGCCAACCAAGCAGGACATTGCAGATGGCATTAATATAGCCGCTTTTAGGTAAATTACAAATAATTTTTAATTCATTTAATTCTAATCTAAATTGTTGGTGTAATTTTTAAGTAATTTAATTCTAATCGAAATTATTGGTGTAATTTTTAATTGATTTAATCCTAATCTAAATCGTTGGTGTAATTTTTAACTCTTAATTTTTAATTGATTTAATTCTAATCTAAATTGTTGGTGTAATTGTTAATTTTTAATTGATTTAATTCTAATCGAAATTGTTTGTGTGTTTTTAATTTTTAATTGATTTAATTCTAATATAAATCATTGGTGTAATTTTTAATTGATTTAATTCTAATCGAAATTGTTGGTATAATTGTTAATTGTTAATTTTTAATTGATATAATTCTAATCCAAATCGTTTGTGTAATTTTTAACTCTTAATTTTTAATTTATATAATTCTAATCCAAATCGTTTGTGTAATTTTTAACTCTTAATTTTTAATTGATTTAATTCTAATCTAAATCGTTAGTGTAATTTTTAACTCTTAATTTTTAATTGATATAATTCTAATCTAAATCGTTAGTGTAATTTTTAACTCTTAATTTTTAATTGATTTAATCCTAATCTAAATCGTTGGTACAATTTTTAACTCTTAATTTTTAATTTATATAATTTTAATCCAAATCGTTTGTGTAATTTTTAACTCTTAATTTTTAATTGATTTAATTCTAATCTAAATTGTTGGTATAATTGTTAATTTTTAACTGATTTAATCCTAATCTAAATCGTTTGTGTAATTTTTAACTCTTAATTTTTAATTGATTTAATTCTAATCTAAATTGTTGGTATAATTGTTAATTTTTAACTGATTTCTTTCTAATCTAAATTGTTGTTGCAATAGAGTTAATGAAAAGGGCAAGGACTGTGGCTATGGTCAGAGCATTCTTCAGGAGGGTCAGCTGGTCTTTCACACTCCGCCGTATAATAAGCAACAGCTTTCTATATACGATATTATTCCCCAACCTCCCCCATTTCACTCAGTGGTCAACCAAAATAAGGTATTATTTCTATAATGGTGCAATCTATTACTCAATTCTACGTAATTTTATTAATATAATTCAAACAATAAGTATATTTCTCTTAAAATAAGTATATTATAACAACATATGAATACTTTGAAATTGTGTCACGTTTTAATCTAGTTGAATATCCTTCTTAGCGAGACCTGTGTTCTTAAAGCAAATAGATTGTTGAAATTCAGTTGCCAGGATCGAAGTGGGGAACCTACTTTTATAGACGTGTTGATGATATATTGACGTTTGGTTTATTTGAAGGAAATAAATTTTAAAACTATCCATTGTTTATACCTCTTGCTCTAGGCTTCTCATTCTTCCTCTTGCTTTTTTCTCCATAAAACTTTAAAATCATGTTGAATCCACCGGTCTGGGCATTCATTGATGGTTTTTTATCTAGGATAAATAACGCCTCTACGATCATAAGTCTATTGTGGTCATTCTCCTGGGCAATTATTTCCGTAAATAGCAATTGTCTATTTAATTTTAGTTGGTGGTTGTTCCAAGTGTGCTCCTTAGGGGCTCCTGCCGCAAGATGCATGGTTAGCCTTCTAGACATATATATATATATATATATATATATATATATATATATATATATATATATATTTGTAAAATTTGGAAGCAGTCCTTCATTTAAGCATCTTTCGTTGAACAGCTGACCGTATTTCGCTGATGTCATTTTCTTCACTAGTTTTTCAAGGTTTCTGAATACCTTCTTCTTTCCTTCATCCAAACGTTGGAGAATGTTAATTAAGTTGGAACCGACATGTTTCGACTGGCTTCCAGTCATCTTCAGGGTGATTAATTAAAAAAAGAGAAAAAAAGAAGAAAAATTATTAGTCTTTGGAGAGTTGGTATTAAGACACATTTTACAGTAAAAGTTTAAAGCTTTTTTCTCTTTTTTTAATTAATCACCCTGAAGATGACTGGAAGCCAGTCGAAACATGTCGGTTCCAACTTAATTAACATTCTCCAACGTTTGGATGAAGGAAAGAAGAAGGTATTCAGAAACCTTGAAAAACTAGTGAAGAAAATGACATCAGCGAAATACGGTCAGCTGTTCAACGAAATATATATATATACTATATGAGTTCAAAATTGAAGAAGAGTAACACACAGAGTAAAGAAGCAAACTTACAAACTCAAATTTTCGGGCAAAATCCTCTTCAAGAGAAAAGAGAAAGGAAGATCGATCACGTTGTGGACGCAACGGCAAGTAACCCGTTACAAGTTATTTACCGATAAGTGTGTATATGTGTGTGTGCGTGTGCGTCTCTGTTTGTGTGTGCACAAAAATCAGAAATAAACAGAATTAAAACAATACTCTGTAACTCATTTTCAATATTTTGACATTGTTATTGTTCGTCATCAAGAGAGGAAATAGTATCATGAGAAGGATATTTAATGAAAGAGTTTCACAGAATGTATACTAATAGAGTTAAGCCAAAATGAAAATATTAAAAGTACTAGGAATAACTAAAGAATATAAAAATTAAATATATAAAAATAATAAATTAAATATCTACATATATTAGTATAAAAAGATTTCGCATAAACACGTGAAATAACAATCAATGATCAAACCACAATAAGAAATGGGAAAACATGACTAAGATCTTTCAACCGTAACAAGCGGTCTTCGTCAGAGTCAAAAACTCAGTTGTGTTTTTGACTCTGACGAAGACCGCTTGTTACGTTTGAAAGATCTTAGTCTTGTTTTCCCATTTCTTATTGTGGTTTGATCATTGATATATTAGTATAAATTGGTTGCAGATTTTCTTTTGAACATATTTTATTGAAGTATATGACAATGTCCGCATTCACTACCTTATTTATGGTAGTGTGCTCTAGTCTCCTGACTATTTTTCGTTGCGATTAAGTTTCCAAAGAAGTTGTCCTAAGAACAATATAGTGTGATATCTAACGAAGTAAATACAAGCTTTCGATTATCACTAATCATCTTCAGATACACAAAGCAAAGAGGTAAAAAAAATAAAAGTTTAACTTTTTACTGAAGACGACTTTAATCTTTCAGATGAACAAAGAAGAAATGCGAGTCGAGCGATCCAGCTCAGTGACTGATCACCAAAGAAAGTCTGACAATATTGACAATTCCAAGTCCCCTTTGCAGCCCCTCAGACGGTTTTCATACACACCCACGCACAGGTATTATTTATTTAATACTAGATGACGTACCCACCCGCCTTTCACGGGTATTTTACAAAAATTCTGATATGATATTCCAAAATATTATTAGAAATTATAGAAAAGCAGAAAATATCATTAGTGGTGGTCATTAGATCTGGAGTTGCTCTTACAATAAAGCAGCTTTAGATACTGAACTCAAATTTGATTTTATTTTAGGTATACTTCTTATTTAGTACGCTGGTAAGTAGGATTCAATTTTTTAAACCAAGTAAACTTTGATAAACGCAAACGAAATTAAAATCAACTAGGAATACCTATTTGCTACAGTATCAGGCACTCAAAAATACCTGTATATATATTTTACTTTACTATAAGTAAAGTATAGTGATTTTGAAAAAATTCAATCTCGAGATTTTGACAGAATTATATGTTTTAAGGACCCAGAAGTCGTTTTAGGAAGTTTTTTCGATGATGTGTTTGTGGGTGGGTGGGTTGGTTGGTTGATTGGTGGATGAGTGGGTGGATGGGTGAGTATGTATCCAAAGTTTGTTACCACGCTACGGTCCTACCTAATCTTTGATGGATCAAGTTGATGTTTTACAGAAAAAGCCGCCTCATACTGTAGATGAGCCCTATTATTTGGGACCAATTATGTATGATAGGAAAGTCACTTTTATTGCCAAAAACCTGTTTTTAGACTACATTTTTTTCTCTTCAACTACTAATTCTAGAGTCTTGAAATTTTGGCATTATTTTAGAGCAGGGGTTCTCAACAGGGGTGAAATTCACTCCCAGGGGTGAATTTTGGGATTTCAGGGGGGTGAACTGTGACCACAGTAAGTTTACGAAGTGTGGAAAGCTATTATAGGTTTGGACCTCTTAATTATTAATTACCAAAATTTGATTTAATTAATATTTTATATATCTATCAATAATTGTAATTAGAGCTTCATTTGTAAAACTCTTTCACAAACATAATCAATGCGAAGTTAAAAATGTGTATATACATACTACGTTGGAAAGAAGGGAGGGTGGGGGAATAGCATTCTGGGAAATGGCGAGAGGGGTGAATGTGCCAAGAAAGGCTGAGAACCCCTGTTTTAGAGGTAAATTCATCGTTTGACGAACGACGAAGCCTATTTCATTCGTCAAACCACTGATATAAATTGGTTCTAAGGGTATGAAAAAAGCTAACTCAATCGAGTTTTAGCATTCTTTATTGAACCTATTTGCTGTTTTGCTTCCTTACCTTATTCATTGATGTCACCTTTATAGGTCTCAGAACTATATCATGAATCATTTTATTGTAGAGTAAAAGGCTAGTAAAATATCTCCGTATATACAAGTTTAATAGTGTAGTTCTTTAGGCAAAAAACTAAAAAAGGTTTTGTATTGTCACATTATTTCAGAAGTATAAAGATCAATATTTCCTTATCTCGAAAATTTGATCCTTTTACTGGAAAGAATATTGAAAAAGGATCAAATTTTTGAGGTAGCAAATATTGATCTCTATACTTCTGAAATAGTGAAACAAAAAAAAAACATATATCAATATTGCTATCCATTGTTGTAATACCAGAATTATCAAACGCTACCTCTCCATTACCCTTCATTTAAAAAATTAAAATGTAACAAATAACCAAAATTGTAATGGTAATAGTGTTAACTGTAAAAAAAATGTTATAACTTTGAAGATGACATAATATATGTCGAAACGTCGGCGAGAGAAATAGTTTCAATTATAAAACCTCAACCCTAAAAAATCTTATATCATATGAATATTGGGTCAAGAAACCAAATTACGGTATATAAATATATGATCAAACCACAATATGAAATGGGAAACCAAGATTAAGATCTTTCAACTGTAACAAGCGGTATTCGTCAGAGCGGCATTCCCAACTGATTGGGAACCCATCAGTTGGGTTTTTGAATCTGACGAAGACTGTTTGTTATGGTTGAAAGATCTTAGTCTTGTTTTCTCAATTCATTTGTGGTTTGATCATTGATGGTTATTTCACGTGTTTATTTTAAATATTTTTATAATTAATAACTATATATATGCGAAATAAATGTTCATTTCAGTAGTCGGAATGTTGGAAACAAGGAAGTGCCGTACTGTAGATTAATGGATGCTAGTCCTACAGCAGTGCAACCTACTCCAGCAGAAAAGGATAAGAATCCAACAGAGAAGGCAAAGTAAGTCAATGTAATAATTAAACTAAATATTACTTTAAATAAAAACCAGCTGGTCTTCCCAGGCGGTAGATTAAACCCCGGCGTTTTGCTTATGGGTGGTAGATCCCAAAAACAGATTCTGATCAAAATCAAAATACCTCAGTTAGTTCCCCCGAAGGGTTCCAGGTTAGTTCAGTGGTTAACGTACTCCCCTCTGAACTGGTAGGCCCAGGGTTCGATACCCACCTGGCCCTGGATTTATTCACACGGGAGGCGAATACATCTTGTGTACATCTACCCTCGTGGACTGACGTTAAGCCGATGTCAGGTACTCTTTAAAGTACCTGAACTTTAAAAACTTGAGTTAGGCAAAATTGAGAACTCCCAATGTAGAATATCCGATCAAACAAAAAGACCGTAAAATGCTGACATTTTTTATCCGTAAGGGGATCGGTTTAAACAGAAAAAAAGTACCCCCGAAAAGAGTTGTATAAGATCCATATGTTTCTTTATATCTAAATACCTCCACTTTTATTTCTATAGTGGACAAACAGACAAAAGTTTGTATTTTATATATACAGATTGGTTATAGGCGGTAGATTCAACAAAAGGGATCTATTTTTTTTTTTAATAATTTTGTATTCTTCCGATAAATACTGTGTAATACACCCTCCATTGCCATTATGGATACGTCATCTGCGGATGTTATGTAATATATAGTAAAATTTTGTTCTAATGTAGTGCAATCAGTTATTATGTGGTATTTACTCATTGTAGGGTAAATCTAATGAAATGGTCTCCACATATAAAAATTTTAATTATATAAACAAGGCGTTTCGAACACATAGTGTTCTTCCTCAGGCACTTTCTGCCTTATTTTATTTTATATTAATTTTTGTACTTATTTACTTTGTACTATAGATAACTCTCTGGTGTCATTGTATTTTTTAGTTAATGCCTGAGGAAGAACACTACGTGTTCGAAACGCGTTGTTTATATCATTAAAATTTTTATATGTGGAGACCATTTCATTAGATTTACCCTACAATTAAATTTTGTTATTAAAAAGAATACCGTAGTAAGTTTCCCCGAAAAAAGTTATATAAGATCCATATGTTTTTTTAATCTAAATATCTCCACTTTTATTTTTATAGCAGACAGACAGACAAACTTTATATTTTATATATACAGATAATGGCTTTGTATTCATTTGTTGTGATTAATCGTTTATTAATTTAACAATAAAATAAAAATTGTTATAAATTAAATGGATATCAGTAATTAATAATACAAGTGTAACAAAGTTCAAATGTATCTCAAAGTCTGAACTAGAACTTTGAATCCGAAAGAAATTTTCAAGTTTGAAGTGAAACTTCATTAGGCTTGATACCTAAGTTTCCATAGTTGTAATTAAAACAATTTTTAATTACAAATTGTTTTAAATATGTATTTAAACATGTAGCAATCTACTATCACGACCAATTGGTGCTGGTACTATATAGCCGAAAACCCCCATAGGTGAACTGAGAACTTATGATAATAATTCTTATTGGTTCCTATATCTCAAATTTTACTCCTAATTTACCCAATTTTGAACTCTTTTTAATAAAAAATTACTTTATTACCAACTATTATTAGGCTTAAAAGGATTGAAGTTAGAATATTGTTATTAATGAATGAGAATTTCAATTCGAATCGAGAATCTGGTAAACTAAATATTTGATTATTAAAATATTTGCAAAAACTTCTTTTTTTTTTGCCTATTTTTTATTATTTTCTTCTTAATTCATAGGGCTATATTTCTATTTAGTATTTGATAATCAAATCATCTTTATTTTAAAGTTTATTATTTATGATGTCATGTTGATTTACAATGTCAAATGACATGCTTGTTCATTTGCTGTAGGTTGATTCTTGCTGTACCAGAGTGTGATGGTAGCGGGTCGCCTCCCAGATCTAGTATTTCTGATTCTAAATTAGCTGTTGATTATTTCAATTCTACTGCTCAACAGTATTCCGCTCTTGTTAATAGTGCTAAACAGGTGAGTCTAAACATTTCTTATTTTAGTACATCAACAACATTTCTCTTTTTAATTGATAAAATTGTATCACTTTTTTTTTGCTTTTTCCATTCGATCCTTATAGCTGAAGTTATACTATATAAAAGTAAATTAAACTATGAGAAAGTAAATGAATACTAACGATACATCAATGCACGTCACTCATATTTATTTATGATAATTGCTGTGGTTATACTGATTATAAGATGTATTTTTGCTTTTGTCAGTCTTTCAAAAACATATTCATGTTTTTCATATTCACATAAAAAAAAATTAATATGAAAACTAACAACGCGTTTCGAACACTTAGTGTTCTTCTTCAGGTTTACACCTGCACTCTTAAGAGTTGATCTACGGGAGTGACTTAGGAAGGAATAAGTCACTCCCGTAGATCGATTCGTAAGTGTAGAGATGTAAACCTACTAAGTTGTTAGATTTTATATTAAACATTTTTCTTTTTTTGTGTGGAGTCATAATTTTTTAAATCCCCCCCCCCCAGTATGAGTAAGATTGCTGAAGTAATGTATATTCAGATTTGTAATTATAAAGTCCAGAATGTAATTAATACATAAATATATTTATAACAGATTCAATAATATATCGGCCGTTTGATAAAATAGGTGTGTTATGTAATCGGGATTCGGTCAAATTTTCTAGGTTCAAAAATCAAAACTTATTGCCGACGTTTCGGTTTTATTTTAAAACTTTTTTCCTAGGCAGAAGTAAGAATTTTTTTTGCTAAGAAAATAAAGTTTACATTATTTAAAGGAACGACAATCTTAACCGACTAGACTCTAGTCGAAGGTTTTGTCCTGTTAACATTGTTGTTCCTTTAAATAATGTAAATTTCATTTTCTTAATCAAAAAATTCTTACTTCTGCCTGTGAAAAAGGTTTTAAAATAAAATCGAAACGTCAGCAATGAGAGTTTGATTTTTGAACCTAGGAAATTTGACCTAATCCCGATTAGATAACATTCCTATAAATATATTGTTACAAGACAAAATGGAAATAGAAATGGTTTTTTATTTAGGTTATCGGTGTTGAACCATCAGAATCGGAGCAGTCTCTTCAGGAGTGCGCTGTATCCGTGTGCAGTGACAATATTACAGAAAACTTCTTTTCGGCCGAAGAGGGACCTGCTTCCAGATCATCATCTCTCAAGAGATGTCAACCGTTAAATCTGCAATCACCTTCAAGGTATGATTAACCAGACATTTTCATTGTACCAGATCTCATGTCAGTGTTTTGAAATATACCATAATCATAAGACCTTCCCTAGACTATAATCATAAGACCTTCCCTTAGACTAACTTCTAGCAATGGAAATAAGGTGACTAGAAAAAATTGCTTTTTTTGTAGTAGGACTGTCTTATTTGTACGAGTAATTCGCTTTACGAGCATCCATTCGTACGAATTTTTGCTCGTACGACGAAGAAAAACTTGTAGTACAAGCGATCATTAATTGCTGCAGGTGCTCAAAGTGACTTAAGTGAGGCCAAAAATGTCAAAGTTATGTGATGATGACAGAAATATTTAAATTATACCACTAGTCAAGTTTTACAGTTTTCTGACCTCTGTTATACGAAAACTCTACCTCACAATATGAAAACTTCTGATTTAGAGAAAGAAGTTTATTCAGATTCTATATTTATTCGGAAATACAGTAGATCCTCGTAGTATGAGTTTAATTCGTTCCCATATCATGCTCGTATTGCGATTTACTCGTATTACGAAGAAATTTTTCGCATTGTAATTAATATGAGAATACATAATACATTCCTACCTCAAAAATACTTGTTTGTAAGTTTATTTTTTAAAAACAAGAGGTGCAGTTAGAAAAAATAAACAATTCTGTACATGTGATGTGTATAATAAAAATGCATTCAAGAAATAATCAGGTTTTTTAATCTACTAATCTTAAAATGGATACCATCTAGGTGTGAAGAAGTCGGTGCAGCCGAAAAGTCAGTGTGGATAATTTCTCACATCGTCACATCCGTAACTTTGAGGACTTGCAGCAATTGACGATCGCTCATACAACGATTTTTTACTCATAATTCGTAAGAATGGCTGCTCGTAAAGCCAATTACTCGTACAATGAGGCACTTGTACTATGAGGTTCTACTGTAGTAGAAAATAACTCGGTTCTGTTTAGTGATTTAACAGAATTGTTTTGTTGTAGGGAAGGTGACCGTAAGAGGTTTGGCAGCGACATGAACATAGTTAGCAGGGGGACATCCGTGGTGGCTCCTTCAATCACAGGAGCTGCTTTGTTAGGGTCTTCTAGAACACATCGTAGTGACAATGAGATTCACACGCCCCACCGCCAAGTATGCATTATTTTTATTTTTTTTAATTTCATATACGCAATTAAGTTTACTTAGGAAAAGTACTACTTGCTAAGTTACTTAGCAGCACAATGTCATAGACGAAACGTATTTTATTCTATTTGATGTTGACATCAAGGGCAACGAAAACGTAGACAAGCTAATCAAAGAAGCTACAAAGATGCTACAGCATAGTGCTTCTATTCCTTTACGTCTTTAAAGGCACTTATTAATACTAAATTTGATGAATGTAGAAAAACAAGGTCTTCTCCGACAATCGCCTAGTTTAGTCACCCAAGGTCCTATCGACCAAAACCTACCTGGAGTAGTGAGCGTCACAACATGGCACGCAACATGAAAACATGGCAGTATTATTCATCATCTCATTTACACGGCATCAAGGTTCTACCAACCCACAAATGCTAGCTCTACGGATTTGATACAATGGATGCAGAACGCATCAAAGTCTCGCCAATACTAAACCATTCCAACAAAGGTGAAAATCAGCTCTTTAGAGAAGCCCGATTATACTGGTCAGCGTGTCACCAAGTGACTGAACAGCAAAGGCTAGCCGTTAGCTAGAAGAAGAAGTAACACAATATTTATAAAATGAAAGACTAAAGTCATCGTCTAACTCGGAAAAATACTATGGAATAGTAAGTTACCTGGGAATAGTTAACCTAACAACTTGGTAAATTATTGTATCCCTTTCCTTCAGTTTTTTTGCGAAATGCGAAGGCTGTAAAATGTTTGTTTTTTTAAATTACCTTTCTAGTAAATGCTATAAGAATTTTCAATAATTAATACGACAAATTCATGAAGAAATGAAAGAGTTTGTAGGAGTTTAGTACTTTTCGATTTTAAGCTATCATCGCTGAGATGAGCTGAGAAGAAGCTGTCTGAATAAAAATTCTTATCTTTATACTCTCAATATTACATTTACGATGGTGTGGCCACTTGAAGTTTCCATATTGGTTGTATAACCTTAGATTGCGAACATGCTCGTCAGTTTTTTTTGTTGCCTGAATATGAAATATAATCTTTTATTGAATAAACTTTTATAGTCACAGTCGTATGAATTCCGAAAATTTTCATACATTTTTAAAACAATTCATAGCTGGCTTTAATTGCAGTGACTGTAAGCAATATGAGCTGTTATTTTTGAAAGTGGTAGTCCATTTTTTTATGTATCGAGATAATTAAGGATTTGCATTTGAGTTAATTTAAAAATATTGGCAAACGTTAATCTATTTGAGTGATGTTTTTAATACTATACACCTTTTAAATTTTATTATAAAATGATAATTAATAGTTTTTTTTAAAGAAATAAATGATTTCCTTAGCTCAAAATGGACTTATACCATTTTATTTTAAAATATATAAAAATATAAAATATATTAATATAATTTAATAAATAATAATAATAAATTAATAAAAAAATATTAATATATTAAAATATATTAAAAATTTTATTAAAATATATAAATTTTATTTTCAAAAATAACGTATTACAAAAAATAAAAACTAGAAGTCCATATTTTTATAGAACATTAGCTTTACTAAAATGGATTTTTAATGTAAAAAGTAAAAATGAAGGCATTTAAATACTCGAGTAATCAAATTTATTAAGAGTTAATATTAGTTATATTAAAAAAGCGATATGAATAAACAAGTGTATAATGTAAATAACTTCGTTAAGATAACAACAAACAAAAACTTATAATTTTGAAATTATTTTTCTTTTTCTACTAGTTTAGTGAAGTATTCATGGTAAATACAGTGCACAGTGCAGTCAAAATAATTAATAATAATTGCAATAAGAAAGTTGTTTTAATTATAACTATTAGGAATGGACTTATTCTACTTTGAAAAAAAAAATATTTTTGCGGTAACATTTTATAGCAAAACGTTTTTCTTTTACTTTATGGGCAAAATCGTACTCCATTAAATGTATAATTAAAAATATGAAGAAAAGATGTCTATATCTTACTAAAATTACCGTTAATTCATTTTTTTTTTTTTATAAAGTGGGTTTATACCACTTTCAACAATAACAGCTCGTATCCTGGGTGCCCAGTTGATGTGTCGACCAGCATTGTCAATATTATTCGTAAAGACCCAGGAGTTGCAGTTGAACTTATAGCAAAAACGATTACAGTAAGTGTTGGACAGTTCATAGCGTTATCAGTAACAAGTTCAAAGTATGGTAACAGTGAAACAAGTATTATAGTAGGTGTGTCTGAAACAGTTAACTCAATAACGCAAGGAAATAAAACTAAAATTAGGTCCAGACTTGAAAGATCATTATGCCAGGCATGTGACTCTTTTTTTAAACCAGATGTTAATGTTTTGAATATTCAAAGTGATATTGTTTCCACTCGACCAGTCTTCGGAGCGACTCACATCTATCTACCTTTGGTGATGATTCAATCAAAATATAGTAAATACTTAATTCCGTTCTGTAAAAACATTTGATTTTTATACTTAAAATAGATAGATGTTTAAAAAGGCTAAAGTAGTTGAGGAAGACTTAGTTTAAATTCTTGTTAAGTTGATGATGTGATGGTAGTTTCAGAGTTTAGATGGGAGCACTAAAGGTTGCAATGCCACTCCCCTTTTCACAAGAGCTAGTCCACACCTTGACTTACGTCATGATTCTTCGCTCCAGGTTTGCCTGAAATATTTATACTAAAACTTTACCATAATTTTAAAGCTATTATTATTTAATATGTTCATCTTCTATTATGGACTAGTAAAAGTTTAATACACAACTAATGTTGATTTGGGTCAGTGCAGTAAGAAGAGGAGGCGGGAGAGGGGCGGAACGTGACAAGGGGCGGCATTTTAAAGGAATAAAAATAGAAAAACAATTATAAAGTTAACAAATAATCTAAAATTTTATACCAAAATGAGTTTTTAAGTTCTTAATTGTTTTTATGTGTGTAATACTGTTTTTAAAAGGATTTTTCAACTGTTAACATTTGCAAACTAAAAATATTTGATTATTTTCAATTTTTCTCAACTAGTTTTCTAAAAGGATTAAAAGTCTATTATATTTGTTTGCATAGTCAGTTAATTTATTTTAAAAAAATTTGTGATTTAATTTATACATTTTTGTTTTGAAAAATCTTTGGTTTTCATTGATGACGATTGTATATGTGTATGAGTACTGTAATGAGATGTACTCGTAAGTCTCATTACAATGACACTTACTTCCAATATACAGGAGTGTTATACAGGAGTTACTTCCAATGACAGGAGTATAAAATTAGACCCTTGATTGTAATTCCTTGAAAATAAATATTTTCAGAACGTTCTGGAGTTTTGAATGTTAAAGAATTATCAACAGAAATCCCGGGGGTGGGGGGGGGGGGGAGTGAAATAGTTGTTATGCCACTGTGTTAGATTCCTTGAGGGTTATCTGGTCAAAGAACTCAACTCTGTCTTCCAACGTTTCGAAAATTTATATTTTCATTATCAAGGTTACAAGAAAATACATAGAAAATACCATAGTTACGGATTAAAGCATAGAAAAGATAATAATTATCATATCTTACACTAAGTGTAGGTGTTTAGAACCTACCATTCAATAACTCCTACATTCAATATAGGTGTAAAATAGATACTGTATTTTTTAAAAAAATTTCATAATGAAAATATAAATTTTCGAAACGTTGGTAAACAGAGTTGTGTTTTTTTGACCAGATAACTCTCAAAGAGTCCAGCAAAATAAGTTATGTTGTATATTATATATTAAGTTAAGGTATATGGATATTATCAATTGATGGCTCTTTGTATTAATATCTGTAATTAGGGAGTTACATGGGTTTTTCTGAGATAACTCCATATTCACATATATGATCAAACCACAATATGAAATGGGAAAACAAGACTAAAAACTTTCAACCGTAACAAGCGGTCTTCGTCAGAGTCAGAGTCAAGAACCCAACTGAAACACTAGGATGCAGAAAACATTTGGTCAGGCGTTGAGAAGAGAGGTATTTTAAAAGGGTGAAAGTGCAGGAAAGGACAAATGTTCAGAAAGGGATGTTTGTCCTTTCCTGCACTTTCACCCTTTTAAAATACCAGAGTTTCCAACTATTTACTTTTAAAGGATACTTACTGCCGATTTACACCGATAATAATTATATATAAATTGGATATATAATTTTTATATAAACTATGTAATAAAATGATATAATTATCAGGGTTTATAAGTATGAGGATATAAAACGAACACGTTATCTGACCAAGTCTAGCGTAAAAGTCATTTGACATCGTCAATAAATTTCATCTTTATTATGATGTTGTTCTTTAATGATCCTCAATTCTCGTCTCATTCTGACAATTTGATATATATTAAATATAAACTATTCATAGAAAGAATAACAAATAGTTAAACTTTTGTTTTTAGGAAGGACTGCCACCCACGGTTGTCGTCGACTCCTCAGACACCCATTCAGTGTCTTCAACTTCTTTCATATCTGCAGTCTCCTCTCAGGAAGACGTTACCATGGTCAATCTTCATGTTCAGGTCAACAAACCAATTGTTGACTCGCCTCTTCTAATGGCCACCTACATTAGCCACCTTTCACAGGTTTTGGGTCATTTTATTATTTATACATTTTTTTTAATGATTAATTTCATCATATATGTTCTTTAACTTATTAAAATAGCTTTAACTCATTAGTTGTCCAATCTGTAATTGTGTGGTATTTACTCCTACTGGGGTAGAACACACACATTATCTATCTCACATGACCTAAAAAGGTAACAAACAGGAAAAAATACACACCAAAAAATTTAGCTTCCGCCTATAAACCAGAGTTAGAAGTGGTCTTAAAGAACTATCCGATCGGATTGAAAAGACCAACGGACCAGATGTGGCCCACGGGCTGTTCTTTTTCCACCCCTGGATTAAAACCAATATAGTAACGTGGGTTTAATAGTAATATAAAAAGAACTTTATTTATTTGTTTACTATGTCTACCAAATCTAAAGTTAACCCATTATTTAAATCTATATTTTTCAATTAAGGATATTGTAACTTCTTCATTTGACAATATTCCCTTTTTGACTAGTGATGTGTGTATTATTGTAGCTTCTTCATTTGACAATATTCCCGTTTTTACTAGTGATGTGTATATTAATGTAGCTTCTTCATTTTCAACATTCCCTTTTTTACTAGTGATGTGTATATTAATATAGCTTCTTCATTTGACAATATTTCCTTTTTGGACTAGTGATGTGTATATTATTGTAGCTTCTTCATTTGACAACATTCCCTTTTTTACTAGTGATGTGTATATTTATGCAGCTTCTTCATTTGACATTCCCTTTTTTACTAGAGAAGTGTATATTAATGTAGCTTCTTCATTTGACAACATTCCCTTTTTTACTAGTGATGTGTATATTAATATAGCTTCTTCATTTGACAATATTTCCTTTTTGGACTAGTGATGTGTATATTATTGTAGCTTCTTCATTTGACAACATTCCCTTTTTTACTAGTGATGTGTATATTTATGCAGCTTCTTCATTTGACATTCCCTTTTTTACTAGAGAAGTGTATATTAATATAGCTTCTTCATTTGACAATATTCCCTTTTTGACTAATGATTTGTATATTATTGTAGCTTCTTCATTTGACAACATTCCCTTTTTGACTAATGATGTGTATATTATTGTAGCTTCTTCATTTGACAATATTCCCTTTTTGACTAATGATGTGTATATTATTGTAGCTTCTTCATTTGACAATATTCCCTTTTTTACTAGTGATGTGTATATTAATATAGCTTCTTCATTTGACAATATTCCCTTTTTGACTAATGATTTGTATATTATTGTAGCTTCTTCATTTGACAATATTCCCTTTTTGACTAGTGATGTGTGTATTATTGTAGCTTCTTCATTTGACAATATTCCCGTTTTTACTAGTGATGTGTATATTAATGTAGCTTCTTCATTTGACAATATTCCCTTTTTGACTAGTGATGTGTATATTATTGTAGCTTCTTCATTTGACAATATTCCCTTTTTTACTAGTGATGTGTATATTAATGTAGCTTCTTCATTTGACAATATTCCCTTTTTGACTAGTGATGTGTATTTTAATATAGCTTCTTCATTTGACAATATTCCCTTTTTGACTAGTGATGTGTGTATTATTGTAGCTTCTTCATTTGACAATATTCCTTTTTTTACTAGTGATGTGTATCTTATTGTAGCTTTTTCATTTGACAATGTTCCATTTTTTACTGGGGATGTGTATATTACTCTAGTTTACTGGTGATGTGTATATTACTAGTAGCTTCTTCATTTGACAATATTCCCTTTTTTACTACTGATGTGTATATTACTGGTAGCTTCTTCATTTGACAATATTCCCTTTTTTACTAGTGATGTGTATATTAATGTACCTTCTTCATTTGACAATGTTCCATTTTTTACTGGTGATGTGTATATTATTCTAGCTTCTACATTTGACAATATTCCCTTTTTTACTAGTGATGTGTATATTATTGTAGCTTCTTCATTTGACAATATTCCTTTTTTTACTAGTGATGTGTATATTATTGTAGCTTTTTCATTTGACAATGTTCCATTTTTTACTGGGGATGTGTATATTACTCTAGTTTACTGGTGATGTGTATATTACTGTAGCTTCTTCATTTTAACAATATTCCCTTTTTTACTAGTGATGTGTATATTACTGTAGCTTCTTCATTTTAACAATATTCCCTTTTTTACTAGTGATGTGTATATTACTGTAGCTTCTTCATTTGACAATATTCCCTTTTTTACTAGTGATGTGTATATTATTGTAGCTTTTTCATTTGACAATGTTCCATTTTTTACTGGGGATGTGTATATTACTCTAGTTTACTGGTGATGTGTATATTACTGTAGCTTCTTCATTTGACAATATTCCCTTTTTTACTACTGATGTGTATATTACTGGTAGTTTCTTCATTTGACAATATTCCTTTTTACTTTTTTTACTAGTGATGTGTATATTATTGTAGCTTTTTCATTTGACAATGTTCCATTTTTTACTGGGGATGTGTATATTACTCTAGTTTACTGGTGATGTGTATATTACTGGTAGCTTCTTCATTTGACAATATTCCCTTTTTTATTACTGATGTGTACATTACTGGTAGCTTCTTCATTTGACAATATTCCCTTTTTTACTAGTGATGTGTATATTAATATACCTTCTTCATTTGACAATGTTCCATTTTTTACTGGTGATGTGTATATTATTCTAGCTTCTACATTTGACAATATTCCCTCTTTTACTAGTGATGTGTATATTATTGTAGCTTCTTCATTTGACAATATTCTCTTTTTTACTAGTGATATGTATATTAATATAGCTTCTTCATTTGACAACATAACCTATGTTACAGGTGATGTGTAATAACTGGTCTCAGTGTTCCTTCCCCTCAGGCTCTGCTGCCTTTGTAACTCCACTAATTAATAAAACTGAAGATGGAAAACTCGTTTACATTGGTAACTTAATAAAACAGTTCAATATTTATTTTTCAGTTTTACAATATTCAAATTGCGAATATCTATAATTTGAAATTTAAAATAATTCACTGTTAGATAGTAGAAAACTCATTTAAATTATAATTAATAAACTAAAGAAAGCCTGATAGAAGAGAAATAACAAATATATATATATATATATATATTTCACGATGAATCACAAACACAGAACTAAGGAACAAGCACACTTACTGTCTCTAATTTTCGGTTGAACCGTCATCAGGAGAGTTGAGATAGGGACACCAAGCGCACTTGTGAAGTGACGGTTGGAGACCCCGGTCTCCACAAGTGCGCTTGGTGTCCCTATCTCAACTCTCCTGATGACGGTTCAACCGAAAATTAGGGACAGTAAGTGTGTTTGTTCCATAGTTCTGTGTTTGTGATTCAACGTGAAATGTTTGTTGTCCTTTTGGATCGTTTTCCTGTTTACAATATATATATACATATATATATATATATATATATATATATATATATATATAAAAGTAAGTTAAAATAAAAAGTAATTAATGTTTGAGGTTGGATGAACATCGATTGTAGTTTGTTTTTTCTATATTAATGTATTTGGTTCCTTTGAACCGTAACCTTTAGTCATATATAATTGAAAAAGTGGTTTTTTCATTCTTAGTATTTTTATACCTATATTTGTATAACAAGAGTTCACAATAAACACATGAGACAACAATAACGTCCAAATCATAATAAGAGGAGAGAGAGACACCTAAAAGGGCTCAATCTCAACTACCTCTGAATGGCTAACTTTAAATCCATTCATACTATAATTCATTCATATATATAATGCTACCATTCATACATCTGAGGCATTAGCCACACCAGCTTTTCTCAGTTTCAAAGCTGTTGGTAGCAACTTTATTATTGTTTCACAGAATGTTCTATATTATAGAACGATATAGTAGTTGCTAGTCCTTGAGTCACATCAATCAATAATCAAGATCTTCAGTACCTAGTCAAGACCATTCACCATGACCAGTGGACTTACTGGCTTTAACCACAATAAGAAATGACTAAGATCTTTCAACCGTAACAAATGGTCTTCGTCAGAGTCAAATCCCAACTGAACAGTCAAAGCCCAGCAGTTGAGATTTGACTCGGACGAAAACCGCTTGTTACGGTTGAAAGATCTTGTTTTAGTTTTGAACGTTGATTTATACTTGTATATGTAGTGAGTATATAACTGTGTTGATATTTTGATATTTACAAATAACCTGTTGCATAGGTAATGACTTCAATCCTAGATTTGAAGCTCTGCTAGAAGGATTCACTTCTCTTAAGATGGTTGGCAGGAACAGAGGAGCATTTAGCCCTCCGCATTCTATCGGTAGGACTCCTACTCATCCTTACTCTTGGGATTTCATGCTGTCTGAAACCATTTCTAACCAGCAGACTGAGAACAACCCCCAAGGTGTGTATTTTAATGCATAATACACACGAATTATTTGCGAAGAAATATACAGTGGTTAGCAACGATAACATGTTCTAAGACTCTTGTTGTTATTCAAACTTCCTTTCTTATAAGATTTTATTGGAAGTCAATTAACTTTTATGTTTGTACTTCACACATAATCCATAAAAAAAAATGTCAGTATTGTATAATCCTCTGTGGATTTTTATAATCATAATAAAAATTATTAAACGATTAATCAAAGAACACGTAGAAATAACACACAACTCGCTTCAATATTTCAACCTCGTCGTCATCAGGATAAGAAGAAGATGAGTTCTGCTCGACTGGCAAACAACAACAGTTGCAGTGGCAGTGAGTTGCTGTTTGCCTGCGGAGCAAAACCCGTCTTCTTTCTCCTTATGACAACGAGGTCGAAATATTGAAGTGAGTTGTGTGTTGTTTCTACGTGTTCTTTTATTCTAAGCATTTGATATTTCATTCTAACGGGGACTGTCTCATTTTTTAATTAATATATTAATTGTTCATTTCTTTCAACTCTTTTATTTTAACTGCTTTGTATATCTTTATTTTCTGTCCAGATTAATTAACCTTTCCTTGTTCTTTATTAATCTTTTATCTTTGATTTACTTTAATCTTTGTTAATCAATTTATACCAAAAAGATTCCATCTTTTGACTATATCATTTTGTATAACATGGACTTGGCTAGCTCCTTTTCCTGTTAAATCCTGTTAGCAGAAAGTTAGTTTTACCCTTGTTTGTTGGGCCATTCGGTGATGAACAGACCAGTAGAGATGATACTGGTATATGTTTGTTATTGACTTCCAAATATATTTGTAACAGGTACTTTTTTTTAAATGGGAGTTAAATAATAAGTAAAAACAAATAATTAATACTGTTAAAATGACTTTAAAAAAAAAAGATTTTTTAAGTGCTTAATACTTCATAATATTTTTCGAAATTAAGTTCAGAAGTTAACTTTGTAAACTTTTAGTGTTAGATATTCCGTGTAGTTTTTTTTTTTATTATTTTATAACATCAGCTTCACCAGAAGAAGACATTACATACATTAAAATCTTCAATGGTACACAAAATCCTGATGAAGTTATGATAATATAGCTTGACAATAATAATAATAACGATAATACAGTAGTACCTCGAGATACGACTGCTTCTTCTTACGAATTATTCGAGATAAGGCCAAAAATTTCGTGAAAATCCTGTTCTAAATACGAAGTAATGTTCATCTTATGACGTAAAATCTGAGGCGCCGAGAAAGAATTTTCTCGAAACTTCTAGAAGCTTCTGAGACCGTTCGGGACAGTCAGTCGTGTGTGTTGCAGGAACGACCCTATGTGTTCACGTGAACTGCGCGTAGCGATGCGTATACGACGCTGCAGCATCCCACAAGGCGTCCTTTCTTCAGAAAGCCGGTAAATTTCGTATCGTTCGGGTCCCTGTATTTGTGCTCCGACTTTCTCGTATTTTCTCGTATCGCCCGCGTCTCCTTTGTCCTATTTATCTTAATTGTATTAACAATGAGACCTAAGAAGAAGTCCCACTCACGAAAACCACCCACGTACCAAAATCATGCACCTGAAACTCTGTTTTTACATATTAATTCATTATTTATTCAATTTTGTATTTGTATGGTTAAATGTTTGTTTTTTAGTGTACTTTTGTTAGTTTTATAACGTTAAATAGGAAATTATATACGGGTTTTGGGCCGTGGAACCAATTAATTTTTTTTCCATTAATTCTTATGGTAATTATATGTTCGTGATACGAATTTTTTAAGATATTCGGGGGTTCTGGAACCAATTAAATTCGTATCTCGAGGTACTACTGTTTAATGTAATAATAGTAAACAAAATAATAACAACCCAATGATTATAATTAGACATAATTAATGATTATAATTATGACAGGGCAGTCATGACAACGACTTAATTTTTTTAAAAAAATGAAAATATTTTTTCATTAGTTCCTTAAAGTTTTCGACCAGGCTGTCGTCCAGTAGTCACCACTCGCCTCTCCAGCCTGTTCCTCTCAATATTCCTTGTATATTTTCCATTCAATGTTTGAATATGATTGCAGCTCCTCAAGAAGAGTTCCTGTCAGCACGAAATGAATCCGGCACTAGAACAACGGTGATAATCCGTCTCAAAGGAGACGTGGATATTCTTCTTACACCACTGGCTCTGGAATCTCTACAAAGGTGATTTGAGTTGTAAAGTTCTTTAAAGTCAATTTAAAAATATCTGTAGTGGTCTACATTCAGATTACTGTAAGCTCATTCACAATTAATTTAATTAAATAAATGATTTTTTTTAATCAATCGTAATTATAATTATTAATTATGACAATAAATTTAATGACTTAGATTATTATTATTTAATCAATCATTATTATAATGATTTATTTTGACAATCAATTTAATTACTTAGATTATTATTATTTAATCGATAATGATTATAATTATTTATTTTGACAATCAATTTAATTACTTAATTTATTTTAATGCGTCTCTCTCCATCTTGGCAATGGCAGCGAAAATTTAATCCCTGTTACAGCACAATCTAAGAATCGACTAGTGATGTGCAGTTAGGGGAGGCAAGGGATTCATAGATTGTGTCGATTCATCGACTCATCGATAGGGAGGCCTCCCCTATCATGAGAGGAAAAGGAAGCGAAATAATAAAATAACACAAGTATTAATATGTGTCCTCTGGACTATGATTTTTGTGTGGCTCTTAATGTATTTTGACCATTTATAGTAAAAATCGCAGAAATTTCTCTCTTTACTGCTAAAATAAACGTATTTTCCTTCGGAGATGAGAAGTGAGTGATGGACATCTCGAACCTTCCTCCAGATTGTGAAATGACAAACTGGATTGAACGCATGCAAATGTCGCTTGCTTGTTCCCATTTCTCTGTATGTTTTCAATATGATGGTTAAGAACACTTTCATGTAATAAAAGTACACGTCTTCTTTTCACTGGTCTTCAGTTATATATTTACACGTATGTGTAAGGCAATTATGTCTCCGACAACTTCCTCCATGTTGGTAATAGAGTGTCAGGAAATACTAAATAAACTAGCTCAGATTAAAGAGGTTAAATTAATATGGGTTCCGGGACATAGCGGCATTTCAGGCAATGAGAAGGCGGACTTGTTAGCCAAAATCGGAGCCGAAATGCCGTTCATAGGACCGGAACCGGTTTTCCCGCTTTCTACTACTGGAGTCAGACATCTTATAAATGCCTGGCTGCAGGAGAATTTGTAGAAAAGTTGGCCGAACTGTCTGGGCAACAGACAGGCTAAGCTTTATATTTCGGGTCCTAGTATAAAGCATAAGAAGTTTCTCCTTAGTCTGGGTAGAACAAGGTTGAGAAATCTTATTGGAATTCTCACCGGTAACTGTAGACTGAGAAGACATCTAAATATCTTGGGTATAGGAAACAGCGCGACTTGCTAAAAATGTGGGGAAGAAGATGAAACCTCCGTCCACTATGTGGCTGAATGCCCTGTATATAGTCTCCTTAGACTTAATATTTTAGGTTCAAGTACTATAAGAATAGATAAGTTAAGGGAAATGGAATGGAGAAACCTTCTGATCTATATAGAAAGATCAGGAAGATTCTCCTAGGAGTAGGATCCGGGATACATGGGGAAGGCAAAAAGGACCCACTTGGCTGGCCTACTTGCCAGATCTTAGATCTACCCGCCTTACTACTAACTACACGTATGTGTGCATTATTTACATCTTATTGAAATGACATGAATCCAGCGGGAAAATGTTTGGCTTGAGAGGTAGGCAGTAAGTACCTCTGGCTCAAGGAACATATTTTTGCTTCTATTCTCTCACCTTATTCTATTGGCATCCTACTGTATATTTGTAAATCTGACTTTGAGTCAGTGCCTCCCCAACCCCGACCAACACTGCACGTCACTGTAGTTGACTATAACTAGAGCATAGAAATAGTCCTTTTTATTGCAATATTTCCCTTGTGCATATTCAAAATTGATGACCTTTTTATCATGCAATGTTCATATTAACATAATTAAGATTAAGAGATTGAAATATTGAAGTGAGTTGTGTCTTGTTTCTAATCGTTTGATATTTTCAACTAATATTTTTCGTTTCATATTTGAATATATATAATATATATAGCTTAACAGCAGCACTAATGTTCATACAAAAAATGTTCTCCTTTATTTACTTTGATTCTTTTTGTAAAATTAAAGTTTGCTTTTCAGAATGATTGATGGCTTAACCCCCACTCTGGCCACTCTACATCCAGTGACTGTGTTGAATGAGGTTCATCTGAGATGCATTAATCAGGTTAGTGCCTTTAAAGAGCATAACAACATCAATTGTATCTTCAGGATACGACAACATCTTCAGGAATGTTGTATGTATTTTATATGGATAAGGTGCATTAATCAGGTTAATGCCTTTAAAGAGCATAACAACATCAATAGTATCTTCAGGATACGACAACATCTTCAAGAATGTTATTGTATTGTTCCTTATCGTTATAATAGTATTGTGTGGATAAGGTGTATTAATCAGGTTAGTGCCTTTAAAGAGCATAACAACATCAATAGTATCTTCAGGATACGACAACATCTTCAAGAATGTTATTGTATTGTTCCTTATCGTTATAATAGTATTGTGTGGATAAGGTGTATTAATCAGGTTAGTGCCTTTAAAGAGCATAACAACATCAATAGTATCTTCAGGATACGACAACATCTTCAAGAATGTTATTGTATTGTTCCTTATCGTTATAATAGTATTGTGTGGATAAGGTGTATTAATCAGGTTAGTGCCTTTAAAGAGCATAACAACATCAATAGTATCTTCAGGATACGACAACATCTTCAAGAATGTTATTGTATTGTTCCTTATCGTTATAATAGTATTGTGTGGATAAGGTGTATTAATCAGGTTAGTGCCTTTAAAGAGCATAACAACATCAATAGTATCTTCAGGATACGACAACATCTTCAAGAATGTTATTGTATTGTTCCTTATCGTTATAATAGTATTGTGTGGATAAGGTGTATTAATCAGGTTAGTGCCTTTAAAGAGCATAACAACATCAATAGTATCTTCAGGATACGACAACATCTTCAAGAATGTTATTGTATTGTTCCTTATCGTTATAATAGTATTGTGTGGATAAGGTGTATTAATCAGGTTAGTGCCTTTAAAGAGCATAACAACATCAATAGTATCTTCAGGATACGACAACATCTTCAAGAATGTTATTGTATTGTTCCTTATCGTTATAATAGTATTGTGTGGATAAGGTGTATTAATCAGGTTAGTGCCTTTAAAGAGCATAACAACATCAATAGTATCTTCAGGATACGACAACATCTTCAGGAATGTTGTATGCATTTTATATGGATAAGGTGAATTAATCAGGTTAATGCCTTTAAAGAGCATACAACATCAATAGTATCTTCAGGATATGACAACATCTTCAGAAATGTTGTGTGTATTGCATAGATAAGGTGCATTAATCAGTGCGTTTTGTAAATGTTACATTATATTAGCTTACACTACTTAAGAGCTTTGATGGTGTTCATCAAAGTCGATTGTCTTGTCAAAACTTTTCAGCGGTTGTGAAAACATATGTTGTTACAGCAAAACTAATTATTTTACTCCTTTGATGGTTATTACATTTTAAAATAACTGTAATTCATAAATACTTCTAAAATGATAAAAAAATCGTAGAAATGAATATATATATGTCATTCCATTTGTTGGATAAGTTACGGATCGGGAGTAATGGGCTAAATATCGAAATTCCCAATAAATTATATGACATACTATTGGAATCATTAATAACATTCAACTACTAAGCACTATTCCAGTAATTGGCCGCATTTCTATTACAATTACAATGTAACTCTATTTATGCTTTTTATAAGAAAATGATAAATTAAGAAATCAGTGAAATTTCAGGTTATTCATGGTATTTCCGGACTGCTGCATCATAGTAAAGGACACCATGCTAAGAATGAGAAAGAATATAGGACACCATGCTAAGAATGAGAAAGAATATTATAACGTTCTGTGTTGAAGGGTCTGGATGCATGATTAAAAAAAGATTGAATTTGCGAAAAAATCTATTTGATTTTATATTTAGGATTATGTTTTACAATTTGATGTATAGATCTATTTATAGTTTTTACAATGTTTTTTATTTAATATTGTAAGGTGTATTAATCAGGTTAGAGCCTTTAAAGAGCGTAACAACATCAATAGTACTTAAGGATACGACATCTTCTGGAATGTTGTATGTTGTATAGATAAGGTGTATTAATCAGGTTAGAGCCTTTAAAGAGCATAACAACATCAATAGTATCTTCAGGATATGATTTATCATGTATACTCCCCTCGTATACTGCACAGGTTATTTAGTGGGATTGAAATAACGATGTTTGTTGTTTAGGTGGAAAGCAGAAACATATTAAAGAAAGACCAGTACTTGAGTCACTTGCAAGGAGGTGGCAGTAAGAGAAGCACTGCTGAGCGGCAGCAGTTGCAGGGAGGTGTTGCAGCAGGGGTGTCAGTGCCGCACTGTGTCGTCGAGCAGTGCATTGCCACGCAAATACAGGCAACGCTTATTCTACCCAAGGTAAGGATCTGTTTCTTAAAGACAACTATGTTGTTTGAATCATGTTGACAAATAAAAGGTAGTCATTTAAAATGGTTTAGTTGGGTCTTGCGATAACAGAGATCTATATTGTTTCCTGTCATCTACCATAACTAGTAGGGCTTAACAGCCCGGAGTCCCAAAATTTAATACCGTTTTTAAAACTTTTAACACTTCTCAATAACGTTGAAACTAATTTTGTTTTGTTTTTTTTTTCATATATAATATAGGGTTTCTCGATCTATTAAGTAGGTGTTATAACACTGACATTATCGATTGAAAAATCGACTTAATAGTAGATGTAAAATCCTTCTGCTCTATTCCTGATGGTGAATTTTGGTTCGAAATATTGATCCAGTAAGTGTTCTTGTTCTTTATGTGTAGTTTTTTTTTAAATAAAACGATTCCACGATATATATAAACTGCATTGACATAAAGAACACACAGAAATGAAACAGAAACTCACTACTATATTTCGATGGTCTCACCATCAGGAGGATAGAAACGAGTCCTCGTTTCTGCCTGCGGAGCGACATGTTTTTGTCCTCCTGATGATAAGGCCATCGAAATATAGTGTTTTCATTTCTGTGTGTTCATTATGTCAATGTAGTTTATATATATATATATATATATATATATATATATATTCATTTCAGTTTTATTGGCACTGGTTCTGGTCTAAGGTTGGTGTTTCGACTCCGAGTAGTCGGAGTGTCCTCGTAGTTCCAGTTTGTTGCCTGTTTATTGCCGAGTTGTCCAGTTTGGACAACATAATATAAATATATATATATATATATATATATATATATATATATATATATGGATTAATTTACCACAATGAAAACAATTTTTTAAAAACAATGCTCTAAGGCCTTTCGTTAACACATCTTCGGAGAGCAAGTGAACTAAAAAAACAATAAATACTTGTTAACTTGGCTGATTGAAATTTCCAAAATTGATGGCAACCCTGAATGTGTTTAATAATGAAGTCTTCATCTGTTCATATATATATTATATATATATATATATATATATATAATATATACATACAAAATAAAAGTTTATCAGGTCTCGGTCAGTCAGGACTAAGACAAGACCTGATTAACTTTTTTTGTTTCTACTTCACGATCGATACTTTTATCAATATATATTACAATATATCAATATATATTGAATAGCATACGTACTCATTCATTTTTTAAAATATTTAATTTTATAAACTTTTAAAAATATGTTGCGTTTAGATTAAGATATGTTTATACTGGTATTTTACGGGGAAAAGAGGTGTTTTATACAACAAGGAACAAAGTTAAATAAATGAAGAAATATGTTTTTGTGACAATTGTAACGAACAGCATATTTGAAGATGTTTTGTTCTTTCAAGATCAAAACTTATCAATTTAACAATCTAATACCTTCATATTTTTTTTTAAATTAAATAATAAAGTGATACCTTTACTGTCACATAACTGATGTTTTAGGTAAACCTTGGACTTCTACAAGCCAGCGTTGTGGAGGAGATGATATCATTTTCTGCTTTAGACAACATCAAAGACTTAACTTGCGTGTCTTTATTGGCAATCAGTATTGACAACTTCAACATGAGCTTTCATAGCGGAAAACAGGTACATTTTAAACTATTTAATGGTTTCTCTTTATCTGGGGTGGGCAACCTTTTTGAGAGTGCGTTCCCAAATCAGCCAAGTCTCTGATACAAACTTTTTCCACGTGCCAACTATATTTTTTAGAACATATTTGGTTCTTAAGAAACATAAAAGAACATAAAAAGTTCTTAAGAACTTTTTAAATGAAAAAAAAAATAATAAATTACCTCAGTGCAGTAAAACATAGTATTAAAAAAAAACAGGAAAAAAATTATTTAACCTTCAGAAGTACATTACAACAGCCTTTAAGCTTTTGTGACTTTAATGGAATACAACAGATGAAGCTATACAAAGAAAACTTGTTGACTCCTTGTATATACTCTCAGTGAGATTTCTGCTGCTGCATAAATGATGACAGAGATTTTACATCGGGTTTATATTTAGTAGCATTGAGAGATATGCATGCTGCACTAGTTTCATCTGTCATGCTACTCCTGTTACGAGTATAAACAAAGTTCATAATTGAGAACAAAAATTCGTAAGCATATGTAGACGAAAACATGGTTAGCAATGCTGTTGCAAAGTTTTTTAAACAGATATAATTTTCTGGAATAGTATTCCAAGTCCAAAAAAAAGAAGGAAGGTAACTATGGCAACAAGATCAACTTCTTTAGCTTCGTAGAGCTTAAACCTCTTCACCACCAGAGGACGTACATGTACTGTCATGGCAAGAAAGCTTATACCCCAAGGAAAGTAGTTTTTTTTTGTCTGCGCTTAGGGTAACATGTGCTTGCATTTGAGCTAAGGGTAACCTGTACTCTTTCGTGCCAGAGGTTGCCCACCCCCGCTCTATATTAACAGATGTATTGAATCTAATTTAGAGTCAAGAACAGCCCTAAGATGATGTAAAAAAAAAGCTAAAAGTATTTTAATTCATTAACTTGTAGAGAAAAAACGTGTGCATTTAATAGTGTTCGTGTGTCATGGGACATATGTTTGTGATTATTTCTTGATAAATCAGTATTTCAACCATTATGTGGAATACCATTCAACTTATGGGAGCTATATTTGCATAAACCCACTTCCCAATTAACCATTTATTATAAAACTAATTGAATATATATTGTAGAGTAAAAAAGGTATTGAAATAGTCTCCAGAAACAGAAGTTTAATAACGTAAACAACGCGTTTAGAACACGTAGTTGAAGTGTACATAAATCAAAGGCATAACGACAAGTGAGTCTCTAGTACCAGATGTATGTGTTAACGATAGCGGGAGCCTAATAAGTTCTTGTATGGTAATATTACATTGATATTCATCATTTAATAAAACCACACAAAAACGTGACTTATGCTGGTACAATTCATTTACTAATTTACTTCTTATTACTCATTAAATTTCTTCATTTACTTACCAAAGGTGTGAGTATTAACACAGTTAAGAAAGTAATATAATATAGTAATATTATATTATATATTAATATAATATAAAATGTAATATGTAATATAATTATAACTATATTATAATATAGTAATGTAGTAATATAATATAATGTAAGTATATGTTATTATTTTTATCATGGTTTTCTAACTTTCTCATTATTTTTTCTGAGGTTTTTAGAGAAAATTTATTCAGATTGATTTTCATAATAATTCCCTAGAATATTGTGCCTGCTCACTATTCATACCTTTGTTTCACTGTATCTAGTTTCATTTATAATTTTCCTGCCATTTGTTATATTGAACAAATAAGGTAAACATAAAAATTAATTAACATATTTGAGTTGCTGAGCACATACAGGTAGAACCTATGCAGCTAAGCAATCGGAATCGTACTTATATCGGAACGTACTTATATCGGAATCGTACTTATATCGGAACGTACTTATATCGGAACGTACTTATATCGGAATCGTACTTATATCGGAACGTACTTATATCGGAACGTACTTATATCGGAACGTACTTATATCGGAATCGGAAAAAAAATTTGTAATCGCCCCAACACTACAATTAACCATTTGTTTTAAAACTAATTAAATATACAAATCAGACCCATCGGCGTCCTAAATTAGTATGTTATCATTTTGGTTGGCAGTCGTAACCAGGTAGGTTAGGTTGCAGTGGCAATCCCACAAGGGAACACACGTAGGCCCAGCATTGGCCCTTTGTGATATCACACAATGAAGATTGATTCTACAGTGGGAGTCCTAAATTTTGCCTAACTCAAATGTATTTAGAGAAGGGATCTTTAACGAGTACCTGACATCGTACAGGCTCGGGACCGACGGTTTAACGTCCTTCTCCGAGGGCCGACGCGCTCAGATTTATTCACCTCCCGCGTGAATAAATCGAGGGCCAGGAGAGGATCGAACCCCGGTCCTATGAGTTCAGAGGCGAGCACGTAACCACTGAGCTAGCCTGGCCCCTTCGTCGTAACCAGGTAATTTAACGTCAAACGACAAACAAGCACCTGTCCTTGTGTTACCGATGATATTGCAAATCAGGGTGAAGTTGACCTGAATCTATGTACATGACCAAATTTAAGAAACGGTCCACAAAGACAATAAAAATTTAAATTACACAAAGCACGAACAGAAAAAGAATAAAAAGCACGCTTACAGAATTCAATATTTCGAACTGTTGTTCGTCATCAAGAGTGAACTAGAAGAGAGGACGAAGTGAAAAGGATCTTCCCAAGTCGAAGGACGGAGCGCGAATCCCTTAACTTTCATTTGTTAAAGTCAAATTTCTGTTAAAATTGTATGTCTATGTTTCACTGTGGTATATATACGTATTTTTCATTTGTTAATTAATAAGTAAACCATACATTCCTAATAATAATTATTTTATGAAGAATTATTACTGATAAATAGGATGTTTGTTACAGACAAGAGAAGTAGTTGAGACTTTCGAAAGGCCAGCCGTTTTACCTGGAGGAGTGAAGAAATCTGGTTTAGCCAGAAGAGTGCTAGGCCCTCGAATATCCTCTGCAAAACATATTCTCACGGGGGAAACTGTTCTCATTGAAACTTCACACAACCATCAACAAGAAACAGTTTTATCCATCACTTTAAGTAAGTCTTGCTTAACTTGTTCTTAGTTATTTCCATTAACTTGAATATTTTCATTATATATAAATATATATATCTTCAGCTACATAAAGGGACTTCTGCCCTATGAGGACGAATGTCGAAATATCGTTGTGAGTCTTTTTTTGTGTGTGTTTTTATCTGTTTTTCTCTTTCCTTTGTGAACTATATATATATATAACTTTAAATTACACAAAGCACGATACAGAGAAGAGAATAAAAAGAACACTTACAGAATTCTATATTTCGGACTGTTGTTCGTCATCACGAGAGTAGACTAGAAGAGAGGACGAAGTGAGAGAGATCTCCCCACGTCGAAGAACGGAGCGCGAATCAGAAAGAATTATATATATAATTCTTCATATATATATATATATATATATATATTCACTTGATAAACGGAAAGGCGATCCAAACTGGACACAATAACAGTTCAAAATTGAAGATAGGTAGCACACAAAGTAAAAAAAGTTGTGTTTCTTTACTTTCTGTGCTACCTATCTTCAATTTTGAACTGTTGTATATAACATGATTGTTTTACAATTAGCATTACTATTACTACTATTTAGTAATACTAATACTAATATATATATATATAGTTCAATGTAGAAAGAGAAACATAGAGTAATTAAAAGCACACACTTACAGTCCCTAATTTTCGGTTTGAACCGTCTTCAGGAGAGATAAGAGAGGGAAACCATTATTCTGGTTTATCTGGGAGCCCAGAACTATGTGCCTAAATGCATTTCACCTTATCAAAAAAGAAAAATATATATATATTTACGGTGTTATAAATAAATGTTTTGTACTTCAAAACAAAATGTTTTTATCCAATTTTCATATAAGGAAAGTAAGTTAATTTATAAATTAAAATGATACTTATATTTTATTATTTCGTCAGGTAAAGTGGATGCTCAGTTGCGTCGATTGGACAATGAGTGTACTCTGTTGAAGGATGCTGAGATCACTGCCATCCCTAGTCACTGTAGTCGAGTCATGTTTACTCCAAAGCTAGATAAGACATCTACCAACCAACTGGTCCCCAATCATGTAACAATCACTGTTTTCACTTCTTTTTTTTTAATTCAGAATTAACTAATTTTAAGAACAAATTTTGCTAGTTATATTCAATTTTAAAACTTATAATTATAAAGTTATATTATAGTTTGTACACAATGAACGGAATCATATGAAAAAAAAAAGTAATTAGTTAATAAGGCAGTTTACAAAATGAGCTACACTCAACCCTCGAATTTCTGTACTACTAGAGACCAAGATAGGACGGGAAACAGAAAAGTCAGGAAATTGGTAACACTGGTAAGTGGTAGTCTAATGGCGAGACTGGGGTAGGCTTTGTGGTTGACAACATGCCAAGACGTACCGTACGCATAACCTCACTAAAGCTTTCTAGAAGGGCTATTCTATCTCAGTTTCATTTATTTTAGCACACTACATATTTAATTTAAATAAACACTATAAACTTTAAAGGTTCATAACTTTGCTTCTAGGTTGAATTTCCAATCCATTCAGAGTTTAGATTCTTTGTTAAACATACACAAATCTGCTGTCAAAGTTTCAGCGTGCCTATGTCTTATGGTAGCAGCTGAGTTTACTTGTGACAAAATTTTGCTGACAAACCGACAAACAGAAATTTGTCTAAGGGTGGATTCGGTTTCTCTAATGTATGAAACATAAAGGTAACTTGAAATGAGTCCGTACTAAGCAATGCACAAACAAAACTTTTATTTTATTTATATACATAAGTTCTCCAATATTTGAAAATGGCGAAATTTTATATAACTAAAATATATCCTTTTGAAAAAGAAAAAAAGTTAATATTATAATAAAATATTTACTTTCCTTACTTGGATATCAGTAAAATCCATTAGTCTAATTTCCTTTAGAAAGAATGTTTATAGTTGAACTTATCATTTTGTATCATCATTTAGAGTTTTTGGTTGTTCAGTGTTGTTTTTTTTTTTACAGTCTACTTCTGGATCGACGAGCATGCTTAACGACTGCCCACCAGATCAGAGGTTGGGATTCATCATGTTTGAAGGTGGTCTCGAAGGAGTTTCGTTCAAGGTAAATAAAAATAAATACGCATATTATATGAGGTATAATTGGATAAATCCTTCTATAAGACGAATAAAAAACAATTAAATAAAACATTTTCAAAAGTTTGTCAATCTTTGCGAGCTATTCAGGCATTTGTTTTATGGTAGGTTTTATGATTAGAATAAGGAACAAAAACGCTAAGTCTACAAACAAAAGATTTTATCCAACGTTGACGCGTTTCGAACACTTAGTGTTCATCTTTATGTTAAATCTGCAATAATATATTCTAGGGCAGAGTTTCTTAAACTTTTTTCGACGCAGAACCCTTTTTGCTTCAGTAACTTTCCCTGAAACCCCAGATTCTAATAATTTTATACGGTCATAATATGAATATTTTCATGTGCCTTTATAAATAGTATGTATGTTTAGAAACAATTAAAAAGGTAATATTACTGCAATGCGTATTTTTGGAGTAAAATTCAAAACTAAAACGATTTGAATTTTCATATCTTCCACAAGTACATAAAACATGAAACAGAATTATTAAACATGAAACAGCAACTTAAACACAAAGTTTATTTTGTAATCATTTTTGGTTTTATAGTTGAAAGTTTGATTCTCAAATCAGACAGAGCATTAAGTCTACTTTGGTATTTAGTTTTTATGGCAGTTTAAAAGGAAAATCTGGTTTTACATAAGTAGGTAGTGGGAAGTGGCAGCAATGTGTGAAGTGCTACTTTTTACAATAGAAAGAAATTCGAGAATCAGATAGCTCCAAAAACTGACTAGTGTTTCATCCTAAATATGAATAAAATTTTGGCCACTTCTACTTATGTGTATAAGTATTATTCGGTTTCATAATTCACAAGGAACAGAGAATAAATCTATACCCACTAAAGAAAAAAAAATTAGAAAAATTTTTTCTCTAAATATTTTTTGCGGAACCTCAGACAGTCCGTTAAAAAAGAACCCCTGGGTTCCGCGGAACCCACTTTGGGAATCTCTGTTCTACGGTAAACAAGTTAATGAAATAGTCTTCAGATATAGAAATTTAATAATATAAACAACGCGTTTCGAACACTGCATGTTCGAAATGAATAAATACCATATAATAACTGATTGCACTACCTTAGAATGCGATAATATATGAATAAAAATCATTAGTTGTGTAATCCGCAATTGTGTGGTATTTACTCATTCTGAGGTAAAATGGATAAACAAACAAAAGTCTCCATACAAATGAAGTTTTATTCAACAGCAACAACGCGTTTCGAACAATTTGTGTTCATCATTAGGAAGACACTATAATACAAATTATATCTAATCAGTTACAAAATTAGAGTTAAATAATAAAATTCGATTAAGAGAATTCAAGACATACCCAAGGATGTGGTGCTGAAGGGTTGGTCCAGTGAAAACAACAAGTAGGAAATAGATCCTCTATTTCCTACTAGTAGGTAGCGGATCTGTATTATCAATTAGTATGTAGCTAGTACCTTATTAGATTTTGTAGAACTGAAAAGACTAAAATGTGGTAAAGTTATAGTTTTTTTTATTTTTTTTTTCAAGTTCATCTTTCTTATTCAGTAAAGTGCACTTTGAACGTAATTGAAGCGTACTCAATAAGGGGAAATGATTACATGTTACTGTTATTTCCTTTTAAACTTATTGAAGTTAAATTATTTTATAACGATGATTTGTTAAATTTATAGGTTGTTAAACGATCAAAAGATGAAACTGAGAAAAATGATAAAGCTACTAATCAAACAGAAGGAGATGGGGAAGGAAGCAAAGCTGGAGATCATCCGGAGGTTGACTCAGTGGGTTATGAACCATCGCCAGGTAAATCAATGTCTTTATGTTATAGCACTGCTTACTTATTCTGTTAACTGGGGGTCAGGCTAGCTCAGTGGTTACGTGCTCGCCTCTGGTCTGATAGGACCGGGGTTCGATCCCCACCTGGCCCTCGATTTATTCATGCAGGAGGTGAATAAATCTGAGCACGTCGTCCCTCTGAGAAGGACGTTAAACTGTCGGTCCCAAGCCTGTACGATGTCAGGTACTTGTTAAAGATCCCTACTCTAAATACACTTGAGTTAGGCAAAATTTAGGACTCCCACTGTAGAATCAATCTTCATTGTGTGGTATCACAAAGGGCCAATGCTCGGCCTAAGTGTGTTCCCTTGTGGAACTGCCACTGCAACCTAACCTAACCTATTGTGTTAACTCATTTAATTGTTCTTATTTAATATTAATATATCAATAGTTATATATATATATAACAGTATCACCGAAGGGGTTCTTGAGGATTTTGGTCCTAAAAATTCAACTCCTGATTATATGTCGACGTTTCGCCAAAAGTTGTTTGGCATTTTCAAGATTAAAAAACAATTTATTAACAACATAAGTAGAGCAAGACAAATACATCCACGGAATACCAACCAACAGAAAACAAACAAAAATTCAGTAATAAGAGTACCACAAAAGGATCATAAAATACCCGGTGTTCTTATTCATTATTTAAAAACAAACATTTGTTGTTTAAACCTACTTACTTATTATTAATTATTCAGACAACAAAACCAAATTTTCAAACAGATAAACACACTATTACAAAACTAATTCTGGGAGGATACCTCTATACAGAGAATTCAAGCAAAACAAACAGACAGTAACAAACACTACGCCAGAAAATTACAAAACAATAAAAAAAAAGAGTCAACAAATAAAAGAAATTAAGGGAAAACAAAAGCCTACAAACATTATTACCTTGTTTTAGAGGAAACACTATTTAACCGTCCATGTTTTTATCTAGCAGCATCATAACAGATATGAATATAAAGCAAGGTTACATAACCATAAGCACAGAAAACAAGCTACTCCTCCAATGTCAACCTAAAAACAGTTCAATGGAAACCATTGAAGGAGATTGGAGTAAATTAAACTAAGACTAGATATATCAGATCTCTTATTACAGGCCGTTGGCGTATAAGTTGCCATACATTGCCGTACATTCGTTTTTCAGAAGTGTATAAAACTATAAAAAAAAATTGATCTATTAATCACTGAGATCTATCTACTAAAATTAGTAATCTTCGTCAGAGTCTCAATCTTGTTTTAGTTAAAAGATTTTTGTCACCTTTTTGATTTTCTTTACTTTAGTTTAGACGTTGATTGAGATATTTCATAAGGTAATTAATTATCTTCTTAAATACTGTTTTGTAGGTGAGAAAAGTGATGCTCCGGCAACAGGGGATCAAAACAATACTCAGTAAGTATGTTTCAACTTCTTTATCCATGTTACTTCTCAAATCGCCACAATGACATCTGCTGATAATTCAGCCATATTCATGACTTTTTTATGTAGAAAGCGAATCACGGTGTTTGTGAATAATATTTTCCATTGTTCGAATCATTGGTTTGTCTGTTTATCCTCAGTATACTTTCTTGGAACTCTAGTTGTAGCGGAGTAGGAACTATTTTTGCTGCCCTGGGTGGCCGTAACATTTGCCCCTCCACACTGATAATCAATCTTCAAAATTTCAGAAAGCCTTCAAAATATTTATTTTCGTGAAATTACAATCTGCTGTTATTTTCCCTCCAGCTTTCATCTTATTACAATACTCCATATACATATATGACAGCCATCATAAAAAAAAATGTTTAAATTAAATTAACTAGATACGCAAACAAATATAATAAACTTGTATAAAAATGGTTTTTAAAAATTTAAAATTACTTATCAAAATTATTACTTATCAAACCATAATAAGAAATGGGAGAACAAGACTAAGATCTTTCAACTGTAACAAGCGGTCTTCGTCAGAGTCAAAAACCCAACTGAAACACTAGAAACAGAAAACATCTGATACCACTCTTCTCAACCCCTCATCAGATGTTTTCTGTTTCTAGTGTTTCAGTTGGGTTTTCGACTCTGACGAAGACCGCTTGTTACGGTTGAAAGATCTTAGTCTTGTTTTCCCATTTCATATTGTGGTTTGATCATTGATTGTTATTTCACGTGTTTATGTGAAATCTTTTTATATAATACATATATATACATATATGCCCAAACCACAATAAGAAATGGGAAAAACAAGACTAAGATCTTTTAACCGTAACAAGCGGTCCTCGTAATTAGTTTTTCCCATTTCTTATTGTGGTTTGGTCATTGATTGTTGTTTCACGTGTTTATGTGAAATCTTTTTATATAGATATATATAAATAGCAGCTTCTGCGTTGACCAGTTTCTTGTTGACACTCTCTAGTTTTCGTATCACTTTGCGGTGAGACTCTGGTAGCTTCCAAAGAAGGTTAGCAAAAGACATTTTTCTAATGTCTTTTAGTAGAGTGTCAACAAGAAACTGGTCAATGCAGAAGCTGCTGCTTATTTTAATAACATATGCTTAAGGGAAGACCTGCTGCCATTGTACACAAATATATATATATATAATGCTCCTGGAACGGAGGAAGTCGCTATGCCACTGTCTAGCAATGAAATGAAGGGTTTGTCTTCCTGATAGCTTACAATTTTTGTCTTTGATAACACGTTCATTTAGTTTTTGCTTATTTTCAATTGTTTTATATCTATAATATTTCCAAAAAAAAAGGGTTTTAGTGCTGAGAATTAACTTAATAACTAGATTTGACGAGATAAATGTTTGTTGTTGGGCATCTCAACAAACTTTTAATTCAAAAATGTTTTGTTTTTGTTTTTTTGCATGATTAGAACGAGTGGAAACACAGCAGTCGTTAGTAAAAACTTAGGCAACGCTTCATCCTGTTTAATTGACTTCAAACAAGTGTGGTTCAACTTTGCTGCTCCTCCCCGGACACCAATAACGAAAAAAATCGACTACACAAGGTGATTAGAAACTTGTCATAATTTTGATTTTAAAAAGAAAAAGGTGAGCCTACTTGTATCTTTGATACAAGAATATCTTTAATAATCTGAATATTGTCAATTTTTTTTCCTAATTTCAGTATTCTGTAAATGTTTATTCAACATATTTCATTTCCGTCACTGATTCTTAATATTTAAATTTTTTTTTTTTGATCTCTATAAACAAAAGAAAGGTTTTGTCTGTACATTGTTTAGACCTGACTCATTTTAAGTTTTCTTTACACTTTTAACATTGGAGAAACCAATATCCATCCTTGGAAAAATTTCTATCTGTTTGCTTGTAAAAAAAAATTTTGTCACATTAAACTCAGTTACCATAAGTCATCGCAAGCTGAAAGTTTGACAGCCGATTTATGTATATGTAACTGAAAAGCTAAGATTTGAATGGATTGTAAATTCAACGTAGAAGCGAAATTATGGACTTTTATGCTGTGTTTGGGTAGCTACACAGGTATATGAACTAACAATATCTACTTACTACAACATCAAGGCACCTAAAAATACTTGTATGTATTTAAAATAAAAAAAAAAACAAACACGCAGAAATTTTTCTGAGGATGGATTCGGTTTCTATAATATATTTTATATATCAGTAATGTATAAAACGTAATGTATATAACTTGAAATGATTCAGATCTAATCAATGTGGAGACAAAACCTGTATAGATAGATATACAGGTATTTTTAAGTACCTGATACGGTAGCAAGTCGGTATAATTTGCTCACTTTAAAAAAAGTGAGTTCTAATTACTTCGTACTACATAAGAAGGATGCGTAGAATAAAATTAAATTTAAGCTCAGTATCCAAAGCTGCAAAACGTAAAAGAAACTCCAGATCTTTTGAGTACCTAAACAATAACAATCCAGATCATGTAAAAACTATGCTGTTTTGTTTAGGTTGGACTGGAACTTACTTTCGACTGCCTCGCCTGCTATTAACGCTTGGATGAATCCTAGTAATAGACTGGCCATCAGAGTGGTTCACATGCTTCGAGTTCGCTACAGGAGATCTACCAGTGTGCTCACCTGCTTGATGGCCGATGCACTTGATGTCCAACCTTTGCACATTCCCACTAAAGTCAGTTTTGCAAACATTTCATTCATGTAATTAACTCAGTTAGATGATGTTGATATAACAGATATTAATATTTAATTGATACAAATGTGAGGGGGAAGTCAATTACTATGCATAAAATTTACAATCCTTCTCTTCCCAACCCCCCCCCCCCTCAATGGGAGGTTGCAATTCAACTGAGTTGCAGTTTGCTTCTCAACGCTAATACTTCGTACTTCTTTCTGATGACGACTGATGTCGAAATATCGAAGTGAATTGTGTAGTGATTGTTCTTTTTTATGTGTTAATGTATATATATATATATATATAAAATAAATTCAAAACGAAGGAAATAAATATTATATTTAAAAAAGTCCGCTGGACCGTTTCTTTTAATTATATATATATGAAAGATTTCACATAAACACGTGAAATGGCAATCAATGATAAACTACAATATGAAATGGGAAAACAAGACTAAGATCTTTGTCAGAGTCAAAAACCCAACTCAGTTGGGTTATATATATATATATCTCAATGATCAAACCACAATATGAAATGGGGAAAAAATAATAAGATCTTTCAACCGTAATAAGCGCTCTTTGTCAGGGTCAAAAAACCAGCTTGTTGGGTTGGTTATTACGGTTGAAAGATCTTAGTCTTTTTTTCCCCATTTGATATTGTGGTTTGATGATTGATTTGTTATTTCACGTGTTTATGTGAAATTTTGTTATATATATATATATATATATCTCATTGGGACTACTTCTGGCCGATGACGACGACTGTCGAAATATCGATGTGAGTCTTTTGTGTGTGTCTTTATTTGTTTTTCTCTTTCCTGTGTGAACTATATATATATATATATATATATATATATATATATATGCACTTTGATTTATATATTTATGTTTGCTATCTTTTGAAGTGACCAATATGATTTCAGAGTCGATATGGGAGATTCACTCCACTCTGTAAAACATTGCAAGAAGATCCCTCTTGTCAACTGTGTTCCTTGTTAAAGAGATTCACCTTGACTTGTAGTGATGTTGAAGAAAACCTTAGAGAGCATTTCCTTCCTCATTTGTCCACTCTACGACAGGTCAGTTTTATATATATTATAGTCTTAAATCAATGATGATATTATTGATGAACAATAAGGTAGGAAAAATAAGGGGAAAACAACTTCATGAGTAGTAACAATATAACAGACTATTAGTTATTAGTTTTCTAATGAAATAATAGGTATATTTTCTTGATTTCTGTTTTAAGTAAACGATGTAACCAGTGTGCTCGTAACCACGGAGGCTCAGTTTTAAAGTTGACCATGTTATGCAATCAGGCATTGCAAGCTGACTAATACTTAAGAAATAGTCAAGATGTTTCAGATTGAACTACACTGTTGCTGTTTCAGTTTTAGAAGCACTTCATTTAATTCAGTGCTTTTCAAACGGGTTACACATTGGTGCGCGCTGGAAGGTAGCCAGGTAGCCCCCCCCCCCCCCCCCCCCGATAATGGGTTATCAAAATGTATATAACAGATTTATATTTTAAAAATTTGCTTCATTTTTATTTTTGATTTAAAAACATCAAGTTTGTGGTCTTCAAATCGTAGTCAAGCCTTCGTCACTTGATATTTTGAACTGGAAAGTAAATTTCTTTAAACTTTAACCAGCAATGAATAACACTTTCTCTCTCTCTCTCTCTAATCTTTTTTAATAAAAAAATTAAAACATTTATATTTAAGACTTCCTGTTTAATTTAAAACATATTTTAAAATATAAATGCTGCTATGTCAAGAGAGATCTACTTTTAAATTTTTTTTTGAAATTTTGAGGAAAGGATTTCTAAATCCTGTAAGTTGAGAATTGACTTGAAATTTTTAATTCTGAACTGTTAATGGTAACATTAAATTGGACTTTGGTCCATGAATGCATTATAATTATCACATTTTTATTATTTTATGCATAACTTAACAATAATATTTCTTTTCTCTGTTTTTAAGGGAGTAATTGTATTAAGTAGACAGTGGAAAAACATGCTTTATACCCCAGTACTACTTGAGCATTCTGCTAGAGGGCATCTTTTGAATAAAACATTCAACGTTACTTTCGCTGTACCAGATGCCAGGGATGTAAGTATTTGTCAGATATTACGTAGTGTTAACATGTGACTTTTAACACTAATATTATTAATACATTTGGGATTATTATATTTGGGTTAGTTCATTAAAAAAAATTAAAATTGGGGCTTCTTTGTAGTAAATACAATTCTATTAAAAAAGAAACACAACTCTTTCAAAAATATTTTGAAATAACATTGTATTATTTTAACTGACTTGTTTGGCTATAATCTAGAGAATTTTATAACTCTATTTCAATTAGTGAAGTAAAGTTTGTCAAATATGCTCAGAGAGTTCCAAATGGAGAAAAATAGTTTAAAGATGGGTTTCTTGATGTTTTTTGGTCTGAAGAAAATAAATATGTAATTGTAAATACCTTGTTTGTAAAAACCTTGAAAATAACAAACAATTTTTGGTGAAACGTCAGCCTTTATACAGGAGTATGGTATAAACGATGTATTTTTAGACTACATTGTTAAACAAGTCGTATAAAAAATACATACGATACACACAACAATATACAAAATAATATATATATTATTGAAGGATCAATACATAGGATACTAAAAATCATGATCTGGTTACATCATGGGTGAAAAACCCGTAAAGATGCGAGCCATGCAAAGAAGTTAAAAGAGAAGAGAGAAAGGAGAATCAAATTGAAAGATGGCGGCAACAGCTGGTTCCTCACTGGCCTCCGTCAGTGTTGCCGCTACAAACTTAAATAGTTTTCAAACAAACAAAAAAAAACCTTAAAAATACCAAAAAAAAAATTGGTGAAACGTCAGTTTATAATCAGTAGTTAATTTTTTCGACCAAATTCTCAAAAAACCCAGTTTGAATTATATGATAAGCTATATATTTTTTGGAAAATTGTGTTTCTTTGTAGTCTGAATAAAGCTCTTTAACCTAGTAAACTGTGGGAAAAGTTGTATTTTAAAAAAAATATTTGCATTTAATAAATGTGTTTGGAATGTAGTTGAATTATAGATGGTACTATAACAGTCTATCACTTCATAAAGGTTATTGAAGCAAAATTGCAATAGTGTTACCTTTCATCACTTATTTTAGTACTAGCACTTTTTCGAAATGTTGCAATCTATTTTTTAGATTTATTTTATAAAACAAAGGTTTTCATTTATTCTTACATTTTATATAGCGTGTTCGTTTACAAGTTTGTAATACTGTATTCGATATTCTGACCACTATCCTTCTTACTTGTAATTCTGTGGTAATGCCTTATGCTATCCATCTAGAGATCTAAAATTCTGTGTGCGTTTATCAATTAATGCTAAGGTTATGTATATTCATCATTACTTCAACCAATGAGTTTGTTTTTTTTTTTAGACTTAGACAATTTCTTGTATATTTTAGTATCTTTAGATTTTCTTATTTGTTGAAGTTAGGTTAAAAATAAAACGATTGATGATTTATTGAATTATTAAATTGTATAAACAAGGATTTTTTTTATTTTCTACTAGACAATTATCAAATATGGCACATGTAATTTCATAATGAATATAAAAATTGACTGTATCGAATTATTAACATTGTTGGGGATATTGTGTGTGAGTACCTGTGGGGGGGGGGGGGGGGGGAGTTAGCTTTGTAGTTAACGTATTCGCCTCTGAACTGGCAGGTCCGAGGTTCTATATCCTCTCTGGCCCTCGATTTATTCACGTGGGAGGTGAACACTTCGTATTCATCGTCAGGTAAACTTCTTATTGGAAGGAATGGATGATCGAATAGCCTAACATTCACTTAACGTTCAACAGTGAACGTTAAACTGTTCGGTCCTCCACTCCTTCCAATAAGAAGTTTATCTGACGATGAACACAAAGTGTTTGAAACGCGTAGAATAGGTTTGAAAAAGCTTTTTTTTTTGTGTGCACACATTGTTTTATCTATTTACCCCAATAGGAGTAAACACCACACAATTACGGATTGCATAGCTAAGAAGTTTTATTAGGATTTTTGACCTACCTTGGTGGAAGTTTGTGCTCTCTAATTTACCTTTATAGTTATTTTCAATTTACGAATTTATTGTACGATTAAAGCTTCCAATATATTTAGTACTAATAATAGTAATGAAAAGATAATGACTGACAGTTAAGGATGATCGTAAAACTACATGTTTGCAAGCAAATAACAAACAGATACTTTTCAAACTCAAGAAACCAGGGTATGATGAGGAAAACGAATCATTGACTGTAACAACTTAAAAAATTAAAAAAGGAAATCGATGCTATATAATAGTGGTGGTCAACCTATTGCGGCTTGCAGGCTACATGCGGCTCTTTGAAGGCCCTCAATAAATATAATTTCTGTAAAAAAAATTTTTTTAATAACTTTTTTGCATACCTTCTAAATATATATATCAATGCCGTTCACAAAACATTTCAAATTTTGTAAAATGGTTCGAACTATCAAGGAGCTTGGCCACCCCTGTTATATAAGGTACGATTGCAATGAACCTATGGTATTGACCTAGGCAGTCAATGAAACAAATACAACTTGAATAGAAAATAACCTATCACAGAATACTTTAGCTCTTGATGATGGACAGTATTTGGGTATCACCTCTGTATTGCATATTAAGAATAATGTACACTTGAACAATGATCTGTCCTTAAGAAACCCTATAGATGTTCCGGGTGCCAAACTAACTACACGCATGTTATTATCTATTAATCCTACAGGTAAAAGCTGAAGAATGTGTGGTCTGTATCAGTTAAGAACCTTAGAATTTATATTTTTTATTGTATTAACTTCTGTTTGTTATTTGTGTTCAGACGCTCGTTGATATATATATATATATAAAAAGATTTCCCATAAACACGTAAAATAACAATCAATGATCAAACCACAATATGAAATGGGAAAACAAGACTAAGATCTTTCAACCGTAACCAGCGGTCTTCGTCAGAGTCAAAAACCCAACTGGAAAATCCAGTCTTGTTTTCCCATTTCATATTGTAGTTTGAACATTTATATATATATATGTATATAAAGTTTCAAAGTGAACTATTGATACAAATTAAATGGGAAAAAAAGGCTTACAGTCTCTAATTTTCGCTTTAATCCTCATCAGGAGAGAAGAGATAGGTCTTCTCTTTTCCATAGGTTCGCTTCGCCAACCGTCGCTTTGCATTGCGCTTGGTCTTCCTATCTCTTTTCTCGTGTTGATGGTTAATTATATCACTATACCAATATCACCGTATTTAATGAGCTTCTACTTATTTCCCAGATATAACAGAAGTCCTCCGAACATTGAAAACAATGTAAGTTTTAATGCATTACTGATATAGACCTCACTTATTTCTTTACATATTATCTGAAGAATAATAGAAAATTTCCTTTTATAGTAACTTTTTTTAATACATTCTATAATTAACAAAGCCGTTGTTATTCTTTTGTATGTTCTCTTTTCAGTATAATCTATGTCCCATTTATTTATTTATCCTAAAGTAACTCTTTTTTTTAATTAGAAAATGATGAATTATTTAGAAGTGAAGTTGTGTTTTGTTCCAAAAGTTTAATTTAGAGAACTTCTCACTGCACTTGATGTATAATTTCTCTACACTTGTGTTTCCCATTAACTTAACACTATTATTTTAGCTTTATATGTAGTAATTATTTTTGTTTTAAAAGTAGATAACAGTGTCAACTTCTTGTTATAAAAATTAATAATGAGTATAATTATGGTTATCCATGACTTTACAATTAACTTTTTCGTTTTAATTTTTTTTTAAATTCCTTTTTTTTTATAAACTAAAACTTTTTTAAAATAATTCAATTTATTTTATATGTTTATATTTAAAAATTGTTAAACACATGGAAAATAATTTAAGAAGGCTTGTCAGAGTAACTTACAGCGAGAGCCTTCCTCTGAATAGTATCAAAGGATCTTCTATTTTCAGTTATTATTGATATAAGATTGTGCACTTAAAAAAAATTATAACTTTATTAGTATTTGTGACTATAAAATACAAAAATTTAATCTATAATCAAAGCTAAATATAACTATATAAAATTCAAAATGGGTTTTTTAAGGGTTTATTCCAAATAATTAATCACTTATTTTGTTATAAGCCGACGTTTCGCCAAAATTGTTTCTGTATTTTCAAGGCTTTTTTTTTTTGAAAGAAAATTATTTAAGTTAGGTAAGTGCTTCTAACTTAAGTAGTTTTCCTTCAAAAAAAAAAATCTTGAAAATACCAATTTTTTGTGAAATATCGGCTTTATAGTGAGGAGTAGTTAATTCTTTTGATCAAATCCTCAAGAAACCTAGTTTGAATTTTAAGAATCATTGGTCGAGAAGCTATATCAATATGTATCTACATAGTTTTATGTAAAATTAATTATTAATTCTTTAACTTAATATATGTAACAATTTTTTGAAATTAACATTATTTTTTTATAAAATCCAAGTTAGAAGGCAAATTATGTTTTTTTTTGGTGGAGGGGGGGGATAACAGTTCATTATTCTCGAGGTGTATACAATATTTTATCTATTGAAAAGGCTTTATAATAATTTCTTAAGTGTTTTAATATAAAAACAATTAAATAACAACTCTTAGCAATTCAAAATAAATGTTTAAGAAAGCTAAATAAAAGTATTTAAACAAACTGAGTAGAATAACTTGCTCTAGTACAGCTGGAATTTAAAAATCAGGCTTGCCAACCTAGCTCTTCCCGATCTCATTTCACTTCATATCTAAAAATTATTATCAGCAAAATAATTAGGTTGGAGAACCTGGATTATTTCCCCCTTTTTTTTTTCATTATTACCCTGTTTTTTTTTTTATAAATCCCCCTCCTTTTTTCATATTGCCCTGTTATTAAGTACGGAGGTTAAATGTCTTATTATTACACGATAACTAGACGTAAAAAGTTACTTTTCGTTCATTCTGGAGATAAAAAAATGTTTTTAATGGTTGATCTTGTAATAGTAAAAATAAAAACTCCAGTAATGGTTGAGGTATCTGAAAAGGATAACATTTTGTCCAAATGTATAAAGCTCTAGGTTAACCCTTTCTCTGCAAAAATCGCAAATTTGCGACCCCGTCGTTCAATAAATGATCCAATAAGAATTTCTGAATTTTTTTTTGTTCAATATGTTTTTTCCTTTCGAAGATTTTTAGATTTATTTTTATTGCCCTTATAAGATGATTCAATTTCACAATTGTCATTATTTTATATATATATAAAAAAAAAACAGTCAACGAATCTATCCAAAATGTTTGTGATTGTAATAGCTCATATTTGAAATAATTTAATAGATTTTGATTATTTGGTAATTTTTTTGAGAAATAATTTCTTTAAACATAAGATAGTTACCCCTGAAATTGTATTTTACAGTAAAATTTTATATTCTATTGGCAAGAAATTTCATAGAATATAATATTTTTCTATATATTAGGAAATTATATATCATTTTGGGTTGAATATAATTTTTTATTTTTATTTTAGTTACCCATAAAAAGAGGGAAATTTTATAGTTGCATGATTTTCAATCGGGAAGCTTATTTGATTTTGAGTCAGAAAGAAATTTTAACATTAATTTTTCTTGATTTTCGTTTTGTTTGGTCCCTTTTGTATATTTTGCACAAACAAGAATGAATCAGACTGGCGCAGCGAAAGGGTTAAGCTCTGCTGGGGCTAGAAGGATAATATGACTAATATCTAATGAGTATTCATGCAAGAGATTCACTATCCCTGGGAGGAGGAGGGATTGGTTAGTTAGCGAATCTCGTATCGGCATTGTTAGATATATGACACAAACTCCTAAAAGGAGTTTGACTATTATCAAGGAGGTGAAAGCCCAATGTCGATTGTAGTTCCGTAATAACAATAACAGGTTAATTTATTTTTTTTTTCTGAGGTAAAATGAATAAACCAACAAAAGTCTCCACACAAATGAAGTTTTATTCAACGCGTTTCGAACACTTTGTGTTCGTCATCAGGAAGACACTATAATACAAATTATATCTAATTAGTTACAAAAGGTAAAATGGATAAACCAACAAAAGTCTCCGCACAAATGAAGTTTTATTCAACGCGTTTCGAACACTTTGTGTTCGTCATCAGGAAGACACTATAATACAAATTATATCTAATTAGTTACAAATTAATTAGTTAACAATTAGTTACAATTAATTAGTTACAATTTTGTAACTAATTAGATATAATTTGTATTATAGTGTCTTCCTGATGATGGACACAAAGTGTTCGAAACGCGTTGAATAAAACTTCATTTGTGTGGAGACTTTTGTTGGTTTATCCATTTTACCTCAGAATGAGTAAATACCACACAATTACGGATTGCACAACTAATGATTATTTTTTTTTGTAAGAAGGTGAAATGCAAGTGCTGGGCTCTTATCACAAGTAAAATACCATTCAAAACACCCGCTTTCTTCGAAGATAGTCTTCCTAGAACCGATAGCCACATTATGACAGACTGGGCCTTTCTTTGTCTTAAATAAGCAACATTTCTTTTGAAGACAATAATAATACTTGTAATTTAATTTAATAATTACTAAGGTACACATATAAATAATTTTAAAAACACATTATTAGTCAGGAAAAATACATTTTTATGACAAGGATTTAATTATATAACGCGTTTCGAACACTTAGTGTTCATCATCAAGTACACCTAAAATATACACACAAAAATGTATAAAAATTTTGAATTTAAATGAAGAAAAAGTAACTGAAATTTTTCACTAAAATAAAAACTAAAAGGTGTTACATACCTGCTTTAAAATTGTTATACATTTTTGTGTTTATATTGTTGGTGTATCTGATGATGAACACTAAGTGTTCGAATAGCGCTGTACAAATAAAGCCTTGTGGTGAAGACTTAATGATTTTTTTCCTCACCAATCATAAGTAAATAGCACAATAATTGCTTTTATAGCTCGAGAGTTAAAAAATTACAATAATTTAAAAAAATATAATAAATTCTTATCAATGGTAATATGTCATTAAGATTCTTTTTAACACAAATTCTAAGTAAGTTATCATTTTTTTTCCATAGTGCACAAGGAATTTAAATCTACTATCTTGGGGTTTATTTTTTTTTTAATTTTTTGACATTTTCTTTACTACTCTCATTTCTTCCTCTGTTCATATCACATATATAAAATTGGGAACCATTTAAAAACTAAATCCAGTTGCCCACTGTAATGCATGATTTTTGAGTTCCTTCAAAAGGTTGATTGATAAGCCTGTTGACTGACCAGGTGGCGATGGAACCCGAAGATGACTTTCACAATTGCAGTCAAGGCAAGAATTCTATCTTCTGTTTTTGTTTTTTGTTTTATGTTTTTTTTTTTTTTTTTTTTTTAGTTGGTAGCATGTTGAGGTTTGGTTGTGTTCTAACCCCAGGTGTATTTTTTTTGTTTTCTTTCGTGGATCAAAACTATTTAATATTCAAATTCATTCATTTTGTAGACTCGTCTGTATTAATCACAACTGATTTAATAATTAATGTAAAAGAATATGAACACCTTTTATGAATTGAAAACAGTGACAACTTATTATAAGGAATAAATTCGTACAAATTGCTTATATTTTATTCATTAAAAAAAAATATAATATAAAATTTACTGGTAAATGTTAGATGTAACAATGGTTCATGAGTCTGTCCAAAGAATCCATTCTGGTTTATCAAGTGCTATGTATGTTGAAATGTATCTTGTTTTAAAATGTAACTAACAATAATTTGAGTTCAAAATCGTAAAAGAGTTACAGACAGAGTTTTCTTGAACTCGAAATAGAAAAACACTTACAAAATTCACATTTTCGGCTATTCAGTTTTCAGAAGAAAATTTTCAGGGTGACGAAGCGCATTGTAGACGCAACAGCAAGTAACAACGTGCTTGGTCTCACTTTCTCTTTTCTCCTTAAGACGGATTGTTCAAACAAATTTGAGTTTGTAAGTGTGTTTCTTTACTTTGTGTTGTACTCTTCTTCGATTTTGAACTCGTATTGTGTCCAGTTTAGATCATCTTTCCGATTAGATAGTAACAATATAATTTGAGTAATATGCTTTAATATTATAAATTTAAATACTTTGAACGGAGAATAGTCTATAGTTGCAGATGATAAATAATCACAAAGTAAAATAATTTCGAATTCCTGTCTGTCAATCTCTCACTCTCTCTCTCTCTTCTCTCTCTCTCTCTCCCTCTCTCTGTATACATATATACATAAAATATATCAAAAGTCAAACTTTCGTTGTCAACGATTTTTTGTCGGCAACAAGATATATATATATATATTGTGTGTGTGTGTGTGTGTGTGTGTGTGTAAAAAGATTTCACATAAACACGTGAAACAACAATCAATGATCAAACCACAATAAGAAATGGGAAAATTGGGTTTTTGACTCTGACGAAGACCGCTTGTTACGGTTGAAAGATCTTAGTCTTGTTTTCCCATTTCTTATTGTGGTTTGATCATTGATATATATATATATATATATATATATGTGTGTGTGTGTGTGTGTGTGTGTGTGTGTTAAAGAATAGGAAAGAGGATCCAAACTGGACACAGAACGAGTTCAAAATCGAAGAAGAGAAACATACATAGTAAAGAAACACATTTACTAACTCAGGTTTTCGGAAAAACTGTCTTCAGGACAGAAGGAGGGATCAAGCACGCCGTAGTCGCAAGAGCAGGTAATCGGATGGTTAAGTTAGGTAACGGCAGGTTATCTGCCGTTTGTGTCTCCGGCGTGTTTGGTCTCACACTCTCTTTTCTTCTGTAGACTGGATTTTCCGTCTATTACTCTGTGTGTTATTCTTCTTCGATTTTGAACTTACTTATGTTCACTTTGGATCGTCTTTCATGTTTTATAGTGATTTTTTTTTATAAATACATAAATTTTACAGTAATCACTTGAAATAAAAATGCTCTAACCTGAGTAATAGATTTATTTATTCAGTAGGAGGGCTGAGCAGAGAGGAAGTCAATTATTTTTCGTGTACATGGAATTGCTTAACAGATTTTAGATATTTTGGTGAAAGCTTGTTGTCAATGTTTGAAAATAAACTGTTGTGTTCACCAAGTAAATGGTTTTTTTTGTGTGGAATCATTTGTGATGGTGCAGCGAGTTCTCTGGCCGCACACTGCTTGCTTTGTCACCCATTTGACACAGCCTTTTAGCCAAGGAAGGGCTTTTGACTTGTGTTACGACTTAGTAGTTGTATTGTGGTGGTGTCATACAGACTGTGGCTCTTCCACCCCATCCCGAGGGAGAGTGCCCCCCCTTCGACGAGTCCGAAGTCACTGATGAGTCAGCCATGTTGCTCAATTCATCTCTTGATCCAAGCAGCAACAAAAAACTCCTATCCAGACAACACCAAAAACCCCAGGGTAACAACATCATCAGCCATTCATTCATTCATCATTTTCAATTTTACAATTTGTAAATCCAAAAGTTCCTATCGCTATTTTGTTTTATTTTAAACTTTTTTGTATTATCAGAATTTATAACCTTTAGAATAGTAATGAAAGCAAATACTGTATTTTACGTATATTGTGTTAGGAAAATAATTCAAGTACGACATAAAGATGTTGTATAAGTGGAATGGACAGAATTAAATGCAAAAGTTGTGGACAATATTATTTTGAACTGACTATACGATGACTGGCAATATCAAAAGAAACATTAGAATTATTTTAACAAATAATATTTGAGAAGACCGTCATTAGCCTACAAACCAACCATCTAACAGATGTAAAAAAGTTAATGAAATAGTTTCCCACATATAGAAATTTAATAATCTAAACAATGCGTTTCGAATACGTAATGTTTTTCTCCAGGCATTTAACCAAGAATGAGTGTCTATGGTGCAAGTGCGATACAACAGTTGTACCAACAGACACTCAACCTTCGTTAATACCTGAAGAAGAATACTACGTGTCATCATACTTTTTTACCCTACAATAAAAAAAAATAGTTATAAAAGGTTGAGATGTGCGAAAACTTACTGGTAGGACTATATATTCTCATAATAATATTGTTTGATTTTGTTGGTAGTAGTCACTTTAGTAGTTTCTATATAGGTCTGGTTTTATTTAAGCTTTTTGCAATAATAATATTTATAATAATTGAAATTTTTGATATTTGATATTGACTATTGATTCAAGGGAGAGAGGTCCACCCACTCTCCTGATTCAATGATCAAGAAGGAGGGGGAGGGGAATTCTTCTCTTCTCCCTGATTCAAGGGAGAGAGGTCCATCCACTCTCCTGATTCAATGATCAAGAAGGAGGGGGAGGGGAATTCTTCTCTTCTCCCTGATTCAAGGGAGAGAGGTTCATCCACTCTCCTGATTCAATGATCAAGAAGGAGGGGGAGGGGAATTCTTCTCTTCTCCCTGATTAAAGGAGGAGAGGTCCATCCACTCTCCTGATTCAATGATCAAGAAGGAAGGGGAGGGGAATTCTTCTCTTCTCCCTGATTCAAGGAGGAGGGAAGAATCAGAGGAATTAGATCAATGAAAAATATCTAACGTTAATTATTTTGATACATTTAAGAGTTAAAAATATGAAGATTCCTATGAATAACGTGAAGTTTGTTTAATAAAAAGACTCTAAATTTAAATTTTGAACATATTGTTGAAACTGAAAATATAGAATGCAGCGAAAAAAGTGGATGAATACACGAAACCAAATGAAATTATAACTATTAATGAGCTATTAATTACAATGGAACTTATAATTATAAATTTAATTGTATAGATATATTAAAACTCCTAATATTGATAAAGATAATGAACTCAATCTTTGATATGATTGTTAATTTACTTGTATAATGACCTGGTATGTCCGGGGCTCAATACCCTCTATGGTCCGCGATTTATTCTCACGGGAGATGTAATAAATTAAGCTCGTCGTCCCTTGAAGATTTAGGACTCCCAATATAGAATTGATACATTATGTTGCATCAAAAAGGGTCAATGTTTGACCTATAGACTGCCACAAGGAGGGGTAGGTTTTTACCTCTAGGTACTGTAGGTCCAACCTAACCTAGTCCCTATGCATTTCTATGTTCTGTATGTTTTGAAAATAATGTGTTTTTCATAAATATATTTTATTGTCATTGAAAAGACCTGTAGTTTAAAATAACTCCCGTTCGTTAAAAAAAAATATAGTTTTTTTTTTCAAAAAATAAATTTAGATATATTCAAATAACAAAAAAAATTGAAATATTACTAAGTTGAGTAGAACTATTGTATAAACTATTTCTATTAAATGAAATGTCAAAAAAAATTTGTTTTAATCATATTAGGCACTTTTGGATTTCATTTGTTCCCATCTTCATTTATGTCTTAGCGGTCAGTGGTGCTTTAACAGCATTTCATTCAATGGTAGAACCCTATTTTCTTTTCATTTATTTGCTTCAATAAAAATAGTTTTAAAGTCTTTTTTGATGTTTAGGTGGAGGCTTTATTTATTATTTTGGTATGTTTTTTTTTTATCAGCTAATTGTATATGTAGTGTCTGCTAATTTTAGCTTCTTTTTTTTTTTATTATTATTGTAACAATGTTTTGACTCCTGTGGTGTTAAAGAATACTTATGTTATTGTTTTGACTGTATGCTGTAGCCGTGGGGACAATAATATTGTTACATCATTGTAATATTTGCTTCGAGCCCGGCTTTGTTTTTTTTTTTATTATAAATTTACATTTCATTTAAAAATTAGCATAATTTTATAAGAAATAAAATTGTGAATATTATTATTATTATTAAAATAAAAAAGCTACACTGTGTATAAAATATGTATATTTTTTGAGAAATTTCAAAAATTAATTACTTAATTTACTTAATTACTTCTCCAAAAAAAAATAAAATAAATAAAAGTAGTTTAATATCAAAACTAACAATACGTTTCGAACACTTGGTGTTCTTTTTCAGGTTTACATTTGCTCTATTGAAATGGAGATGAAGATTTAAACCTGAAAAAGAACACTAAGTGTTCGAAAGCTGTTGTTAGTTTCCCTATTAAACTATTTTTTTTTTTATGGATAAGTAATTTTTGAAATTCCCCGATATGAGTAAATACCATACTATTGCGAAAGTAATTAATTATATTTTTTGAAATGAATTCCTCTAAATATAATATATATAATTATGATTATATTTCGAAATGTATTGCGCAACAGTGTACAATATACTGTTGCAATTATTTGCTATGTTTTTGAAAAAAAATCACTTTTATAATTAAATAAACCCATCTGTATTTGGTGTACAGAACTTGTCAATCTTTTATATATATATATATATATATATTATTGAAAATGAAAATTCCTGTTTCTTAAATTTCAATTTTACAAATTATAACATTATAATTTCGATTAATTTATTACGTCTATATGAGTTGATACGAAAATTACTGATTACATTATTTGCGTATGTTTTTGAAAAATATAAGAAACTTTTAAATAACAGTAAACAGCATCTGTCATTTTAAAAGGTGTATCAAGAAGGACTGCTACCAAATTTTACATATATATATATATATATATATATATATATTACAGTTCAAAATTTAAGATAGGTAGCGCACAAAGTTCGAGTGACGATACTACTGGACACCGTATGAATGAATAAATAAAAGAGTAACAACTAAGAGCTAATTTTTTTTAAACATAACTAAAATGTGTAAACAAATAGAAATGGAAGAAAATTGTATATTTCTATCGTTTCATAGGTAATAAATTTAGCTCCTGTCATATTACTTATGAAAAATCAATGTTGTTAAGAAATATTATTGAATCGTCTCTAATTAAATTTAATAGATCAAATATTATAAACATTAGTAACGGTCTCTTCAAACTTGATACTTTCCTTACGAGGGCAATAGCCTCTTCTAAGAGGATTGACAGCTAGCGGATAGTTTTTTACTCTTTATTACTGTACTCCTTTGTTTCTCCAAACATTCCTTTCTGGACATTAGTTCTTTCCTGTGCTTTCACCCTTTTAAAATACCACTCTTCCCTCCCACTCTTCTCAACCCCTCACCAGATGTTTTCTGCATCTAGTGTTTCAGTCGGGTTTTTGACTCTGACGAAGACCGCCTGTTACGGTTGAAAGATCTTAGTCTTGTTTTCCAATTTCTTAGTGTGGTTTGATCATATATATATATATGACACGGTTACATTAATTTATTCTTGTACTCTGAATTTGTTTTACTCTAACGAAAGAGTTATGTGCCCAAATATAATTTCTAGTTTTGCCTTGTTTACCTAATCGACACGTCCTTTTATAATTATTAATGCCTTTCCAATTTATAGAAAATTTATTTTTTTCATAAAATATTACCTACCAGTTGATAAGTATTTTTAAATTTCGAGTTTCAATGTGTACTAGCTAATCTTTTTTTTTTTTTAAACAATTTTGACATTAATATGTTCAGATAAACATCTGAAGAATTTGAACAATATTTCAGATATATCTTTCACTTTGTATAATGTATATTTTACTTTGTTTTTCATTCTAATATTGAACTTCCAAGTTTGAAGCATACTTATGGAGTAAAAGCATAAACCAATCTAAAAACAACTTAATATTGATGTAGAAATCTAGTTACAAAAATTTATTTATTAATAGAACCTGTCTATTAATTTATTAAATAAAAAGACAAATTCGAAATTTGGAAGAGAAGTAAAATTTGTTGATGATACCTCTTACGTTTAAGAGTAGAGTATAGTATACGTTTATAATTGCATAAATTTAGTATTCATTTAATATATTAAAAAGTATACATTTATTTATTTATTTATAGACCTCGTAGACATTAATTTTTTAAAATTAATACCATTAGAAATCAAAATTTTATGATAATTTACGTTAATCTATTTTTAAAAAATAGCTTGTCAAAAATAAAAATAGTTACATTAAAATAACCACACAATTAGTATAAATAATTATTATTCTGTTATTGAATTGACAATTTTAAATGCCAATATAAATTAAATATATCCTGCAGTGGCTACCTCCACTCCAAGTGTTAAATGGTTTTTATTAAACTCATAAATGTTATTCTTGTTCAGGTAGTAGTGCTTCATTTATAATCAGAGTCAAATATTTGTTGAAAAAAAAACAGCTAATTTTGTTTAATAATTTTAGATAATATCAAATATAAAAAGTTTCAGAAGTTATGTAATAAAAGTAAGGGTTAAATATTCAATGTTTTAGAATGTAAACAAAATGTTTACAACCCTCAGTCCTTACCAGGTCACTCCGGTAAATGGTAATTAAAAATCTTTGTTACTTATAAATTCGTTCATGCTTTATTAAGATCCAGGATTAATTAAGTTATTTATCATACTAATTCCCCTTGCTAAAAAACTCAACAGTGAAATTCAACATTCATAAATTTCATTCAATTTCAAATAATTGACTCTTCATGTTTTCTTGAAGCTCATGGTTATGCATATTTTTTAGATGTAAACCTGAAGAAGAACACTAATTGTTCGAAACACATTTTAGTCTTCATATTTTTTTGTGTGAAGACCTAATTTTTGAAATCCCCCTAATATGATTAAAATACCATACTTCAACAGATTGCACAAGTAATGAATTAAGTCTGATTGTTTATCAACTTAACAAGTTCCATCACCATCATTCTTTGAAGTATATTAAAAAGTTTGACGTTATTTAGAATGGAGTAGAATACAACTGTGAAAATAACCCACTTGATGGGATACTTCTAATTCTATAAGCAACAGTTTTAATTCACTTATTCCTAATAAATTTTCCTCAATCCGACTTTATGATAAAGTTAAGAAAATTCACTTAATTTATAAAAAAAAAAAAAAGGTATAAGTTAATTTAAAACAATTAACTTTTTTTTATTGAGTTTATGATTTTGTTACTTATAACTAATAGTAATATTGTAGGTGAAGTAAAAGAAAGAAAATAATTCATTTTTAATAAGCCATAATAGCTTATCATTTCATTTCGTGTATTTGTTCATTTTAACTTTTGTTTGATTAATTGTTTTTGTTTTTTTTTTAACTTGTTTGCTTTGCTAACTACTTATGCTTAAAAATTTTAATTAATTTATAAAGTTATATTTAAGAATTATTTATAAAGTTAGTTATATGCTGTAATAAAATATGAATTATACTTTCTGTATAAAATATTTAAGGTGGACAATCTATTGGGAATAAATGAAATTTTTACTACTTGCATATCGATAGACGATAAAAAAAAAATAGATGTGTACTCATCTAATAGTCACTTTTTTTCTTCTTTCCGTAAGTATGTGGTTTATCATTTACTTATACCAAATGTAGTAAATGTTGTTGATTATATATTTCTTCCATTTTTAACATTGAATATAACCTGTTCTTGACCTCTTCTATTCTATTATATGTTTTGTTATTGAGGACTAGGTCATATAAAAGAAAATAAACTCCTTCCTAGGCCAACGTTTCGGTGTATTTGTACATCATCTTCAGGGCTAAAATTAGAGTAAGAACTATAATACATTTACCAAAATAATCTACAACTCACATAGAGAACTAACACAAATGATTGAGACCAACAGATACATACAAAAGGTTATTTTATAATCAGAGTTGTTAAGTACACATTTTTTTCAAAATATCAAACAATTCAAACAAAATATCAAAATAGATGTGTACTTAACAACTCTGATTATAAAATAACCTTTTGTATGTATCTGTTGGTCTCAATCATTTCTGTTAGTTCTCTATGTGAGTTGTAGATTACTTTGGTAAATGTATGATAGTTCTTACTCTAATTTTAGCCCTGAAGATGATGTACAAATACACCGAAACGTTGGCCTAGGAAGGAGTTTATTTTCTTTTATATAACCTAGTCCTCAATAACAAAACATACAATTGCATATAGCCACATAACTATAGGGACGAAGTAGTTATTTTAAGTTGCTATACGGTTTAGTTGTTATTGCTTTGACTCGTCGCCTTGTAATCAAAAGAATTTTGAATTAAGAAGGGCAAAATATATAAAAGATAAATTCGTAACAAAAAAATTAGTTTATATTTGTTTTTTTTTTAATTGTATTTGTGTGCTAAAACTTCCACAACACACATCTAAATTCCACCAAATCTGTCAATGATACTTTTAACACAGTTTCAGCTTTTTTTTTTTTGAAATGGATCAATATTTGTATGTAAAGAATATAAAGTAGATTTGACGAAAGGTCAAAATACTTTTTTTATTGTTTAAACTGATTCTCTAGCGGGTCAGTCCCTTTACAGTCTTTTTGTTTGAACGGTGATTCTACATTAAGAGTACTAAATTTTGCCTTAACTCAGTTGTATTTAGAAGTAGGGATGTACCTATTCATTGTACAGATTCGAGACTGACGGCTTAACGTCCTCTTCTAGGGACGTCTTATTGAGATTAATTCACCTCCTGTGTAAATATCAAGGCCCAAAGTGGAGATCGAACCTCGGATTTACCAGTTCAAAGGCGAGTACATTACCAACTGAGCTAACCTGCGCCCCCCCCCCCCCCCCATTCAGTATACTTCCTTATTTGTGTTTATATTCACATGTCAGTAATTTTTTTTTTCTTGAGTTAAACTTTAGGCGATCAGTTAAAAAAAAAAAAAAAAACTAAGCCTACTGTCTTTGTGGTGTATCTCTCTGTACAGTTGATGATGATTAGAGCCTCTGACATTTAGAGCGTGGGGACGGCACGTTTTAAGATAACCCCTGTTCTTTTCCTCTCTGAACTAAAATATAATAACTATTTCAAAAGAATATAACGAAAGTAAGGTTGGTTGAAATGAGGTGAACACTCTTTATGCTACGAATGACTCAGTTATTATGCAAGAATAATTTTTTTTTTTTTTTAAAAAAAAAGAAAATGGAACAGGAGGAATCAAATAAAGTACAAAGAGTCTGAGTGTTTTCAAGTCAGTGAAATTCTTGACCCAGTGAAAAAAAGGGAAATTTTCAAATTACTTTCTATAAAACGGGAGTTCCTGATATTCGTTTAATTTAAATAATTCAGTTATATTGTTAATTAAACTGTCAACGTTATTTCTAATCAATACTGATTCTATAAACTTCTCATCAACATTTCTTCTTGGGCTTGCTTCCAGATGATGGAATTCACTCGAAGTTCGAGTATCCGTATTTCAAGATACCGTACTTTCAAGTTTTATATATATATATATATATTTATTTTTACTTCCAAAATAGCATAAATTATCATCCAGGATTTGGTAATCCACAATGTGGGGAGTGTGAGAACGAGTGGCCTAGGATGCTCCTGTTTAGTTATCTTAAGCAAGCTATACCTTTATTACGCTTAAACAATATTATAACGACGTATTTTAATGTATACCAAACATAAACTAACTGTATTCACCTGTATTGGATGATTATGATTTGAGGCAAGGTGAGACAGAGAATAGCTTAGCTATCCTCTCTTCTCATATGCTTAAGCTACACACCAGTAGGCTACCACCAACGAGTGTTACCAATTTCGGAAATTCGAGGGTCGAGTGCAGTTAAATTCACTACTTGATGAAACAAACCATTCGATATTTTCCTTTTTTTTAATGTTGTACTTATTTTCCTTGATACGAGTTTGTGGTCCATCATCAGCCATTTGCCTAAAAACTTTTGTCTTTGACTACAATCTGAGAAAATAATCATTTGTATTGTAATTTCGATTCAGTGAATCCTTTATTAAACAACTCTTAGTAAACTTTCATCTGTTGTGAACCCAGAAGTTACTCATCATTTAATAACAACAGGTAAACCATTAAAAGAATGAACCAAGTATTTTTATACAGTTAATGGAATAACTTTACCCTCGTATATAGAAACTTATATAAAATTAAATTAATATACTAATGAGTTCTGCATCTAACGTTTTGGAAACTAGATTATTAAAAAAAGGAAATTTAGGTTATTATTGTGAACCATTGTAAATAATTTCCTTGTTATTTTTGTTCAATAGAAGATGCATCCCCCCACAGTTGACAATAGGCAGCCAGGCGTTCAGTTCGCCAACGTCTCAAAGCTCAAACAATCAAGTGAGTCATTCTAAATTTCTGCCATTCAATCATTAGTAATATTATGTCATATTAATTTTTCCTCATATGTTAGTTTAAATTTTATATATATATATATGTGTATTGGTCTCCAACCACCGTTTCACAAGTGCTCTTGGTGTCCCTATCTCAACTCTCCTGATGACGGTTCAACCGAAAATTAGAGACAGTTAAGTCTGTTTGTTCCTTAGTTCTGTGTTTCTGATTCATCGTAAAACGTATATATATATATATATATATATATATATATATATTATATATATATAAATATATATATATAAAAAGATTTCACATAAACACGTGAAATAACAATCAATGATCAAACCACAATAAGAAATGGGAAAACAAGACTAAGATCTTTCAACCGTAACAAGCGGTCTTCGTCAGAGTCAAAAACCCAACTGGGTTGGAGTCAAAAACCCAACCAAAAACCCAGTTGGGTTTTTGACTCTGACGAAGACCGCTTGTTACGGTTGAAAGATCTTAGTCTTGTTTTCCCATTTCTTATTGTGGTTTGATCATTGATATATACATACATATATATATATACTAATGTTTTCCTTATGTATTTTGGAGCTAGACCAAAGGTCGATAAAAAAGAAAAATAGTGTTATATATATATATCAGTCGTTATCAGTCTTTGGAGCGATTCACATCTATTCCTGACGACGAAGACATCGAAATATAGTAGTGAGTTCAGTGATTTCTTTTCTGCGTGTTCTTTTGATAATTCTACTTTATATATATACAAGGAAATCCATCAGAAAACTGGAAAATCTTTCCAAAAAATTAACCACATTGGAAATAGGCGAGAAATTCGTAAATACATGTCTACTGCTCCCTACATTTACTAAAGTTCGAACCTACGACCCAGCAGCCCGTGAGCATCGAGTAACCTTGAATTATAGAAGGCGTCTTCTCAGGTATGAGTTAGAAAAGCTCAACAGTTCTAAGATAACCCTACAAAGTCAAATAACTATAACAAAACAAGAAATAGATAAATGTGCACTAATCATAAATTAATAGTAAGCATTAGTGTAAAATAAGTGAATAAAATGAATTATGGGCAGCTTTTACATATGCTATCTCCTACCACAAGGAAATCCATCAGAAAACTGGAAAATGTTCCCAAAAAATTAACCAGATTGGAAATAGGCGAGAAATTCGTACATATATATATATATATATATATATATATATATATATATATATTAATATATTAGTTTTCTATGGGTTGTCCGGGGAAAGGAATATGATTCGATGCGATGTTGACCAATGGGAGTAGAGTTACAGGTTCAAGCGTAAGGTCCCAGTTGCCCGCTGCTCAGCAAAAAGCCTTTGCGTTCTGCCAATAGGTATAGAGGTTGCACAGTCCCTCTGTGTTAAATGATGTTTGGCAGAAAACATTAGCCTCACTTTACAGTGAACTCCTGTTCCCTTTCTATTTTTGATTTTTGTGGTGGTTGGGTGTTGTTGTTGTTTACTATTTTCTGTTACGGGTATTGCTGGATATTTAAATGATACTCTTGGTAGTTTACTGCGAAAAGCCGCCTTCATCTTCATGCCAACAGGGGTAGAGGTTGCACAGTCCCTCTTGATTATTAAGAGATGTTGACACTGGAATCCAACTTCTTCTCGTAGAAACATCTTCAAGTTGTAGGTTTTGTATATTGTTCTCTTCGGTTTCTTATGTTCATGTTTTTTCTGGCCTGAAGATAACCAGAGAATGGTTGAAACATGTCGCAAATACCACCACCAGGTCAACAGTGCAGAACTTTTCATCACCTACCAGCCACCCATCAATAGCAGCAATAACATTCAACTGAAGAAAAAACATGAACATAAGAAACCGAAGAGAACAATATACAAAACCTACAACTTGAAGATGTTTCTACGAGAAGAAGTTGGATTCCAGTGTCAACATCTCTTAATAATCAAGAGGGACTGTGCAACCTCTACCCCTGTTGGCATGAAGATGAAGGCGGCTTTTCGCAGTAAACTACCGAGAGTATCATTTAAATATCCAGCAATACCCGTAACAGAAAATAGTAAACAACAACAACACCCAACCACCACAAAAATCAAAAATAGAAAGGGAACAGGAGTTCACTGTAAAGTGAGGCTAATGTTTTCTGCCAAACATCATTTAACACAGAGGGACTGTGCAACCTCTATACCTATTGGCAGAACGCAAAGGCTTTTTGCTGAGCAGCGGGCAACTGGGACCTTACGCTTGAACCTGTAACTCTACTCCCATTGGTCAACATCGCATCGAATCATATATATATATATATATATATATATATATATATTATAAACTTTCACACATAGGAAAGAACAGCGAAAGCACTACAGAACTCACTTCGATATTTCAGTTAAAAATTCAAATTTAGTAAGATACTTCTAATTTATTTTTAAAATCGTATTTCTTATTCAACTGTTGTTTTCATTAAAGAAAAAAAAATCAATATTTAATAAGTTGTATAGTAAAAGACAAGACAGGTTGTTGTATTTTTTTGGTCAGTTGAAATCAATACTTCTCATTATTGGAAAGAGGTTTTCTCAGTAATACACATTTTTTACTGTAGATAAATTGATTTTTCTTTTTTAACTGCAAAAGCTGTTTTGTTGGGGGAAATTTTAAGAATTACGTTTCCACATATTTTTTTTTTGTGGAAACGTAATTTTTGAGATTTCCCAATATCAGTAAATACTACACTAGAACAGATTGCATAAGTCATGCATTAATGCTCTAGAATAGAATAAAAACCGATCCCCTTGTGGGTCAAAACGTCAGCCATTACGGTCTTTTTGTTTGATGGGATGTTTGGATACAATCACTCAGATCAGTGTCTAGAACTGTTACCCGAGTTCCGGTACTCTTCACCAATATTTTAAGGTATGCAGCGGGGGTCAACGCCCCGCCGACTGTTCGGCATTAACTGTCTATTGAATGCTCTATGTTTTTTGTTATAAATGTTTTTTTTTTCTTTCTGTTTTACAGTCATCGGTAAGGAAGAGGTCACTACTTCCCACTCAGCTGCCTTCTTCTTCTCGAGCCAGTGTTGTTTTTCCTCTCTTCAGCAACTCCAGTAATTATTTCCAGAAACAACAGCACTCTGATAATTCTACCAATCTTGGTAATTAGTGGTTTAAGTTATCAGTCCAAGACTGTGTCCAGTGAATTAAATCAAATCCTCAGTGAGATCACCTTAAGGGTTTGATTCTTCTCCTTTTTTTTTTAATGTATTATTCCTATTGAGTCACCGATAGATCTTTTTTTATATCTAAATTGTTTTTATAAGTGTCTTAAATGCTGGGAAGGATGATATCTGCCTATCTGCAATCTTAAATCCAAACGGTAACTGTCATATAATAATCTCATAACTGAATACTACCCTTTAAAGATAAAAAATATAAATATATGTGCTTGTTGTAGGGTAAAAATCTAATGAAATGGTCTCCACATATAAAAATTTTAATGATATATAACAACGCGTTTCGAACACGTAGTGTTCTTCCTCAGGCATTAACTAAGGATGAGTGCCTCTGAATAAGACACATTATCCTTATAAGACTCATCCTTAGTTAATGCCTGAGGAAGAACACTACGTGTTCGAAACGCGTTGTTTATATTATTAAAATTTTTATATGTGGAGACCATTTCATTAGATGTTTACTCTACAATGAGTAAATACCACATAATAACTGATTGCACTACATTAGAATATATGTGCTTGAATAACTATATATAAGCACTAAATTAAGTCAGGTAGTCGTCTGATGAGAGAGCACACATATTCCTGTGAATGGCCCTTTGTGATACGACACTATGAACCTTGTGCATTAGAAGTCCTAAATTTGTCTTAACTCAAGCGTATTTAGAGTAGGAATCTTTAACGAGTACCTACATCGTGCTCAGATTTTTTTCATCCCGTCCTGCATAACAAATCGATAGCTAGGATGGATAGAGAACTCCCAGATCTACCAGTCGATAGACGAAAACGTAATCCACTGGGCTAAACAATAAAAAAAATAAAAAAGAATGAAACATTTTAACTTGTGCATTTTTGGACCTTGTTCATCTTCCAGAGTGTATTAAAAAACCCGATCTGAGAATAGGGGCATGATTCGAAACCGGTCTAAACAAAGAAACTTTAAAGTAGATTTAATTCTTCTTTAATTGTTCCTTACAAACTCTGTAGTATGAACAACAATAATATTATGCTTAAAAGTAAAAGATATAAGGGGTATAAAAACAAAAGTATAATCAACAATCAGATTTTTTTTTTTGTGTTTATATCGAAAAATCACAATAAATAAACAGTATAAAAATCACAATAATCACATGTCATCAGAGAGCAAACAAAGTAAGAACTAAGAAGATAACATAAAAGGTATGTACAAGGAAGGTAACAAGGAAGATAAGGTCGTTACCTTCCTTGTACATACCTTTTATGTTATCTTCTTAGTTCTTACTTTGTTTGCTGTCTGATGACATAAATTGAAAGTCCTCAGAGCATTTTTTCTATTGTTTTCTTTTTTTCCTTGTGGTTTAATTTCTTGTGTTTATATTTATAATGCATGATTTTTGTCACTTTTTTTCAAATTGTATTTTGGTATTATATTAATATATTTTATTGTTTTTGGTTAAAGGTTATTCGTACCTAAAAGAAGATAAACCAAAGCATATAGACTCCAACCAGTCACTGTATTCTCCGAGGGATAACCAGTCTGTAGGTTCGTAAATGCCAAATATATATTTATACTTAGACGACCAGTGACTTCTTGTGTCACCCGCTGTTAAGAAATTATAGTGGCATAGATAATAAAATAAAGTGGAATGTTACGACATAAATAAATAAAACATCTTTTCAAGTTATATGCACAAACAAACATATATAAAACAAACAAAACTTGTAAATTGAAATATTCCATTTATTTTATCTAACTTAAAATAACATTAATGAAAGAAATTTGTCTTTATAATATTATCTTAGAATTTAGAACATTCGTATTTAAGCTGACGAATTCTTTTTAATGCCTTTATTTGTAAATAAATTTACTAATCACTGTTTTCTTTGGTATTTATTTGAATAATTTCGCATAAACTTATTCCAAGTTTCACCAGTGTGTAAACAAACAAGTAGATTTTTATAAGTATATAGATAGATCGTTTTAACTTTAAAATCAATAAAATATTAATTGTAACCTTTGGTAGATAAGGTTTTGTGTCTGCTCTCACAAGAAAAAACGGGATGAAAGGCTCTTTGTGATTCCATAGGACGGGTTTTGATTCTACATCGGTAGACCTAAATTCTCCCTTACTACGAAACATATTATTATTATGAATCATTAATACGAATCTCTTAACAAGTATCTGACATACTACACGTTGAGACAGACGTCTTTAAGTTATATTCAAGGATGTCAGGCTTAACTGTCCATGTCTCAGATTAAAAATTTTTCGATTTGAACTTTGAACTTTCGCTATTACTAGCTCTAAATGTACTAACCACTACACATTACCTTACACCTCCATCCTTTCCGGGAATATAAATATTAAATACTTAAATAATAATAATAATGAAGATGATTAGAATAAATTATAAGTTAAAACTAAGGTTGTATAAATAATAAGTTACAAAAAAATAAACGCCAAAATAAACCACATGTAAAAATAATGCAAAATGATAAAAAATAAAATAATAACAAAAAATATTTACAATAAAATAATAATAAAATTGGAAACTAAGATAAACAAATATAAAATGAAAAAATAAAAAATAAATAAAAACTCTAAACATTTGAAAAAGCCCTGTCTTTTTAAGTTTAGACCTGGTTTACAACACGCATTAAAAAACCAGATATATGCCTCCTCGCATGATCGTAAAGTGATAGTTTTACTCTCTGAGGGAACTTGTCGTAGGTTGCTACGACTCTTGCTACCGGTTCCAGATACTATATAGGATTGCGAGGGAAAGACTTTATATTACATGAACAAATTCTTTGCAATTTCTATGATTTTTTTAAGAGTTTATCTATTTCGTTCTGAAAATATGTTCTAAGTTTTCAATCGAAATTAATCCTTAATTCATTACTATGTGTAATCTGTTATAGTATTTACTCATATTGGGGGGATTTCAAAAATTACGTCTCCAGACAAAAGAAAACGTTTGCAAGAAAACTAACCACGCGTTTCGAATACTTAGTGTTCTTGAGGTTTACATTTGAAAATAAATATATATATATATCTATATATATTCATGATATAACGAAATAACATCCATGGACAATAAGTCGATTAACATAAGAGGACGAGATAAAAGAAACACACTAAAGACTAAATTTCTGAAAATATACTTTGTAATCTGAATCGTCTTAATTATATAATAATATATATATATATATGAGGTTTAAGAACATCAGAGTGAATTATGTGAAATTGAATACAATATATGAATGTTGAATTTCACTATTGAGGTTTGTAAAAAGTGAATTAGTATGAAAAGTGTTATGTTTTATTGAGGTTCAGAATTAATGAAGTCATTTTTCAAACTAATTCCCTTGTTCAAAACCTCAGTAGTGAAATTAAACATTCATATATTGTATTTAATTTTAAATAATTCACTCTGATGTTCTTAAATTGCACATATATATATTTTTTTCTTAGATGAAATCCTGAAGAAGACAACGCTAAATGTTTGAAACGCAGTGTTAGTTTTCATAATAAACTAATTTTTTTTTGTGTGGAGACTTAATTTTTGAATTCTCCCGTTATGCTTGATCATTATTTTTTTTTCTTTTTTTTTTGTAGAAAGTCTAATTGAAGAAGAGGTCGGGGAATCTGAAGATTTATATACCTGGATGCAACAGCAAATGGATAAGGCGCCAACTCATTCCCCTCCCTCTTCTGCCAATCAGGTCAGTGTACATATATACATATATATCAATGATCAAACCACAATAAGAAATGGGAAAACAAGACTAAGATCTTTCAACCGTAACAAGCGGTCTTCGTCAGAGTCAAAAACCCAACTGACGAACCCAACCAAAAACGTTTGAAAGATCTTAGTCTTGTTTTCCCATTTCTTATTGTGGTTTGATCATTGATTGTTATTTCACGTGTTTATGTGAAAGCTTTTTATACATATATATATGAAATATAGAATATATAATATTAATAATATATAATATAAGAATACAGAGCCTTATTCTTTAACTTATCCTATTATTTATTTTATTTGCAATTGGTTTATTATTTAAATACCTATAATATAATTTTATATTCATTTTTATTGCAAAGAAATTTGAATTACAATATTATAAAATGAAGATGCACTCTTTTTAGGTAATCGAATTTTTAAATACTAATTTAGGGAAGTGAAGTTTTTTTGTTTTATTTTTTTTCTAAATATAAGAAATTTTATGATCTTGAAATCAAAGAATTTTAATTTTAATAGAGTTTAAAATTTATTATATTTAAGCGATTTGTTTTTATGCTTGATGTTAGAGATTAAATTTTTAAAATGTTAAACAGTATTAAACTTTTATTATTATTGTTGGATTTGATTAAATTTTTAGTACCTGATAATAGGAACTTGTTTTTGACGAAATGTTGTTACAGGGTATTAGAGAAATATTCAAGATGAACCCTGATTACCTTCTACTTTCGAGTGGATACAGCCTGTATCCGATGCATGATTCTCTCAAACTTCTAGATGCCCATCTGATCTTTGAGCCACTTCTTACCAGCTTGGGAGTTATGCCGCAGCAAATGATCACCAGTTCTGGTAAACTTCTCGATTTTTTTTTCTTTTTTTTTTTTGAGGAAAATGGGTTTCCTGAAATTGTTACATTTAGATATTGTATATTGAAAAAAATTATGGGTGATTTTTTTTTGTTTTGAGGAATGAGGACAAACGCTTTAGACTGGGGTACAAATCTGTCAGTGGTGGGCAGCGTGGAATCAATGAAAGTGGATATTGTAGTCAGCGAATTTGGGAAGCCAAGCGAGAAGAAAATGAAGCTCAAACAAGGTAATAACAATAATATACAGGGGCTTATATGTATAACATGTAAGATGAGTAAGGTGTTTAAATTGTATTCAAGACCTTTTTTACTTTACTATAGGTGTTTGTTTGTTTTCCAACGCCCACACTTATAAAAGTTACACCTTTTTAGTGCTGTTCTAGGGGGTGGAAATTGTGGCTCGTTTATTATTTGGCACCCATTTTCAGTAATAGGCAAGTCACATAACCTGTTGATTCTACATTGAGAGTCCTAAACTCAAGTGTATTTAGAGTAGGTCTTTAACGAAACATCGTATAGGCTCAGACCGGGCGATTTAACGTCCTTTCTGAGGGACGAACTTTACTATAAATAGAGTATGGTGACCTTGAAAAAAATTGATCTCGAGTTTTTGACGGAGTTACATATTTTGAAGCTCTCCAAATTTTTTTTGGATGGATATCTATGTTTGTGTGTGGTTAGGTATGTAGCCAAAACTTTGTACACGCAACAGTCCACGATCTTTGATGGACCAAATTAATATTTTTAATTAAATAATAATTATATATTTTTAATTTTTTTAAGGGCCTCATAGGGTCTCCGGACTTCCTTCTTCTTAGTATCATACAGGGGAAAATCCCTGTATCTCTATCGGTATTATTTTGTCCGCTCAGCAGAGCACCGCATACCGGAGTAAGGCTATTTACTCGGTCGCCTGGTACCCTTGAGCCTCCGTTCATAATACAGTAACCCCTGTATCATCCATCCTTCAGCATGTATCGCATTACTCCTTAGATTGGGGCTGAGATAAAAGGAGGGGATTTTGGGATTAGGAAAGTTGTAAAACAAAAGTGGTCAGGTCCAGCCGCTGATCACCTTCTCCTCCTCTTTAGTTTGTGTCTGTATATAGCAGGTTAACAGGGTAGTCTCGTGAAGGCCGAAAGTCGAAGTTGAGTGTTAGAGCCGCTTAATCACTCTATTACTACCCATTGCATCAGTTACTTATGTCTCTATAACATTAAGAGCCTATTTCTCTCAGAACCCAAAAGGGTTATTTTGATTAAGCCCTCAAGGACGTAAGTCACAGGATCCTAAGAGCGTACATCGCTTTTGGTCGCAATGATCTTCTTCAGTTATGGACGGTTTTGTTTTTGAGATGGGATATTAAGCATATTTAATTTGGTAGAAAAAAACAAACCAGTTTATATAACTTTTTTGTATAAACAAATTGTATGCACTATCCACTTTGCATAGGGAAATTTGGAAACTGACTTGTGTGGCACTTTTAGTATGAAAAAGTATAAAAAAAAACATAATTATTGTAACAAATATCACCTAGAGAGTTATTTTTGTTTTGATGTAATTTCGACTTACAAGGATGATCTGTTATCTTAATAATAATCATTTAAGGCGGTTTAAGCAATATTGAAATGTTTCATTCTTTTCTTTTTTTTAGATAAATTTTGGCTAGAAATGCCTCCTGAAACTCCAGCTTTTGTTTGTGAAAGAATTGGTCTGGAATTGGAACTTTGTCGAAGTGCTGATACAACATTAGTGGAGGATTTAGGCCGTCAAAGGCATAACATGCTGTACGTTTCACGAGGGCAGCTGAAGAAACATTCCACCACTTCCCTCAATGTTAGCGTGTCCATTAGATATATTTCACAACAGGTAAAAGCAATTTATTAAGAGAAACCATGTTTTGAAAGCTATATTGTATTTATTAGAAACTAAAATAAACACGATTCCAATCAATAGAGAATTGCTTGTTTGGTGATTTCAAAGAACAGGCAAAGAGATGACTAATGAACCTACATCATGTTATACCACCTTTTAGACAAGCACTGAGAATATCAAACAACTTAGTTGATTATTCATTAGGATTCCTAAGTCACACCTGAACCACTTGTTTTAGTTCAAGTTAAAACAGTAAGATTGATCTTAGTCTTACTGTAGTTTACACGTTAAATATATATATATATATATATATAAAGTTCACTGAAGGGGTTCTTGAGGATTTTGGTCATAAAAAAAATTCAACTCCTGATTATAAGCCGACGTTATCGTCAAAAGTTGTTTGGCATTTTCAAGGCTAAAAAAACAATTTATTAACGACATAAGTAAAGCAAGACAAATACATCCATGGAATACTAACAAACAGACAACAAAAAAAAAAAAAACAAACAAAAATTCAGTAACAAGAAAACCACAAAAGGATCATAAAATACCCAGATCCAGAATTTCTGTGATGAAAACTATTGAACTTATTTATGACTATAGATTCCGAATATGCCTGCAGGGCTAAATCACAGACTCCAATTTACCATAGAATTGCAAAATAATAATAATGAACTGCCACTTCTTAATATGTTAACCAAATCTAATGTAGATGGTACTATTAGTGTAGACTGGTGGAAAAGACCAATGAAAAGTGATAGATACTTAAATTTAACTTCTCACCATCCAGTCCAGCATAAAATCAACACTGCTACGGGCCTTGTTTTTAGAGCATTGCACCTAAGTGACAATATTTATCACAATAAAAATATTGCAATAGTCAGACGGATACTGAACCTCAACAACTTTCCCAAAAAGGTTATAGATAACATAATACGTACAACAAGCAATACAGCAACATCCAGAAATACGGAAATTAATAGTATGCAGCCATCCAACAAGTATAAGAGTTTAGCGTACATCAAGGGTTTATCCGAACAATTAAAAAAACCTTTAGGAAATAAAATAGACTGCAAATTAGCCCCAAAAAACCTATACACACTGAACAATATAATATTTTCTAAATTAAAGAGTCCTGTTGTTTACAATAATATCAGTAATGTCGTCTAGCCGGTGAAATGTTCAAATTTTGTTGTATTATATATTGGACAAACTAGTCAATCTGTCATTTCTGGTTCCATGGTTTTCTGATGGTAATGTTAAAATCATTATTTATTGTTCCAGGTTAACATGCCTCTTCTTCGTCTACTACTGCAAATTAGTAATATGTATCAAAACGTAAAAGAAACCCAGTCTGAACTGAGAGAGCAGCAACCTCCGGCGGATAGACCATCGACTGCTAACCATTTCGGCCACTACCAGCAAAACGGTATTCCCATTATAGCTTTTCAGTTCAAACTTGAGCACTTTTGAATCTGACTGTGAATTTTACCGTTTTTTTTTGTTTAATTTAAATTTTGAAATTTAAAAGTAAATAAAAAAAAGAAGAAAGAAGGAAAATCCAGCACTTTTACAAACCAACTTTATATTTGAGAATTTCAAAAATTACGTCTCCACACACAAAAAAAAAAGAGTTTAACATCAAAACTAACATGCGTTTCGAACACTTCAAGAATACTCTGTGTTCGAAAGGAGATCTTAGTTTTGATATTAAACTCTTTTTTTGTGTAGAGACGTAATTTTTGAAATTCCCCAATATGGTTATTCTAATGAAGTGCAATCAGTTATTATGTGGTATTTACTCATTGTAGGATAAAAATCTAATGAAATGGTCTCCACATATAAAAATTTAATGATATAAACAACGCGTTTCGAACACGTAGTGTTCTTCCTCAGGCATTAACATTTTTAGGTGTCAGGTGTCATTGTATTTTTTTAGTTAATGCCTGATGAAGAACACTACGTGTTCGAAACGCGTTGTTTATATCATTAAATTTTTATATGTGGAGACCATTTCATTAGATTTTTACCCTACAATATGGTTATATCTTACATCCAGTGGACAATAATTGTATAGTATTTTCTCTTCCTTTATCTTTTATCGTATAACTTTCCAAAGAGTTGGATACAATTTTGTAGCTTGTGAATTCATTTTTTTTATAAGTAAATTAATTTAACACATTTATTTTGGGTTAGGAGATGAAGACAAACACAGTAAACAAGGAGGTGGAAGAGGACTCGTCTCTCCTAGCTCTTCAGTAAGAGCGACTCATTCCTTCTCTACCAGAATGAGAGCCAATAGTAGGCAAATGAAAGGTGAGGGTTTTCTTTTCAATTGTCGTCTTATCAACTTTTTTTTTTTTTTGCCTGACTGAATCAAATCATAAATTTATTTTTGATGACAAAATTTCCTTGAACCAATCATACAAATGTGAAGGCGTGAAAAGGTTTTGTAGACTGTTGGAGAGCGATAAAAGCTGTTGTTATCCTCGCGATCGTAAAATGGGTTCAAATAGAATATAATAATAATAAAAGACATAAACAAAATAAAAGTAAAGATAATAAGAAATAATTGTAAATTAAAAAAAAAATGAAAATAAGAGGGGAAGAGTGAGAATGAAGGTGAAAATAAAAATCATAAAATGAAATAAGAAGTCAACTTCAGAAATAGTAAACAAAGAAATAAAATTAAACAATCAATAGATTACGTTGGGAAGGGAGAAATTTCAAAACAAAAACTTACTAAAAATTAACAAAAAAAATGTTACGATTTAAAAGGATTATCTGCTTAAATTAACACTGGGTGGGAGCATTTCTTGCTCTCAATAACCTAATATGGGCTTCTAATAACCTGAGTAACTATTATAGTAGTATGGGTATCATCCTGGTGAACTAATAATTTTTCTAAGGGCCCGTTTTTGCTGTTTGTACTCTGTACTCATATACGCTTTGTAAAAGAGCTGTATTTGCTCACCAGGTTTTGGGTTGTCCTTAATGCTGTTGTTGTACTATTTTTCCAGTATGTTTTAATTGCGTTGGCCACTGTTTTGTTTGAAAATCCATTATTGACAAGTACTTGTGTACACTTGTTAATTTCGCTATGTATGAGAGTCCAGTCTGTACAGTTGGTGAGTGCCCTTTTTATATAAGCATTAATAGTAGACATTTTATATCTATCTGGGCACTCAGTCTGGCCGTTCGGAAAGAGACCAGGGTTTGATGGCTTTCGGTAAACTTCATTGCTGAATTTACCAGCTTCCTGGTGTATCAGAATATTCAAGAAAGGTAATTTTCCTTTTATAACGTATTCTGAGGTGAATCGGAGTCCAGATGCTTCTTCGAGGTTTCTGTGTAATTGGGATATTTCATATGCGCTGTCAACTAAAACGAAAATATCGTCATTATATCTGGAATAGGTACAATAGGCTTCTTTGTTCTATAAAAAATGTCTTTTTCGGCCCATGAAGAAATTGACAAATGTTTTATAGAACAAAGAAGCCTTGCTATCTATGCCAGATATATTGACGATATTTTCGTTTTAGTTGACAGCGCATATGAAATAGTCCAATTACACAGAAACCTCGAAGAAGCATCAGGACTCCTATTCACCTCAGAATCGCTACAGAAGGCAAATTACCTTTCTTGGATATTCTGATAAACCAGGAAGCTGGTAAATACAGCACTGAAGTTTACCGGAAGCCATCAAACCCTGGTCTCTTTCTGAACGGCCAGACTGAGTGCCCAGATATATAAAGATGTTACGATTAATGCTTATATAAAAAGGGCACTCACCCACTGTACAGACTGAATACAAAGGAAGATCGTGAGAAACATAAGTAAGCTATAAGTAAAAAAATCGTGAATGCAGAATCTGCCATCAAATTCAATTGCATATATATATATATATATATATACCAATTAAATGAAACGATTCCACGAGTATTATATATATATTATTATTAAAATAAGCAGCAGCTTCTGCATTGACCAGTTTCTTGTTGACACTCTCTAGTTTTCGTATCACTTTGCGGTGAGACTGTATTATCACTTTAAGGAAAGACCTGCTACCATTGTACACAAATATATATATAATATAATATATATATATATTGGTATAAATAGGCAGCAGATCCTCTTTTAAACAGGTATCATTAAAATTAACCGCAGTCTCAGCATTCACGATCTTAAGACTGAGAGATTCGATCCTACGAACTAACCTCCTGCTAACAGGGTTCAACTGGAAAAGGAGTTGGCCAGGTGACATGTTAAATTAAAATCGATGACTCATGCTTAGTCATTGCTATAAATAGATTAAAAAGATAGTACAGGTTAATATAAAGAGAAGGTCAAAAGTCAATAAGTAACAAGAAACAAGCGGTTAGAATAAAAGAGTTGAAAGGTCAACGGTATAACTGGACTAATAGAAAATAAATAGATTAAGAATATTAAAGTAAATGAAGGATAAAAGATTATTAAAGGACAAGAAAATGTATTAAATAAGAGAGTTGAATGAAAGTAAGAATTAATAGGGAAGGTATAATTGAGCCGTTTATTTTGAAAGTGGCCTAATTCCATTTTCCAAAAAAATTTAGCTAGCTATTTAAATAATTACATTTTTACGTTATCTTTACCTTTTGCAGCAAATTGTACAAAATTTATTTAAAATTACTAAGAATTTTTATAACAAAAATTAGTTGATAAATTAAATGACAAATTTTTTAATTTTGTAAAACGCAAACCCTTAAATATCTCGATTTTAACATAAATGGAATTAGGCCACTTTCAAAATAAGCGGCTCAATTATAAATAAAGAAAAGTACAATAAAGATAAGAATATAAGACTTAAGAGGTCAATAGTGTAAATAGATTAATAGGTAATACATAGAATAATAAATTAATTTAATCTTTAATAAGATCTTAAAATATTATAAAGTAATTCTTGTAATTCTTTTTAGATTTTAACAATGATAAGGTGGAACGAGGAAGTTTTTCTTTGAAGAGTAAAGAAGAAACTCCTAGATGTTGGAAAACTGTTTACAACCTGCTCGACTTGTATGCCAGCATGCCACAAATGAAAACGATTGCTCACAGGTATATAATCATTCGGTTTTTATAATGAAAATATTTTTATTTTATTTTATGATGAAAACATGATTTCACAATAAACACTTGAAACAACAATCAACGTCCAAACCACAATAAAAAATGAGGAAAAAATACTACGCTCCTTCAACAGTGACAAGCCATCTTCAGTAGAGTCAAATCTCATCTGACGAAGACCGCTTGTTACAGTTGAAGGAACTTAATCTTTTTTTTTCTTATTTCTTATTGTTGTTTGACGTTGAATTTGATAAAATATACCAATTTAAATGCTCCAGATTCTTATGTCGCTGCCATGACTTTGATAATTAAAAAAGTAACAAGCATTATCATAGTGATGTAAGTTATTTTAGCCAATTATAAATTTATAGCTAGCCAAACACAGCTTCAAAGTCTACAATTTCGCTTCTACTTTGAACTTCCAATCCATTCAAAACTTAGCTTTTAAGTTAGACATAAGTACGAAATCTACTATCAAAGTTTCAGCTCGCTAAAACGGATTTAGGTAGGAGTTTGCTTGTGACAAAATTTTTGAACAAGCAAACAAACAGATAGAATTTTTTCTATGGTTGGATTCGGTATAAAACGTAAAGATAACTTGAAATGAGTTATTTATAAGCAATGTATAGACAAAACCTTTCTTTTATTTATATAGATAACGGAAATCACTATGATTGAAGAAACGTCACTCCGATTAAAGTTATACAGCAATATTGTTTAAAATATACTTTACACTTTAATGTAATAATGCGAAAGATGATTATTTGTGACCACTTTTTAATTTTGTACTAATATTGACTGAAAAAAATATTTCCATTTGAAGATTAGAATGAGAGGAAGAACACAAAGTATCCACACAAAGAGTTTATACCAAATCGACACGTTTAGAATATTGTTCAACTTCAAGTTACATCCACTATAGATGTTATATTGTAGATGTTAACCTGAGATAGACACTAAGAGTTCGAAACGCGACGAAGTTTTATAAAATTGACGTGGTGTTTCTTTTTTCATACTTTTGATTATGAGTAAATGCAACACAATAAAGGATTGCATAGCTCTTGATTTTTCTTTGATATTTTAATGAAATCATTGATTCATGTGGGAGGTGAATAAATGTGAGCACGTCGTCCCTCGGAGAAGGACGTTAAATCGTCGGTTCCGAGCCTGTACGATGTCAAGTACTCGTTAAAGATCCCCCTATTCGAAATGCACTTGAGTTTGGCAAAATTTAGGACTCCCAATTTAGAATCACCGATTATAGGAAAAGCCGGCAAACGGCTGACATTATTGCTCACTAGGGGATCGGTTAAACAATAGGTCAGCGTGTTTATTCTGGTTTTATGTTTTTTTTCTATCTATTACTTTAATGTTGCAAGGGATTATGACAAGTACATAAATCAAATTGAAAAAAAAATGTAGAAAACAGAATTTTGATGATATACTGTATGCCTTCGCTGCACGCAAGTCTCTTAAAGTTAATTTGATAGTGATTTTGTACTTACGAAATAATTAATAAAATGCAAAGACGGATTTATTTTCTATTAAAAAAATCTTAATTTTCACTTTTTATTCCTATCCCTACCCAGACTGGGCACCAAGTAATCTGCTTCGTGTAGGACCAGCTCTGGTGCATATTAAAGATAAAGCTGTCTTTAATCGGTACGAGTGGGGAAAACTCCACAGTAGGCCATTCGTTACTTTTCGCAGACTTTTTTGATTCATTTCGGCAAATAACATGATATGAAGCAACACTAAAATATGTAACTAAATACTATATCACAACTCACCTTATTACATATTACGGTACTCAATATTCCCCCCGCTGAATGCTATATAATAACTATTTGAAATATCACAGTTTAAACTAAATTACATGACTAGGTTACTTAGGATACTCAATATTTCCTGCTAAGAGTTACTAAAAACTAATATGTTCAGCAAGTAGTAGGGACATCCTGTGGCAACACTTGTAAAGTATCACTGTGTCAAGGTTTTTTTGTTTTTATAGAGAAAACTAGTTGGTTTTTTTGGGGATCTCGTTTTTCAAATGTTTTTTTTTTATAATTCTCAAAACATCTATTCTATAATCTGTAATTCCAATAATATAATTCTCCAAATTGCTGACCCCGACGTGATATGAAGACGCATATCAGAACCTTCTGATATGGATCACATCCGGGTCACCAGTTTGTAGAATTATATTATTGGAATTACAGATTATAGAATAGATGTTTGGAGAATTGTAAAAAAAAACACTTGGAAAGCGAGATTCTCAAAAAACTAACTTGTTCTCTCTAGAAAATAGATGATTTTAAACATTTTGTTTTTTTGTTTCAGCCGGTTTTCAGTTGGCGGCGAAGGAGGTGATAGTTTCAGAAGTAGGAAAAGCGAATCAGTCTCACAGGAAAAGCCCCCTACTCCGGTTCAAAACAAAGAAACTACAGGTAGCCATATATCTCATTAACCATAACCATAATTGACATTAATATAAAACAGTTTTTTATTATTTATGCGTTAATTATGTAGAGTGGTCGAGTGGAAAGAATGTAATGCATTTTTTATTGTGATTTTTTTTAGGCTTGTAAAAAAACTTTCTGTTTCTTATTCTACAGAGGGGTGGAAAGAGAAAACAATATATATTTGACTGCATTTATTATACAAACAAACTTATGTACAATAACAAGTAACAAGAAGCAAGAGTAATACATGTGAAGCTCTAATCCAAGGGTTCTCGCTGGGGGTGAATTTTGAGTTTTCAGGGAGTGAATTGTGACCTGAGTAAGTTTACAGAGTGAAGAAAGCTATTATAGGTTTTGACCTATTAATTAAAAATTTTGAATTAATATTTTATAACATCCATAAGTAATTATAATTAGGCATTTAATTTGTAAAATTCTATTATAAACATAATCAATGTAAAGTTAAATCATTAGTTGTGCAATCCTTAATTGTGTGGTATTTACTCATTCCGAGGTAAAATGGGTAAACAAACAAAAAAAAAAGTTTCCACACAAATGAAGTTTTATTCAACAACAACAACGCGTTTCAAACACTTTGTGTTCATCATCAGGAAGACACCAAGGATGTGGTGCATTCCTGATGATGAACACAAAGTGTTTGAAACTCGTTATTGTTGTTGAATAAAACTTCATTTGTTTGGAGACTTTTGTTTGTTGATCCATTTTACCTCTCAATGTAAAGTTGTAAAAGTGTATATACTACTTGAAAGAAGAGGAGGGGGGAGGGGAATAGCATTGTGGGAAATGGTGGGAGGGGTGAATGGACCAAGGAAGACTGAGAATCCCTGCTCTAATCCCTTGAGCATTCAAATTGCTTGCTGTCAGCTTTAACTCACTCTTCAATATAATGTCATCAATTTTACCACTGTATACCTAAATAATTCTGCGAGGATACCTCTAGGAAAACATTTAAGGAAACAAACAGACAGTAACAAAACAGTACGCAAGAAAATTACAAAACAATAAAAATAGACAAAATAAAAGAAATTTGAGGAAAAACACTATTTAACAGCCCATGCCTTTATCTACCAGCATCATAACAGATACAAATACAAAGGATGATTACATAACCAGAAAAACTGAAAACAAATTATTCCTCCAATTTCAACCTGAAAATAGTTCAATGGAATCTACGAGTATTGAAGGAGATTGGAGTAAATGAGACGAAGGCTGGATGAGATCTGATATAACCTGTTTTGATCGCTGTGCTCCATAGCCTTCCGGCCATTTACACCAAAAGATCAAATCAGGGCTGATATAACCTGTTTTGACTTTATATGTGTTCCTAAGCCTTTCGGCCATATAACCACCAAAAAATCAAATCAGGCCGACTAGTTTAACGTGCTGCCCTTTAGACACTTTAGATTACTCCGAAGTGCCCGAGGTGGTTACGATCGATGGTGGACAACATCGGAAAGCACTCCAACGACACCAAGAACATCTTACGAAGTACGATGGCTTTCCCTATTTCCAATATAAATCACACTAACCTCAGTGGTAATAACAGTATGCATGTATTTATATATATTAAGATATCTTGTTTTGAAATTTAGTTCGGTCATTTAACTTGTTCAAAAGGTGATCAGACTTTACTTCGCAAAATGCACCTTTCACCTTCAACCCTTATTAAGACTATCTCAGGAATTCAGATAAACATAACCTCGGCATCTCTTTGATCCCTCCGTTTTCTCATATTAATTAACCTGTTAGTAATTGTGAATATTGATGTAATCAACTAAAAATGCATTTAAAATAAAATGCAGAAAAAAGTAATTCTGAATTGGTGTTTCAGTGAAAGAAGTGAAGACAGAAGAAAGGACCAGACTAATAGTGTTTGCTGTAGCAAGAATACATAGAACTCGTTTACTTGCAACCCTGTCTGGGTTGAAACTAGAGGCTGAAATGTCTAACCTTCACTCTAGCTTGACGGTGCGTAAGAAGACCCAGCCTGAAGGCAGTTTGGAGGCGTCTATCACGGCCCATGTTGGCCGCACCATGATCGTGTTGCTTGAAGGTGTCCCGCCGAATCAGCAGTAAGTTTGATTTAATCCAGCACGGAACAAACTTAGGGGACGGTTAGTGAAACTGCCATTAGCGATATAATGAGTAAGGAAGGAACAAACTTAGGGGAGAGTTAGTGATATTGTCAGCTCTGTAATGCATAAATTATAAATGTTGTTTGAATTATATTAGTTTTGTCAAATAATTATATAAATCAAATAATAAATATTAAAATAAATAAATAATTATATAAGTTTCAAAAAGGTATTCGCAACAATCCTGCTAATATTGTGGGTGAATTCTCCACCTTCATCTAGGATATTTCTCGAGATTTTTAGATAGAAGATATAACCAAAAAGAAATTTCTTCTACCTACAGATGTATTTATTTTTAGTAGTTTTATTACATTTTGTAATTCTTCTATCTATAGGCATGTTATTTTTTTTATCATTTAATTAGACTTACTGTAAAATAAAGATATTCTAAACCAAAGAGGTTCACAATAATATAAACAAAAATATAAGATGCATAAATGTTGTTCGAATTGTATTAATTTTGTCATCTGAATATACAATAGAAGTAAAAAATGAGTAAAAAATAGACATTGAATAATCTTTCTATTATTGTAGGTTATTTTCCATTTTCATCGTGGATTTTTCTCTAGGAAAAATCAGTTAACTATGTAACATCATAGAGTGTTCAGGAAAAAGGAGCACTTGCAAAAAAAGGCTCGTAAATACAGAAGCCACTGTGGTTTTCAGTAACATTTATATAATACAATGATAAAAAGATTTCACATAAACACGTGAAATAACAATCAATGATCAAACCACAATAAGAAATGGGAAAACAAGACTAAGATCTTTCAACCGTAACAAGCGGTCTTCGTCAGAGTCAAAAACCCAACTGACTCTGTTTATCTTACTTGTAAGACTGAAACTTAGTCTTGTTTTCCCATTTCTTATTGTGGTTTGATCATTGATAATACAATAAATATCTAAAATTTTAAAATGCAGAATATATTTATAATGTTAGAAGTATTATTTGTATGTATATAATTTAATTAAGTATAGATTTATAGCTATATAATATTTTTTATAGTAACTTATTATTTATTAATTCAAAAAATGAAACGTTCTTTTATGCCAAAATAAAACGATTTTAAGAAAAAAACACATATGGTAGAAGGATGCACAACAAACTTTAATATTTCGACCTCGTTAAAATTAAGAGGAGGACTATGAAATAACTGTTTTAATATTTTAACTCTGTTATTAAAATTATTTAGCTGCCCAGTTATTTGCTTTATTGGAAATATTTTCATTGGATTGCTAAAAAATATGCTTACTTGTTTTCGACCTCTTCGTCCTTCTCGTGATGTCGACATCAAAATATTGAAGTGAGTTGTGTATTGTTTCTACGTGTTTTTTTCTTTAAATCATTTCATATTTATGAATTAGAATACATTTAATAAATATTAATACTATTTTTCTTTTTTATCGAGGTTTGGTCTAGCTTCAATAATACAACACCCTTAAGTCGACGTTTTGTCTATATTAGTAGACTTCTTCAGGGTTACATCAATACAGAATTTAATTACAATAACATGAAACATAATTATATTATATTATTTAATTACTATACACAATTACCTTGGTATTTCTCTATGGTAATTATGTATATTAATTAAATAATGTAATATAATTATGTTGCATGTTATTGTAATTAAATTCTGTATTGATTTCTTGGTAATTATGTTTATTAATTAAATAATGTAATATAATTATGTTTCATGTTATTATAATTAAATTGTGTATTGATGTAGCCCTGAAGATGTCTACAAATATAGATGAAACGTCGGCTTAAAGGTGTTGTATTATTGAAGCTAGACTAAACCTCGATAAAAAAGAAAAATAGTGTTGAATATATGTGGTCGAAATAAGGAAAACATTTGATAAATATTAATCTTATTAATTAATAAGATTGTAATTGCTTAATGTTAATTTTAGTTAACATTATGAAATACCTGTTTTAACATTTTAGATGTATTATTATAATTAATTAGCTGTCCGGCTATATGTTTTATTAGATATATTTTCACCTGACTCCTAAAAAATGTTTATACTTGTGTTATGTATTGATAGCAGTTTTTTGAAGTAAAGGTTGATATTTCAGGACAGTCGTCAAGGTGTTGATAGGGAAGTCACAAGTGCTGTTCTCTAGTCTGAGTATTCCAGGCAAAGATAAGAACTCGGCCCTTCTTACTGTCAGCTCTGTTGGCATTAACATTCCTCAGCATCCTGTTGCACTTCACGGTATGATGGCCAGAGGAAGTAAACATCTCTCTACAACACTACAGGTTACATCATAATTTATTTTAGTTTCAATTTTATCACATCTGCAAGTCAAAATCTCACCCTACATATATATATATATATATATATATGCAGAAAAAACACAATCAATAAACACGTAACAGCTTATATAAAAGTTCACTTATATGTTAGCTTCTCAGTTTTTACTTTGTTTGCTCTCTTATTACATACATTGAAAGGCCTCAGAGAATTTATTTCTATTGTTTTCCTTTTTCCATTGTGGTTTAAATTTCATATATATATATAAATTTCATATGTATATACAATATATATTTCACATAGATACGTAAAATAACAATCAATGATCAAACTACAATATGAAATGGGGAAACAAAACTAAGGTCTTACTCTTGTTTTCCCATTTCATATTGTGGTTTGATCATAAATATATATATACAACAAATTCAATAATATATCGACCGTTTGACAGAATAGGTGTGTTATCTAATCGGGATTCGGTCAAATTTTCTAGATTCAAAAATAAAACTATAGCTTGAAATGTTATATATTAAAAAGGATCTAAGTTCGATTAATCATAGAAGTGATATTACTAATTTAAGTAACATTTATTCCGGAGTGTTGTGCTGAGTTTTAGTGAAATTTGATTTATTTAGTTCCTTTGAGTGAAGTGTTGAGGTTACTTGTAATGTTATATTATTAGTCTAGTCGAAGGTTTTGTCCGGATAAGATTGTTATTCCTTTAAATAACGTAAAATTCATTTTCTTAGTTTAAAAAAATTCTTACTTCTGTAAGTTATATTGTTTTATTTATCTCTAAATACTTCTGCTTATAATATTCATAAGTTGTAACAATTCATTTCTTATTGTTTATATGATGGATGTTGATATATGATTTCTTAATATCCTTTGTTTGTAGGCCTATGGAAAAGGTTTTAAAATAAAACCGAAACGTCGGCCATGAGAGTTTGATTTTTGAACCTAGAAAATTTGACCGAATCCCGATTAGATAACACACCTATATATATATATAAAGTTCAATGTACATAAAGGAACATAGAGAAATTAAAAACACAAACTTACAGTCTCTAATTTATGGTTGAACCGTCTTCAGGAGAGATAAAGGAGGGAGGGAAACCAAGCGCACTGGTACAGAGATGGTTGGAGACCCAAATTGTAACTTTTCCTATAATATGATATTTATAATTACACTTACAGGAGCTGGGCGTTGCCAGGACAACTTCACGCGTTGGAGGCAGACCTCTTGCCGAGGAAACAGACAGAGCTTCGTCTCCGGAGTCCCGTTTCCCTCCTACACCTTCGCCCTCGCCTCCTACATCGCTAATCAAGCCATTAACTGTACAGTTCACCATTGTTGTGGGCTCACTGTCTATTGCTGCAGCTCTTCTACCATCACTACAGGTTGGTCATATACTTTTTTTTTTAAACCTATCCCCTAAGCGGGTTAAAAACATCAGCTTTTTACGGTCTTTTTGTTTGATCGGTAATTCTACATTGGGAGTCCTAAATTTTGCCTAACTCAAGTGTATTTAGTGCAGGAATCTTCAACGAGTACCTGTCATCGTACATGCTCGGGGCCGACGGCTTAACGTCCTATTCAATGGACCCAGGGTTTTTTCACCCAGAATTTAGGTGATGCCGGTCTTGTTATATATATATATATATTTGATTGATGTATTTATATAATATATAATATATTATATGTATTTATATAATATAATATATTGATTGCTATATATAAATACTTAATTTACTTAATTTTGTTAGCAACACATAAAAAGAACGAGACACTTACTTTCAATATTTCGAACAGCAGTTTGTAGTCAAAAATAGGCTAGAGGGGAAGAAGAAGAGGTACGTTTGTTCCAGAAGGACGGTAGATAGTCGAGTTTTTTTGTGTTGCTACCTTTTTAACGGTACTATTTTGTCCGGTTTGGACCGTTTTTTTTTTCATGTATTATATATATACATATATATATAATATATATAACTTAAAATTACACAAAGCACGACACAGAAAAGAGAATAAAAAGAATACTTACAGAATTCAATATATATATATATATATATATATATATACCAATTAAAATAAGCAGTGACACATAAACAGAAACACAACAAAGACTCACTTTTCAATATTTCGACCGTAATGGCGGTCGTCCTCAGGAGAAGAAGTGAATTGACGGAGGACGTATATATATATATATATATATATATATATATTATATAATATATATATAGGTTGGCAGCAAATCTTCCTGGAGTCATATTTTGTTTAAGTGTACCGCAGCTTCGGCATTTACAACTTTCAAACTGAGCTGTTCCAGTCTCCTGACAGTCTTACGAATAGAAGGTGATAATTCACAAATAAGTTGCCCAAAGTACTTTGAGACACTTTCTTTGAAACACTTTAATAAATATCAACTATTTATACGTTAATTAGTCTCTCCGCCAATTCACTTCTTCTCCAGAGGACGACCGCCGTAACGGTCGAAATATTGAAAAGTGAATCTTTGTTATGTTTCTTTCTATGTGTCACAGTTTATTTTTACTGTTATATATATATTATATATATATATATATATATATATATTATATGTTGTATATATAAAATATGTTATATTAATATTTATATGTATTATTTACAATACTATATGTTAATTATAATTAACATAATTATAATTAATTAAGTAATAACGTAATATTGTTAATTATAACATTATAATATTTATATGTTAAATTATATATATAAATTTTATCTATCTATGTATATATACATTTAAAATTAGCTATGGCACATAGACAGAATATATATATATATATTTTCGGATATATATAATATGTATATATATTAAATATATATATTTAAAGTTATCATAAGACAACAAAAAAGAGACTAACACTTACTATTATCGATCATTTCGGCTATCACACCGTCCTCAGGAAAGGAGCGGAGACGTGGAAGTGTCCACCGACCTACACAAAGTGTTATCAAATATTAAATTTGATATATATATGTATATATATATGAATGATCAAACCACAATAAGAAATGGGAAAACAAGACTAAGATCTTTCAACCGTAACAAGCGGTCTTCGTCAGAGTCAAAAACCCAACTCAATATAATATATATATATATATATATATATTATCCATATTTCTTATTTTAGCAAATGTATATTTTTTATAAAATACTACCTAAGTTATATTGTTCTATGTTTAGTGTAGGCAAGAACTATCCAGCATTAAACAATTTAATTAATTCTCTACATCTGTAGAAAAATAACTTGTTTTTTGTACTTTCAGGCTCAGTACAAAATGGAGCATGTTACATCGACTGGAGTTACGGCTGGAAAAGCAAAATTCATTATAGATTTACCATCACATTCTTTGTCATTTTCAACGAAGGTAATTATTAGATTTTGTTTCCTATATTTTTTTTATAAATAGTTTAATGTTGTATAGAGTTTAGAACAAATGAATGATAAGAATCCATCTTCGGGAGAGAAAAGATAGGTAGACTAAGCACTCCTGGGATGCAACAGAAAGTAACCCAAAGAAGGTTGATGCAACTCAACCACAACTGTGCAAATGTTGTGTAATGCTGCATCTATCGACTGCTTGGTCTCCCTCTCTTTCTCTTCTACAGACAGATTTTATCAAAATTAGATTATTGTGTGTATGACTGTTCAGTACTGTGAATACACTATAGTATTCAGTTAATAATCATAGACTAATAACTGTGCGTTATTTTCTTCATATTTCAACTTGTGTTTTCCAGTGTCGATTTTGTTTCCGAATTTCAAGTGATATTTTATATATATTTTAAAAGTTGGAAGCAGTTCTTCTTGAATACATATATTTAAAAACGCGATGTCCGATTTCACTTTATGGAAAAATATTCAACTAAGATAAGATAAGATAAGTCTGTCTAGGCACAATTTTGTCCTTGAGTACTTCCCAAAAGAAAAAGTTTATCTGGGTCAAGTCCTGTGAACGTACCGGCTAATAAATCGAAACGCAAGCAGATGTAAAAACAAAAAAAAACAGCATAAAGAAATTTATTTTTTTCCTCTTTAATGTCTACAATTTATTGTTTCCTTATTCCCTATTTTATAGTTTATTCTTCCTTTCTTCTGCTTAACATTTATTTTTATTTCTAAGTCACATTTGGTTTTTCACTGTTTTCTACTGCCTTTTGATACGCATTATCATAATAGTCTATAGTTTTAATTAATAGAATTGTTACTCATTTTTATTTCATCACTTATGCAATCTGTTATAGTTTGGTATTTACTGATAGTGGGGAATTTCAAAAAATTACGTTTCTACCCACAAAATAAAAAAGTTCAATATGAAAACTAACAACACTAAGTATTTGAAACGTTAGTTTTGATGTTAAACTTTTTTTTGTTTGGCGACGTAATGTCTTGAAATTTCTCAATATTAGTCATTTTTAGTTGTGTTGAACCAAACCCTTGGATTACAGTGTGCAGTGACAAGTTGAAGTATGTTTGAGTCCAGCTTGTTTTGGAGTTAACATACTATCTACTCGTATACAGCGAGAAGTTGCCCATATGCAAAAAGAAAAAAACAAATTTCCATTTTTGGTTCAACCATAACTACGCTGATCTACTGGATCCACTTTTTTTTTTTAAAAGACCGGTGCATCCTGTTCCTAACTGTAGACGTGTCTGTTTATTGTCTATCAACTAGATGCAATGGTGAAGCTCCCAATTTTTTCCAGAGTTATCAAAAGTTATAACTTATAATGTTTCAATACCTTAAAAAAGTTTTCTAACGCCCACATTTATAAGGATTTCAAGTTTTAGTGCTATTCTAGGGACGGAAATAGTGGAGCATTTATTATTTTGCTTCCATTATAGTAATAGACGAGCCTGTTGATTCTACATTGAGAGTCCTAAATTTTGCCTAACTCAAGTGTATTTAATTGTAGGGATCTTTAGCGAGTACCTGGCAACGTAAAAGCTCAGGACTGACGGCTTAACATCCTATCCGAGAGACGCACTCAGCTCAGATTTATTCACCTCCGGCGTGAAGAATCGAGGTTCATGTGGGTATAGAACCCGGGACGTACCAGTTCAGAGGCGAGTACGTTAACGACTGAGCTAAGGGCTAACCTGGTCCCCCTAAAACTTACCTTAAAATTTTTCGTATAATATTTATGTACATATCATTCTTCTATATTTATTACATTATTGTGGTTAATTGACAAATTCTTCTCTCATTCAAAGATTTTTTTTAGTATCTAATGTTATGAGAATTCATTTATTTTTTAATTACTTTTTAGAATTCCTTTTTTGTGGACTTGTTTATTGTTTAAACCAATCCCCTAGCGGGTGATAACGTCAGCCCTTTACCGGCTTTTGTTTGATCGGTGATTCTACAGATTCTACATTGAAAGTCCTAAATTTTGCCTAACTCAAGTGCATTTCTAGTAGGGATCTTTAACGAGTACCTGACATCGTATAGGGTCGGGACCGACGGTATAACATCCTTTCCTAGGGATTTATTCGCTAGATTCAGATTTATTCACCCCCCGCGTGAATAAATCTGAGGGCCAGGTGGGGATCGAACTCCGGACTACCAGCCCAGAGGCGGGTACGTTAACCATTGAGTTAACCTGGCCCCTTTTTGTAGACTTAATGAATTTGCTTGTTTATTCCAGGTGTCTGAAGCCAATTTACCTAGCGAGGCGAGCATTGAACTTCCCAAAGTCCATGTTGCCGCTGAGTACATACAAGACGGCCACAACACTGCTGAGGGCCAGTTTGGGGGTCAGTACATGAATTATATGTTTACTTTCATTTATCATGATACATAAAATATATAGATGTGTGATAAGTATTATGCGTGTGTTAAAATTTTGATCATTGACTTTTCAAGGGAAATGAATGCAGCTTTTGTGTGTTCTTTAAAAAAATAAGATTTTTTTTAAATTCTTTATATCTGAATATTACACAATAGTATTACATGCACTTAGATATCATAAGATATTTTCAAAATATGTACATAGTTATTTGCTATTTCAATTTGATTACAGACTATATATAAAGTCTTACATAACTATTAATTATATAATATATGCTTTTACAATTTAGATTTAACATAGTTAAAGTAATGCTATAAACTAGTGTAACGTAATGATATAGAATTATTTACAATTTATCATTCTTATAAAGTTATTTATAATGATACGAGTTCAAGATCGAAGAAGAGTAACACACTTTCGTGCAACCCATCTTCAGGAGAAAAGAGAAAGGGAGACCAAGCACGTTGTAGATGCAACGGCAAGTGAGGGTTACTTGCAGTTACGTTACGTCTACAATGTGCTTGGTCTCCCTTTTTTCTCCTTTAGATGTATGCACGAAAACTTGAATTTGTTTTTATTTTGATAGTAAATTTTATTTACTTTCAACCTCTACTATTTATTGATTTACTATTTACTATTTTATTTTGATTGTGTCTTTTTTAGAAACTTATGATTACATAAGTATTATTTTAAGTGCTGAATATTCCAACAATAAATATATCAAAAGTGTAATAAGTATTGATGAACTTATCAAAGATTGAATTCTTCCATTTAATTTGAGTGCAGTTTGATTTATATACTATTGTATATTCTAGACGGAGTCGGTTCTTAAAGATGGTAACTACCTAAACGCAGTTGCTGATATTGGAGTATTTGAACACTCTCTCACCACAGATCTGCTGAATCATTTAGTATTTGTGCAGAAGGTTTTCATGAAGGTACTTCATTAATATATATATATATATATATATATAAATATATATATATTAGTTAAACACTATTTTTCTTTTTAAGAAATATTAAGTAAGCTCTCAATGACTGACACCCACACCACTCTAAGGGCTTCTGACGTTTCGCCTTCATTTGGTTATTGGGTGCAAGAAATCTCCAGGTCTAAATTCAATACAGATGATTTTTTATTTTATTTTAGCATGAATAATAATTATATTACATTTATTTATTTATTATATAATTATCTTGTATTTTTCTATCGTTGAGGATTTTAGTTAGTTTATAATCGGTTTGTGTTCAATATCAGCTTGTGAGCTGCCCTTTTGACAGTTTTCTCGAACCTTTACTTAAATCATGACTTTGATAATTTTTTTAAACTCACACCCTAAAAACTGGTTCACGTTGGTAAGATGGCTGCACTGCGTGTCATTGAAAAAAGCGACCAGGAAACATACAACCAGTGGACGCATTTACGTCTCCGTTAATAAGTAATATCTATATCTTTTATATTAGTTTTCTTGTCCGTTTCTACTCTGCCCTGAAGATGTCAAGACGCCGAAATAATCGAGATTCGTGAGTGTCGTCCTTTTTCTGTGTTCTCTAAAGCTGTAACTGTATTATATGATAGCTAGACATAACCTATATATATATAAAAAAAATAGTGTTTAACACTATTTCTTTTTTATCGAGGTTTGGTCTAGCTTCAATACTGCACACTTAAGTCGACGTTCGCCTTAATATTTGTAGACATCTTCAGGGCTAATCAAGACAGAATTTAATTACAATAGCATGAATATAATTATATTACATTATTTAATATATACATATTATCTTGGTATTTTTCTATCGTGAGAAACAACTACATAACGGTTTGTGTTCAAATCAGCTGTGAGTGCCTAGTGACAGTTTTTCGAACTTTAATCAGACTTGATAACTCAACAACCCTAAAAACTCATTAAAACTAAATCAAAAAAGAAAAAAGGACCAGGAAACTACAACCATATTTATTAATTAATAAGTAATATACTATATATTTTAATTAGGTTTTCTGTGTCCGTTTTTGTCTGCCCTGAAGATGTCTAGAAATATGGACGAAACGTCTGCTTAAAGGTGTTGTATTATTGAAGCTAGACCAAACCTCGATAAAAAAGAAAAATAGTGTTCAATATATGTGGTCAAGATAAGGAAAACATTCGTAGACAGTGGTACCTCGGTTGTCGACCATAATTCGTTCGAGTTGTTGGTTGAAAACCGATTTGTTTGAGAACTGAAACATTTTTTCGCATAAGAAACAATGGTAAGTATTTTAATCCGTTTTACCCATAAGAAAAATACCTAAAATATTAAGAAAACGTGTATCTAAACAACATGAAAGACCTAAAGGTGTACATAATATAGAATTAACATAAAACAGAAGAAATATAAATCATTTTGTATCATTTACATACCTTTTGAACAGCGATGTGATGACATACAGGGTGACACTGCGTACTTTTCGGCTCCACTCGGCTATTTACGGTTCCCAAACCGAGTGTTCGAACACCGAAATCTGTTCCAACGAATTTTTTGGTCCAACCGAATTGTTGGAATAGTGAGGAGGTCGAAAACCAAGGTACCACTATATACTGTTTAGATAGTGATGTGACAACTATTTTTGCCGCCTGGGGCGGTCATAAGATGTGCCTCCCCCCTTCGCTAGCTGTTCCATAATCTGTTAACCTTCAAAATTCCAGAAAATCCTCAAAATATTTATTTTCATGGTATTACAATCAATGATCTAATTTTAAACTGCTGTTACTAGTCCCAAACTTTCATCTTATTACAATACTCGTATACATATACAGTCGTAATGTATATGTATATGTAGTCGTAATCAAGGAAAACAAAAATTTTTCAGAACAAACATGTATATTTTAAATCACAAAAAAAAAGTTAAATTAATTGGCTACACAAACTAAATATAATAGACTTTCAACCCTTTTAAAAAAATAGTTTTGAAAAATTTAAAACACATTATTTTTACTTTGGAAATATTACTGTTGAAAAATCCGTTTAAAACACAGTATTGCTCACATAAAAATAAAAACAATTACGACCTTAGAAAATCGTTTTGGTATAACATTTCAGATTCTTTGTTAGCTTTTTATTAATTTATTTTTTTTTATTTTCAATTTTTACCCCTTAAAATGCCGCCCTTGGCACGTACCGCCCGGACTAAGTACTGAAAATAAACTAACTAAATCCCAACGAAAAATTAAGAAATAAATATAAATAAGAAAGAAATGCACCTTCCTTTCAATATGAAACAGATGTACGAGGTGTGTAAATAAAGTAGTGAGACTGGCAACGTCGCTTTCGATCTGGCAACGCTGGAGACGCGTGGCCTTGAGTAGCGTCAGGTGCACGTGTGATGCGCCTCCAGTATGAATCTGAACTCGCCACAGTCATTTGTTTGTCCGTAGCGTTGGTTTTCGTGAAATGGTTTTTTCTTGAGCGTTTTAAAAATGAGTGACCTCAAAGTTGAGCAGCGGTGTGCAATCAAATTTTGCTTCAGACTTGGACATAATGCAACCGAAACTTTTGAAAAACTTCAGGAGGCCTATGGAGAACGTGTTTTATCAAGGGCACAGGTTTTTCGGTGGTTTAAGAAATTTTCAGAAGGAAGAGAGTCGATTGAAGATGAACCACGAAGCGGAAGGCCTTCAAGTGCAAACACCGATGAAAATATCAACAGAGTACGGAACCTTGTGCGTTCAGATCGACGCTTGACAGTCAGAATGATCGGGGAACAGTTGAATTTGAATCACACCTCCGTTCATCACATTTGACCAATGAATTGGAGATGAGAAAAATTTGTGCGAAAATGGTTCCGAAAAACCTTTCCCAAGACCAAAACGATCTCAGAAAGGGAAGGAGTTTTTGGCCAGTAAAAACATTCCTGTTGCTCCTCAGCCTCCTTATTCACCAGACTTGAGTCCTTGTGACTTTTTCCTCTTCCCGAGATTGAAAAATCACCTCAAGGGAACTCATTTCGGGACACTACAAAACATACAAACTGCTGTAACCGACCAGCTGAAGGCCATTCCAGAATCCGAGTTCCAGCAATGCTACAATGATTGGAAGGACCGTCTCCAGCGCTGTGTGGCTTCCGAAGGGAACTATTTTGAAGGTGACAATATCACATTGTAATTATATTTGAATAGAAAATTTAAAAAAAATCAGTCTCACTACTTTATTTATACACCTCGTATACTTCATAGTCCCACCAACACCCACTTCCATCCTATTTCTAGTTAGTTGTGCCACAGACACTGAAGTTTAGATATGTACTTCTCCGGTTTTTTTTTCTTGTACTATTCTATACGATTCTACTAAGTTGATAACATTTGAATTTTAATTGAAAGAAAAATTAAGACAATTTCTAACTAAAGTGTTTTCTTTTTTTTTTGCAGGAAGTAAATGAAGTTGTACAGAAAGTTTACGGAGGTGAGAAACCAGTTCCTCTTTGGGAAGACTATGATCAAAGTTCTGGCAGTAAAATCAAGCAGATTTTGTTTTCTCTGGGCATAAGACTGAAGGTATTATTATTATTATTTGAGGGTGACTATAGCACTGCGTCTTAAAAACAACTATTGTACTTCCCCCCCTTCTGTACTAAAGTACCCCAGCAGTTAGCTTGAACGCCTCCAAGGAGCTCAGCACTTTTGCTGGTTCCAGCGGTAAAAGTTTTTCTATGGTTTTGTTGAGTGTACGAAAGCATCTACCTCTGTGCAGTAAAGTTACCTTACAGTCAGTCAGCAGGTGTAACGGTGTTTCTTCCTCTTTGCAGAATCTACACAAACCATCATTGATAATGTCCATTTAGCCTCTCTACGTTTCGGGAGAAAGTAACTTCCTTTCTCCTTCTTCGGATCCTCAGGTGCACTTGTGGGAGGTTGGCTCCTAATAGTTAGTTCTTTTGGAGCTTCTGCGCTTCTGGAGGATGGTCTCCAGACTTCCTTCTCCTTACAGGGGAAAATCCCTGTATCTCTATCGGTGGTATTTAGTCCGCTCCTGCAGAGCACCTCATACCGGAGTAAGGCTATTTACTCAATGGGGTTGCCTGGTACCCTTTAGGCTCCGTTCATAATACAGTAACCCCTGTATCATCCATCCTTCGGCACGGATCGCATAACACCTTAGACTGGGGCTGGGGTAAAATGAGGGGATTTTGTGATTAGGAAGGATGTGAAACAAAGGTGGTCAGACACAGCCCCTGATCACCTTCTCCTCTTTCGTTTCTCCCTGCTTATAGCAGGTTAACAGGGTAGCCTTATGAAGCCCGAAAGTCGGAGTTGAGTGTTAGAGGCTATTAGAGGCGCTTAATCACTCCATTACTACCCCAAGACTGAAGGTAAATAAGTCGAAGAATATTTTTGAACATATTATATTGAACAGATCGTACACGTATAATAAGCAAGAGAAATGAAGTAAGGCAGATACAAAACAAACAGAATTTCAAAAAAGTGTTCACTATTAAAAATCACGACTTTCAAAAGTTGCAGTTCATGTCCCATTCATAGCTCATGGTAACTTCACCTTCAAATTCACAGAGAAACACAGTTCTTTTCGTATGTATCAAGTCTCTTGGAAACAATATAAGCATTCATTAGTTGTGTAATACAACTAATTCTAATAAAGAAATGTGGTCTTTATTCATACTGGGGGAAAACGATAATTTCAAGTCTACAAACAAAATTTTTTTTATTGAAACTAAGCGTTTCAAACCCTTCGTGTTTATCATTAGGTGAACTTCCAATAGGATCAGTGGACAGGTGACTCCCATTTCGTTCCCATATCGAAACTGTCTCAATGTTCAAGGAACATTTCCTCCAGGCAACCATATTTTCAGTTCTCAAACCTAGCAGCAGACTCGAAACCATGAGCGTAGATTTACTACTATCCATTTAGACGGTGCTGCATTGCTTTTATTAGAAGTTTACCTGATGATGAACATGAAGTGTTTGAAACGTGTAGTTTAATTAAAAAAACTTCTTTTGTATAGAGACTTTGTGTTATCGTTTTTGCCCAGTATGAATATAAGGATTGTTTGAACGTTAATATCACACATATGACCAGGATCGAACCAGGCAGCTTACAGATTCTAAGTTAATAATATGTAATTAATCTTTGATGGTAATGATAATTAATGCTAATTAAAATCTGAAATTATATTAACGGAATACTGAAGAAACAGTGAGCAGCCGTGTTATACATGTTGTCTTGCGGTAATTTTACGTTTTAATAATATTTTGGACACATACGATCTATAAAATTCTTAAGGATAGGCTCTATACAATGTTTGAATCAATGAGTCAGTATTTTCGTGCTTTCATTGGTCACGAGCCTATTTGTAAATTTGTCAATCGATTCTAAATTATTAATAGTTCCTTACCTATTCAAATCTCCTTTATACAGAGCATGTCCCCAAGAATACCCCAGTAACTTCCATCGTGTTAGCTATTGTTTAAATAGAAATTCCAACCTTTCCTAGACTAATAACTCTTTCACGACCAATGACATATTACTAAAAGAGCAAACAAACGCGAAATAATGTAAACTGACAAACTAAACAAATCACATTTTCGTACTGACATCACAATCACAATAATACAGTAATTCAGCAGTAGAATACCCGTGACAAATCTTTGTTGGTTGTAATGCTAATCAAAACATGAAATTACTAGCTAACATGCCTGTCTTTGACTAGTATTTTACCAAAATGAAGAGATAATACATGCAACTTCAAAATGTTACATTTTAGTACAAAATGCATCATTATTAGTACAGTTTGTAACAGTCATTGGATCTAGTTTCTTTACGTTTTGCAGCTTTCTTATTACCAGCCATACTTTTTATTTTGTACGCGGATAGGTAGGAATCATTTTTTTAAAGCGTGCATATTATGATAAACGCAAAGGAAATTATAATCAACTAACAATACCTACTCGCTACATTGTCAGGCGCCAGAAACTGTATGAAGGTTTTGTTTGTGCATTGCTTAGAACTGACTCATTTCAAGTTATCTTTATGTTTTACTCATTAGAGACAAAAAAAAATATTTATTTTAAAAATATACAGATATTTTTAGGTGCCTGATACTGTAGCAAGTAGGTATTGTTAGTTGCTATACTTGTATAGCTAGCCAAACAGCTTAAATGTCCATAAGTTCGCTTCTACATTGAATTTCCAATCCATTCAAATCTTAGCTTTTAAGTTAAGTATACACAAATCTACTGTCAAGTTTCATCTTGTTCTGACTTATGGTGGCTGTGTTTGCTTGTGACAAAATTTTTGGACAAACAAACAGGCAGAAATTGTTTTAAGAGTGGATTGGGTTTCTCTAATGTATGAAACGTAAAGATAACTTGAAATGAATCCAGGTCTAAGCAATGTAACAATAAAATCTTTTTTTTTTTTTATTTATTTATATAGATATTAACGGAACAATGAAGAAACAGTGAGTTGAACTGTTATTTATATCTTTTGTGTAAGAATATTTTTGAATATCCTTTATGAATCAAGTGAAGTAGTTCTACATAGTCACTGTTTGTATGCGTATGACTATGACAGCCAAACTTGTGACTTTCGTATCACTTTTCTGAAATCATTCTATCATTATGTAGAATGGATGCCAGTAAACTTTTATTTTTTTCCAGAGAATCCAATTGACTGCAGTGACTCCCACAAACTGTGCTGTAAGGCTGGAAACCGGCTGCGTTGATTTACAACTATCTAACAGAGTTGAAAATGTATCAGGAGTCTCTCTCCCTCATACCAAGTTGTTTGCCAAAGCAAATGTTGAAATCAATTTGTCGTTGGGCCAGCTCATAAGAAATGCTGTTTTTGAAGAGGCAGAACCAGAGTTTCAGCAGTATGCTTTCTTCAAAACTAGAATTGGTTAGTATTTCTACTTAAGATTTATTCCATGTTTAAATAAAATTCTAGAAATTTAGCACTGCTTAGAATCAACTATTAAATATAGTTCATAATGACTTTCTGAAACACAGTTATATAATCACTGGGGGGGGGCCAGGCTAGCTCAGTGGTTACGTGCTCACCTCTGAACTGATAGGACCGGGGTTCAATCCTCACCTGGCCCTCGATTTATTCACGCGTGAGGTGAATAAATCTAAGCACGTCGTCCCTCGGAGAAGGACGTTAAACCGTCGGTCCCGAGCCTGTACGATGTTAGGTACTCGTTAAAGATCCCTACTCTAAATACATTTGAGTTAGGCAAAATTTAGAACTCCCACTGTAGAATCAATCTTCATTGTGTGGTATCACAAAGGGCCAATGTTCAGCCTACGTGTGTTCCCTTGTGAAACTGCCACTGCAACCTAACCTAACCTATATAATCACTGGGTTAATGTGCAGAACAAGGGGCCCCTGTTATAGCGTCTGGATATCAATATCTACTATTAGTATCGTAACTGTCTGTATAATAGAGATCTCATACATAGTATAAGATATTAGATTAAGTAATAATATATTATTATTCTTCTCCTGTTGACGACTAGGTCGAAATATTGAAGTGAGTTCTTCTAAGTGTTCTTTTATTCTGATCGTTTAATATATATTATTATACAGGGTGGGGCCATAAGTTTCCATACATAGGCAAAATAAACATTTTATGTTGAATAACCGTTTCATTTATATAATATGATTTCCATTGTTTTCAAAGCACATATTAATACGTGTTTCCCACTGTTGATGAACACGCATTAGCACAGTTGAAGGTATGCTTGTAATGGCGTTGGTGATTCGTTCTTTTAGGTGATTTATGTCTCGTATCTTTACCTGATACACCATAAACTTCAAATGCCCCCAAAGATAGAAATCTAGGGGGGAGAGATCTGGGGATCTGGGAGGCCACTCCACAGGACCACGCCGACCAATCCAAGCATCCGGAAACTGCTGATCCAAAAACCGACGCACTTGAATACCATTTAGGGTTCTCATTACTCCAATAACGTAGATTTTGCCGATAACCTCTTCATTGACGTAAAAATTTGCTTCATCAGTAAACAAAATCTTAGTTGAAAGGTTTGGATCCTCGTTCACTTTAGTTAATGCCCATTCACAAAATTCCATTTTGTTTAGGAAAAATATATTTTCCTATGTATGGAAACTTATGGCCCACCCTGTATTATAAAAGTTGGAAGCAGTCCTTCATTTAAACATAATATTGTTAAATAACGCCCCATATTTGTCTTGTATCTGTTTCTTATATAATTTCTTCAGTTTCCGGAATTCCTTCCTCGTCTCTTCATTCTTGGGGCGTTATTTAACAATATATATTATATTATAACTGAACACTTAATATGGCAAGGTGGCGAGGGGGTTCCTTATTCTGCATATTAACCAATCACTCTAAGGAGAAATGTTAATGACTGGTCAAATAAAATAGAAATTCCTTCTATATGTCAATGTCTATATATTCATGCATCATTATCAGGGCTACGAATTAACTGCAGAAAATAATGTAAATAAATAAAAATAATTATCATCTAAGGTAGTGCAATCAGTTATTATATGGTATTTACTCATGGTAGGGTAAAAAGCTAATGAAATAGTCTCCATTCATACAATTTTAACAGTCTTAATAACGCGTTTCGAACACTTAGTGTACTTCTACAGGCATAAAACTAAAAAAAATACAATATAATAGTATATACTATAGTATTGTATTGTAGTATACTATCCTATTAAGTTGTTAACTCTCTGATGTCATTGTATATTTTTTAGTTTTATGCCTGAAGAAGAACACAACGTGTTCGAAACGCGTGGTTTATATATTAAACTTAATATATATGATAATATATAATATATTATAATATATATGAGATATAATAATAATAATTATATAATATATATAATTATATTATAATATAATATATATATATTATAATATATATATAATATATTATAATATATATATTAATAATATATATGAGCCGCTTATTTTGAAAGTGGCCTAATTCCATTTATGTTAAAATCGAGATATTTAAGGGTTTGCGTTTTACAAAATTTAAAAATATTGTCATTTTATTTATCAACTAATTTTTGTTATAAAAAAACTTAGTAATTTTAAATAAATTTTGTACAATTTGCTGCAAAAGGTAAAGATAACGTAAAAATGTAATTATTTAAATAGCTAGCTAAATTTTTTTGGAAAATGGAATTAGGCCACTTTCAAAATAAACGGCTCATATGATGACTATTTCAGTAACCTTTTCAGTAACCAAAAAAAAGGTGAATAAATACCAAATAATAACTGATTGCACTATCTTAGAAACTTGTATATGGGAAGACTATGTTATTAGTGTTTACCCTACAATAATAATCATCTATTTAACTGTTAATTTTTTGTATATTTATTCCCCGAAACTAGTAAAAATAATTATTGTATAACAAATGCCAAAAATGCTAAATTGTTATAGAAATTGTTACGGTGTCATATCACTAAGAACACTTGTGATATAAATGATATATACATGAAACAGACACTGTATCTTTTTATTTTAGTATATTAAATGTTCGGATGATATTTATTGCTTGTAATTTCAGAGGAATCGGATATGTTTTACTAAAATTCTTTAATATCTTATTGGTACTTGCTGCTTGACAATAAGTGTTCAGAATAGTATTTTCAAAATCTGTATTCTTTGATTTACACAAGGTGAATTTTATGTAGAGGATGTCTTAGATAACAATGCTCAGTTGATAATTCTACGTATAATTTTAAATATTTCCCTTTTAAGAAGGTTTGTGTAGGGCTCGAGAGGATCACAGGAATTTTGTTGTGCTTCTCTCAAAGCTACGTAATTCGCTGACTCATTTCCCTTAAATTTCCATGTTTCAAGGTGTCTGCGTGAGAGTTTTCAGTTCTTTCCTTTGGCAAGATCTGTAATGGATACCATGCATTCCTACCTTCTTCTAAACTTAAATCTAATACACTTTAAAGATTTTAAGTAACTGTACATGAACAACATAACACTTGTATTGGTTATATAGGCTTTTTATTAAGGTCTTTAGCTGGTCGTGTGTCGCGAGTTATTTCCAATGAAAGAAATATGCCTTGGCTGGGAAAAGTTTAAAAAAAAAAAACACTTTTCTATAGGACAGTTGTACTGGAAGTTTGTTTCAGTTGATTTTTTTCTTTTAGTTTCAGTTTGGCCTATGGAACTAATTTACTTACAGGTTTTTTTAGAAACATCTAATTCTTACTTTTACTGTAATTAGTGTTTAATCCTCTGGATATACACAAAATGTGTTTCCTTTTTAACGAACTTGATAAAGATGTTTTACTGGGACTTTTGTTTTGTAGGGCTGCGCAACGCCTTCCAGACTGAGATCGGTGGCGGAAGCGAAGGTAAAGAGATGGTAGTGATCACATTGAGGCGACCTCTCATCTACATTCAGCCGATGGCAGTGGACAAGGCCATCTTGGTTTGGCTCAACTACAAGAACGCCTACGAGTACTGGAATGAGCAGAGGTCATCTCTCAACACTGAAGTCCTCACTGCTACTCAACAGGTAATAATTAGTTTATTTATTTCAAACAAACACCTCAGCTATATAAAACCTCAGTATTATACTAAGTAAAGAGAGTAGTACAGAAATCCCTTGCTACTTTGCGCCCTCAATGTATCGCAGATTTATCAAAAATATTCATCAAAAATTAAAACATAAAAAAAATTTTCAGATGTGAGTTACGTATCTTGTTATAACAATAAAAGAGTTTTAAAAACATATTTATTGACAGTTTATTGACATCTACTACATATGTATAAATGTTCAAACCACTATAAGAAATGAGAAAAAAATTCTAAGATCTTTAAACCGTAACATGCGGTCTTCATCAGAGTCAAATTTCAACTGAGATTTGACTCTGACGAAGACCGCTTGAAATATCTTAGTCTTTTTTTCTCGTTTCTTATTTTGGATTAAACATGTTTATTGATTTCACTTGTTTATTGTGAAATCTTATTATCTACATATATATGTAGCCTTATACTAACGTATTTTATGAAAGAGAGAGATAGAGCAAGAGAATGAATGTACAGGACGTATTTTTTTTTAATAAACGCAACTTTTGTGATAAGCATTGTGTAAGCAGTTAGCACGAATACATCACTATGTTACGAGCTCATTTTAAAAAAACTTCTTCCTTTACAAAGTTTTCAATAAACTAAATATATAAAAATCCTGCTCCATGTGACTTAAGCATGTTTGTAGAGAGTTGCATGAATTACACATTGATTGTTGCGTAATTAGTTGTTTAGGGTAGGAAAGAAACAAAAATAAGAATTCAGGAAGAAATCAGTTTATTTTAATGAAATAGTACCTTATGTTAATTACATTTAATTCTAAAAATATAATGATATAAATATATATTCACACATCGAAATTGTATTGACTAAGAAATAAATTACTAAAGGATATCTAGCAAGTGTCGTACCAATCAGGATTCAACTACAATTAAATAAAACATAAGTTTTTAACTTAAAACAGATTAAAACATCGTTAAATTAAAACATTTAGGATTACAAGATTATGTTCCAGATGTTTATAAATAAATATTTAATTTTCGTATATATATATGGCTGATTGATCACATTCCGATTGTCTAGAGATGGAGTTGATAATCGTAATTGTTTTGTGCCAGTTTCAATTTTAGATAAGTTCAACTGGGCAACTGTTTTCGTATTATAATATAAATATATATTCACTATAAAATCTGAAAGACGATCCAATACTAGTTCAAAATCGAAGAAGAGTAACAGAGTAAGTAAACCTACATACAAACTCAAATTTTCGGGCAATTCAACTTCAGGAGAACAGAGAAAAGTATTTATCGTGAAATAGAAACAAAATGAAATTTTATCCGGACTCAATCAGTTCTTCAATTTCAAATTAAACTTTCATTTCCAACGTTTCGGTTTTTTTTTAAAACCTTTTTTTATAGGCCTGCAAAACAGAAGAATTATAAGAAATAATACAAACATTCAAAAATCAAACATACAAAAAAAGTTTGTATATGTTTGATTTTATACAAATATATAAAATCAAACATATACTTTTTGCAATGCAAAAAGTTACAAATAAGAAAATACAATAGATATTTTAACAATAGGTTAGTGAGAGACCTCATAGATGCTCTCTATTGCAATACTTTGCTTTCAGTTTAAAAATGTTATACTTCTTTAAGTTCTCTTCTCACTAACCTATTGTCAAAATTTTTATTATATTTTCTTATTTGTAACTTTTTGGATTTTTTATGTTTGATTTGTGAATTGATTGTATTGTTTCTTACATTTCCTCTGTTTTGTAGGCCTATTAAAAATGTTTTAAATGATAACCGAAACCTGAGAGTTTAATTTGAACCTGAAGAACTGACAGAGTACTGATACAATTTTATTTTGTAATAAAAAATTAAATTTTTCCTAACAAATTAAATGTGGTTTTCCTTATCTCGACCACATATATTTAACACTATTTTTTTTTTTATCGAGGTTTGGTCTAGTTTCAATAATACAATACCTTTAATCCGACAATTCGTCTATATTTGTAGGCATATTCAGGGCTATATCAATACAGAATTTAATTACAATAACATGAATAGTAATTATATTACATTATTTAATTAATATACGAGGGTCGTCCAGAAAATAAGTTCCGTTTTGGTCTGTAGGGCGGTAGGAGTGGTTTTGCCAAATCCGGCAACACCGCTCGAAAGAGGAGAGGTGGGGGAATAGAATGAGAGGTGGGGACCTCAGTCGGTCAATTACCAACGTCAGGGCAGGTAGTTGAAATGGAGCCCTCCATGTCACGTCCCGCCACCTCGATCCCGTTACTCTTCAGTGTTTGCGTTTCGTATTAATTAATATATATCACTATAAAATCTGAAAGACGATCCAATACAGTTCAAAATCGAAGAGAGTAACAGAGTAAGTAACCTACATACAAACTCAAATTTTCGGGCAATTCAACTTCAGGAGAACAGAGAAAAGTATTTATCGTGAAATAGAAACAAAATGAAATTTTATCCGGACTCAATCAGTTCTTCAATTTCAAATTAAACTTTCATTTCCAACGTTTCGGTTTTTTTTTAAAACCTTTTTATAGGCCTGCAAAACAGAAGAATTATAAGAAATAATACAAACATTCAAAAATCGAAACATACAAAAAAAGTTTGTATATGTTTGATTTTATACAAATATATAAAATCAAACATATACTTTTTGCAATGCAAAAAGTTACAAATAAGAAAATACAATAGATATTTTAACAATAGGTTAGTGAGAGACCTCATAGATGCTCTCTATTGCAATACTTTGCTTTCAGTTTAAAAATTTATACTTCTTTAAGTTCTCTTCTCACTAACCTATTGTCAAAATTTTTATTATATTTTCTTATTTGTAACTTTTTGGATTTTTTATGTTTGATTTGTGAATTAATTGTATTGTTTCTTACATTTCCTCTGTTTTGTAGGCCTATTAAAAATGTTTTAAATGATAACCGAAACCTGAGAGGTTTAATTTGAACCTGAAGAACTGACAGGAGTACTGATACAATTTTATTTTGTAATAAAAAATTAAATTCTCCTAACAAATTAAATGTGGTTTTCCTTATCTCGACCATATTATTTAACACTACTTTTTTTTTTTATCGAGGTTTGGTCTAGTTTCAATAATACAATACCTTAATCCGACAATTCGTCTATATTTGTAGGCAATTCAGGGCTATATCAATACAGAATTTAATTACAATAACATGAATAGTAATTATATTACATTATTTAATTAATATACATAATTACCTTGGTATTTTTCTATTGAAAGGGAGCAATTACACAACAGTTTGTGTTCAAATCAGCTAGTGTGCTGCCCCGAATATTATATATTCAACTCTGTGTGAAAATTGTGATGCAGTTTACATTGGGCAAACAAAACTGTATTTAAAAGATAGGTTAGCACTACATAAATATGATATTAAATCAAAGAAACATTTTATGCTTTAGCCCATCACATTCAATTAACAATAGTCATAACTTTAACCTAGACGACACGAAGATTATAGATTAGGAAAATTATAAAAATAAGAGGCTTATAAAAAAAATGATGCACATTCGGAAAACCAAAAATGCTTGTAATAAAAAAACGACTACAGAAAACCTAAGTAAAATATATAGTCTATTACTTAGTAATTAAGAAATATGATTGTAGTTTACTGGGTTTTTTTTTATATAGTTTTAATGAGTTTATTAGGGTTGTTATCAAGTCTGATTAGAAGGTTCGAAAAACTGTCACCAGGGCAGCACACTAGCTGATTTGAACATAAACCGTTATGTAATTGCTCCCTTACATTAGAAAAATACAAAGGTAATTATGTATATTAATTAAATAATGTAATATAATTATTATTCATGCTATTGTAATTAAATTCTGTATTGATGTAGCTCTGAAGATGTCTACAAATATTAAGGCGAAACGTCGACTTAAAGGTGTTGTATTATTGAAGCTAGATCAAACCTCGATAAAAAAGAAAAACATGTTTTAATTAATTAATAATCAACAATAACTCTTGATATAATATATGAATTAAATACCACAATAAACAATATATATTAATGAAAATGCTTTACGGCCTTTCGTCACAACACATCATCAGAGAGCTAAATGAAACAACAACAACAAAATCATAATAACAAGTTAACCTGGCTGTTTGAAGTTTTCAAGATTGCTGAAGACTACAGCAAATCAATATCAGCAATCTTGAAGACTTCAATCAGACAGGTTAACTTGTTATTACGTTTTTTTTTTGGGTGGGGGGGGGGGGGGTTTGTTTCATTTAGCTCTCTGATGATGTTGTGACGAAAGGCCTTAGAGCATTTTAATTAATATATATTGTTTATTGTTGTATTTAATTTATATATATATCAATGATCAAACCACAATAAGAAATGGGGAAACAAGACTAAGATCTTTCAACCGTAACAAGCGGTCTTCGTCAGAGTCAAAAACCCAACTGATCAGGTTTTTGACTCTGACGAAGACCGCTTGTTACGGTTGAAAGGTCTTAGTCTTGTTTCCCCATTTCTTATTGTGGTTTGATCATTGATTGTTATTTCACGTGTTTATGTGAAATCTTTTTATATATATATATAATATATATGAAGAGTATTGAGTATTGTAGACCAAACTTCAAGAATACCTTTTTGTTGAGATTTTTGCGGTACTTTCCCTGTTTTCTGGACAAACATATGTTCTTGATTGTGTTAATAATTTCAATACAATAAAAATATAATGTTGCAAATATTTTGCAAAAAAAACTACCACAATATTAGTACAACTAGTTTTCAGAAAGAAATTTTCCAGAAAACTGGAAACTAAATACCGTGGTAAGTTGTTTTGTTCGGGAAAATATGTATATAGAGATCACAAAGCTTTCGTATTTCCTATATATATAGAGATTATGGTATGTCTTAATTTGTCCTTCTCTCCTTTTTTTTTCTTTTTTTAACATACACTGTTCGCAACCCAAGTTATTTCTAATCCCTATCGATTCTTTCACAACTTTACGTTCAGTTTTAGATCGATTTTCAATGTTTGACTGATAGTGAGAAAAAATATATTAAGTATTCACGACTTTAAAAGGATTTTATTTTACAATACATTTCGAACACTTAGTTTTCATCATCAGGTACATTTCATCTTGCACATTGTAAAATAAAACCCTTGTGAAGATTTAATATATTTTCTTCACTATCATGAGTAAAATACCACAGAAGAACTGCTTGCATAGCTCTTAAATGTTTGACTGTATCTAAAAGTATGTGTTTTTACTTTTACATATTTTTAAAAACACTGAAAACAAGCCATGGATTAAGTCTAATGGTAGATTAATAGTTGTTAAATTTCACAAAAGTCATGCATTTTTCTTGATTTTTTTTTATTTTTGTTGTATTGCGAAATGTTTTATAACTTTGTTATCAACAAATATTTGTCACTAATTAAACAATTAGCTGTTATTATTGATTCTTTATTTACAATTTGATAAAGCAACAACAACAAAAATTATCTTCCTAGGATCACAACTATTCCAAATTAAGAAAAACCTTAATGTTACATTTGTTGTAGAACATTTCTTTCTAAATGTTTAAGCAACGTGGTAACACAAAAAAAAAAAAAAAAAAAAAAAAAAGTAATATTGGTGGACTTCAAAAATACGTCTCCACATACAAAAAAAAAGTTTAATATGAAAACCAACAACGATTTCCGTACACTTAGTGTTCTTATTCAAAAAATGTTCGAAACGCGTTGTTAGTTTTCATATTAAACTGTTTTTTTTTTTTTTGTGTGTGGAGACGTATTTCTTAAAGTCCCCCAGTATGAGTAAATACCACACTATATTATGCAATCTGGCAATCTTAACAGATTGCATAAGTAATGAATGCAATTAAAATTATAGTTAGCGTACAAATCAAGAGCTAGTAACATTTTCATTTTTCCTAATTTGACTATTAAAACAAAAAAAAAGACACAACATTAAATGTGATTATCATAATAAAAAAGACATATATCGTTACTAAAATGTAATTTAACCTTAAAAATAAATAATTCTGGAACCGTACTATTAAATCCTATATCGTTGTCAAAATTACTATATACAATTACATTAATAACACGTGCAAAAAAAAAGAAGAAGAAACAAATGGCAATACTACAAATCACCCACTATTTATGCATAAACGGATCTATTAACCAGTTTGTAGCTAAAAATTATCAGTCTTTTAATGAAGGAGTAAGTGGCCCCATTTTAAAAAGAGAAACGACAGAAGTGTTGTCAATTTGGAATACAAATAGTGTAGTACACACCTGTTTTTATATTATTAACTAGTAAAACTTACAAAATTATTTCAAAAATATAATAAATATGACGGTACATTCACTGATTAACTCCGATATTTTTTAAATAAAAACTATATATATACTAAAACAGTGGCTTTTTTTGTTACGTATTTCTTTTTACTAACTTATATTGCTTTTTTTTTTCACTTTTACATAAGTTTTGCAAGCCAATGTTCTAAAACTATTAAAAGTGCACAAATAAAATGTTTATCCGCTTTTATTGTTAATGAATGTATTTTTGATTAATATGCAGACCAAGGAGCCCCCGCTATCTTGCCATATTAAGCGTTCAGTTATAATATATAATGTATCAATATATTAATACACAATATTATATCTTATATTATGTATAAGACCTATCTTAAACATATAGTGGCGCTACTAATAGTAGATATATACCCAGAAGCCATGACAGGGGCGGGGCCCCTTATTCTGCGTATTAAGAACTCTTAACTGACAATTAATTTGAATGATTCTCATATAGTGACAATTTTAGTGTCATCAACTAATTATAAATCATGATGCAACAATTGTTCATCACAATCAAAGGCTAATTACAGAGATTAAGGAAAACCTTTCAAATTCTAAAATTACATTTTTTTTCACTTATTTTTAGTGTTGAACTTCAATCAATTTCGTCAAAAAAAAACCTTCATCACCGGTTTATAAAACGTACAAAATCTTTCCCTATAAGTTTCCTGATTAGTAGAATAGAAAAGTAGCAAAGTAAATACTTGTAAAAACATTGCCTTTGTATAATAAACTTTTTTAGTTGATTATTAATGATAACACAGAAAAATGTTTTACTTAATTATACAATATAGAGACAAATAATTAACTTTAAACTTTATACTACAATAGATTCATGATATAGTTACAAATATATGTAAAAAAAATTAACTTAATTTCTGAATAATGAATTAGGAATTGAGGCCATGAGAGCTTTATTTGTATATTATAAAACTCAAAAGAAATAGTCGTAATCGAAAACATGTTATGGTTAAAATCAAGTTAACTTTTGTAAAAAAAAAATATAAATTGAAAATCAACTTTATTTTGTGAATATATATACCAGTCATATTCATATTATTAGAAACATTCTTACTTAAATTTCACTAATTTATATGTAAACAGTCAAAAATATTTCAATATAGATGAGATCTTGTAAACTATTATAAGTAAAAAGTTTAAACGTTTGTATAGATTTAATTAAAATTAATAAATAAACTTCATGGTTTGTGAATTAATACACAAATGGATATGTAAGGAATCAGTAGATTTTATCAATAATATTTAAATATTAGTTGCTTATATGTGAAAAAATGGTTACAAAGTAAGGATTTCTGGACTGTTGAGCAGGTTAGTTATGATTCGTTGAAAGCTTTAGATAACGTTTGAACAAGCTGTTGAACATCCTCTTTGTTTAGAAGATTGTTCATTACTATTAACAGAGAAGGAGGATTTTGTTGTCTATCTACTTCTAAATACGATGTTGCTGTTATGGCAACTAAATTGTCCAAACAGAAAGAAACAATTTTATGTAAATTGAATTCGCATATAGGATATAAATGCTTTATTGGACTTATTGGATAACCACCTAATCTAATTGGAAGTGAACTATTTAAAAGGGTTTCATGACAGTAAACAGAAATATCCTGTAGATCGGTAACTAATTGGGGATTTTTGTCTAAAACACTTAGCGCAGTTGAAGCAGCTACAGTTAATAGTGGAGGCAGGGATGCGGAAAAACAATAGCCTAAGCCTGAAAGTCGTTGGTGTTCAATAACAAATGACGAGCCAACACAAAATCCACCAACTGAGCCAATAGCCCCTTCTAAACTACCCATAGTTAAATCAATTTCCGTGATCGGTATATTGAAATATTCAGATACTCCACGCCCAGTTTTACCAATACATCCAAAAGAAATACTCTCATCTATAAAGATACGCAGTTTATATTTATTCTTCAATTCTACAAGACGAGGTAATGGACATATATCACCTGAATTCATATAAATACCTTCAACTATAAGAGCTCGCCTCATCTTTCTTGCTTTAGAAGGGTTTTTAATATCCAGTAAAGTCTGTTCTTCAAGAAGTCTTTCCAGATCTTTAGTATCGTTGTGTTTGAAATATTTGATTTCAGACCGGGATGCATCGAGTCCTTTTTGTATAGCAAAATTCACATTTTCATCAACAAAAAGCATATCTCTTCTCTTAGAATATGCAGGTATTGCGCTAGCCACTGTTGAAAATCCATAGGAATAAACTATAGCTTCTTCTAAACCAAAAAACTTTGCCAATTCTTCTTCTAAATCAAGATGAACATCAACTGTTCCATAAAATCCTCTAGGGCCGCATGAACCAACTCCATATTTACCTACTGTTCTAATTGCATCATTCTCGACTTGTTCATTTCCTATAAGCCCAAGATAGTTATGTGTAGCAAAATTTAAACATTGCTTTCCATCAACTGTTATAAATCTTCTTGCTTTTCCATCAACTAATCGAGTTTTCAGTCTTGGATGATCAGGATCAACCTCTGAAACTAAAGGTTCTGGTGTAAAATTATCAATCAACTTTTCTTCTTCTTCAAAGGATAAATGTTTCTTCTTTTCAGATTTCTTTAATAAAATCCAAACCACTAAAACAGCCAGTAGAAATTCAAGTGCAAAATGAAACATTGAGTTTCGTATTATGAGTAGCGCTGTATTGAAATAAGTGTCCAATTGTAAAAGGCCCATTGTTAATTGGAATTAGAAGTATTTAAGAAAAAAATTTATAATTTACTTTTACTTTTTTTAGTTCAATAAAATTGCAAAATAGTAACACCTTTTGGATACAAATAACAGGTTATAACCTACGTGTCATGTTATACAAACAGTGTTGCCAAGTTTCCGCTTCTGTGTGATAAATATTTTAATCATCCAGAATGATAACTTTTCTTTGATAAAGAGATAAAAAGTTGTATTACTTTGAAATTCCAAATAAATTTTCGAAAGATTCTTTCGAAATTTATTTATTTAAATTATGTTTCCTTTTTTTTTAGTCTACTTTTTTTTTTAATTAAACATAAGATTTTTATATTCTGTATATTCTTTTAAGTAAATAAAAATAATTTTGATTAGTACGAGAAAAAGAATAATTTATAAATTATAGTATACATCACATTTATTATATTGAGCAATAAATTACCTGGTTTTTCTATTAGTTACTAATTTCGTTTGAGTATAATAAAAGTGCACTAATTCAATGTACAGGAATTTGATCAGTCCTAGAGATAACACTGGCGAGTTTTCATTAGAACCAAATTTTAAAAGTCATATTGATTTCATCATCTGTACTTAAGGGTTTTCCAGTCATAAAGTTCCTATGAATCCTTGGCCATCTTTCAAGAATATGTTGTAAGAACAATTTTTAACTCATTACTCCTGTACTCTTTTATAATGTACGAGTAATGGGGGATATCTCGATTTCAAGAATTACGAAATCCATGCCAAAAAAAAGTTTAATATGAAACTAACAGCCTTTTTTTCGAACGCTTAATGATCTTCTTCAGGTTAACATCCAAAAAAAATATACAAAAATATCTATAAGCTTTAAAAACATCAGAGTGAATTATTTAAAATTGAATACAATATATGAATGTTGAATTGAACTGTTGAGGTTTTTAACAAGATAATTAGTATGATTTAATGTTTTAATTAATCATAAACCTTAATTAGTTAATTAAGTCATTTTTCATACTAATTCCCTTTTTAAAAACTCCAACTGTTCAAGTGAACATTCATATATTCTATTCAATTTCGAATAACTAACACTGATGTTTTTAAAGCTCACAGATATGTATATTTTTTTAGATGTTAACCTGAAGAAGAACACTAATTGTTCAAAACTTGTTGTTAGTTTCATATTGAACGTTTTTTTTTGTGTGGAGAAGATTTCTTTAAATCCCTCAACAATTTTTACCAACTGTTCCCCTAGCGGGTGATAACATCAGCCGTTTATCGGCTTTTTGTTTGATCTGAGATTCTACAGATTCTATATTGGGATATTGCTTGATTAGTTATTACTGTTTTACTGTATGATATAACTTTTGTTTTTATTTTCAGTATATGGACTTTCAAGGCGTTATATGACGAAAATTTCCTTGTTTAGATTTTCTTTTTAAAAGTTTTAAATGTACATACTTGACTTTACACCTACTTTTCCTAGCATTGAAATGCGTTTTTTTTTTATTCAAATCCCCCTTCCTTCAGGTGTTCGAGAGAGTTCCTTTCGAGAAGCTGACTGGACCACCATTCTTGGGTTCCTTGTTCCTCCAGCTGACTGTAGAAGATATGGGTATTTGTCTCCCTCTCAACCCTCTGCCTCCGGTAAGACTAACATCTTTTTCACAATATTAACATTTTTAAAAGTATGTTATTCTATACTAAAACAATTAAACGTTGTGAGTCTACGGTCGATGGTTGTCTATTTTCCACTCCTTCCATTAAAAGTTTACCTGACGATGAACATGAACTGTTTGAAACGCGTAATTTGAATAAAGCTTTTATTTCGATCCTTTTTTAATATCCAGATACCCCAGTACTGTGATGATTTTTGATTATGATCAACATTTAGACTTGGACAACATTTTTTTTTATTGTTTAAACGGATCCCCTAGCGGGTCATACAGTCAGCAGTTTAATGACATCCCTTAATCTCAGCAGCATTTCCCTTGAAAAGTCATTGTAAAAATTTTAACAGGCGCATAATATTCTCACACATCTATATATTTTATGTATCATGATAAATGAAAGTAAACATATAATTCATGTACTGACCCCCAAATTGGCCCTCAGCAGTGTTGTGGCCATCTTGTATGTACTCAGCGGCAACATGGACTTTAGGAAGTTCAATGCTCGCCTCGCTAGGTAAACTGGCTTCAGACACCTGGAATAAACAAGCAAATTGATTAAGTCTACAAAAAGGGGCCAGGTTAGCTCAGTGCTTAACGTACTCGCCTCTGGACTGGTAGTCCGGGGTTCGATCCCCACCTGGCCCTCAGATTTATTCATGCGGAAGGTGAATAAATCCAAGTATGTCGTGCCTCGGAGAGGCCGTTCAGCTGTTGGTCCTGAGCCTGTACGATGTCAGGTACTCGTTAAAGATCCCTACTCGACATGCACACTTAAGTTACGGACAAGTTAAGACTCCCAATTTAGAACCACTGATCAAACAAAAACCCGTAAACGGCTGACATTATCACACGCTAGGGGATCGGTTTAAACAATAAAAAGAAATCTACCGAAAACGAATTCTAAAAAGTAATTCAGAAATAAATGAATTCTCATAATAATAGACACTAAAAAAAATCTTTGAATGAGAGAAAAATCTCTCAATTAACCACATTAATGTAATAAATATAGAAGAATGGCATGTACATAAATCCTTCACCTTCCGCGTGATTAAATCTGAGTCTGTCATCCCACGGAGAGGCCGTTCAGTTGTCGGTCATGTGCCTGTACTATGTCAGGTACTCGTTAAAGATCACTACTAAGTTAGGCAAAATTTAGTACTTCCAATATAGTATATCGGTGATCGGTAGAATCACTGCTCAAAGTGATTCATACCTAACGGTATGACCCGCTAGGGGATTGGTTTAAATAATAAAAAAAAAATGCTATTTATATGTTTATTTTGTTGTAGCCAAACTGGGGAAGACAGCTATATGCTGATGATTCCTGCGCTGCTGTAGTCGTCACTCTGGAGTCAACCAGTATCTGCGCATGCTCCTGGGGCTCCCTTGTCAGCAAAGCACGCTTCTTAGGACTTTGTTTAAGATTTGCTGATGACTTTGAAACATCTTTAGATGATTGGAAACCAGACCAGGCACAGCCTCAAATGAATCTTTGTATTGTCTCAGAAGGCACTTATGAAGTTTGCTCCAGAACATTGGCTGCTCAGAAGAATGACTCAGGTATTTCATAATCAACGAAGCGTCAGGATTACTCGTATTCTAGCGGTGGTTACGTGCTTATAGTTGTTTTTGAAGGTCGCCCTAAATTCATTTTATATAAGACATGAAATATCATTCATATCTCACTCAAATCAATTAGAGTGAAAGCCATATCATCAAAAAAAAGTTAATAGGGCTGTAAAAGTTTTGAAGTAAATTTTATCATATTTAATCCTAAACTGGGTTTTTGATGTTGGGTTTTTGACTCTGACGAAGACCGCTTGTTACGGTTGAAAGATCTTAGTCTTGTTTTCCCATTTCTTATTGTGGTTTGATCATTGATTGTTATTTCACGTGTTTATGTGAAAGCTTTTTAATCCTAAACATACAATATTTTTGATAGTTTTCATAATTACTTTTAAAATTTTGTTTTCATCACCAGTAAGACATGTAACACTTGGAGACTTAATTTGTTAGATGGCATAATACTACAGTTATAAAATATTTTGCCGAATGTTCAACACTATGAGTTCTGGTTTCACGAATTTGTGTTTTTAATAATAAATTTCCTTTTAAATTTCAATGTCTTCTTATTATTTTCTTTTTTTAATTAAAATCATCAAACAAAAATGAACATTTACTTTTATATCATTAGTTGTGCAATCCGTAATTGTGTTGTATTTACTTATTCTGAGGTAAAATGGATAAACAAACAAAAGTCTACACAAAATGAAGTTTTATTCAACAACAACAACGCGTTTCGAACGCTTTGTGTTCATCATTAGGAAGACACCAAGGGTGTGGAGTTGTTTTCACTAGACCAACCCTTCAGCACCACATCCTTGGTGTCTTCCTGATGATGAACACAAAGTGTTCGAAACGCGTTGTTGTTGATGAATAAAACTTCATTTGTGTGGAGACTTTTGTTTGTTTATCCATTTTACCTCAGAATTTACTTTTATAGTTTTAGGCTTTGGTAACTCAGGTTTTTGCAAAAATATAAGCAAATCGTTTCCTTATAATTATGCAATAGTAAATATGTACTCCAAATATACAATTCAGTAATTTTTAAAAGTTTTAATAAAAAATATTACATTTATTACCTTTTTACTTTACTATAAGTAAAGTATAGTGATCGTGAAAAAATTCGATCTCGAGATTTTGACGGAATTACATGTTTTGAGGTCCCAGAAGTCGTTTTATGACGTTTTTACGATGATGTCTGTGTGTGTGTGGGTGGGTGGGTGGGTGGGTGGGTGCGTGCGTGTGTTAGCATTGCTTGTTACCACGCTACGGTCCAGAATCTTTGATGGATCAAGATGATATTTTACACAAAAATGGGCCCCATAAAGACGAAGATCCCTATTGTTTGGGAAGAATTATGCATGATGGGAAAGTCACTTTTTTTGCCAAAAACCGTTTTTTTTAAAACATTTATTTCTCCTAAACTGATAACCCTAGAGTTTTGAAATTTTAACATTATCTTTGAGGTTTCAAATGCAACAAACGAAAAATATATTCAGAATTTTAAAACAACAGGAAATATTTTTTTTTCAATATAATGTACAAATTTTGACTTATAATTCAATCTCAAACCTTGTGAGAGCGATACAAGCCATACTGTTTGACGGACAAGAATGAAACTATGCCTATAAATAGAACATTATGTGTAGAATGAGTAGAGATATTTTTTTTCAAAATTACATTCGCTAATGGGGCGTTACAGTACGATTTCTGTTTTCAGAAAATGTTTTTTTGACGCTAAACGGCTGAATAAAAAATAATGAAAATTTGACCAAAAATGGAACAAAAACTTAGCAATTCATAAAAAAAAAATCATGAAGTTTCAATTACGGGAAAGAGCAATAACGATATAAAAACTCTTTGTTTACCCTAGACTAAGAGATCACCTGCTATACTTGTCGAATTTTTTGTATTTTTTTACATTGTTTACATTGACTTAGAAATTTTTTGAGCGAATCCACTGAGATAAAATTGATTTTATAAAGGAATAGTTTAAATTGTTTATTGAATTGTATGAGATGTAAGAGGAATAATATTGTGCAGGTAAATGATAACACTCAATAAAAAAAAATTCGTATATATGTTATTTGACAAAGGGGAAGGAAAATGATCTTATTAAATACTAAGAAGCCATAAAATTCCCAGTATAATAATTCTGTTAAAAACCAAAAATGTAAAAGATAATTCAAAATATAAATCTTTCGTTTAGAGATTAATAACTGTAATTATCGTACATCTTTAATTAACAAATCACCTTAAAACAACATTTTCTTCGCTGTTTAAGATGTTTTTCAGAGAAAAAAAGGGTATTTTACTGTTTCAAATTTGAAAATTTTACTTTAATATTCAATGTAGAAGGATGTCATGTAAACGATGTAAGAAATCTACTGGCTATTTGAACAATAGCCATGTTATCTTGTAGGATAATATTTCGTTTCAAGAAATGTTCACATTGGTTTTTCAAAAATGTTATTACTGCTGTAGTTATACAAATGAAATTATTTGGAAATAATAAATTATTTGTGATGTGCAAAAATAAGCTTATAAATTGATATGTCCTTCAATCACTATCTGTACTACCTCACGAATGCAATGCTAATAATTATATCCCATTTAGATATTAATGTTATGCTTAAATGATACGTTATGTTTTATATACTCAAGAAATTTGACATTGAGTTACTTATAGTAAAGTAGAGTGTAGGCCACTCCAGATTTTTTTTGTTTAATTTTACTTAATTAGCAACCGAAATTTATGTATGTTTGATTGATTTGCATACTTCAAAGCACTTATTGTGAGGCGAATGGCACTTCTTTCCTGATGTCGTCAACATTTTTAAGGAAATAACGTATCCATATCAATTATTAGATTTGTAAACCATATGAAAGCATAGCATTGTACGTAGATTTTCAAAATTGAACTGTTGTTTTTGTGTGCCAATCTATTTAGCTCTTATTATACTAACAAATATGTCAGATCATCTTCACGCCCTGTTCCTTGCATATAATTGATCAAAACGACAATGTGAAATGGGAAAACAAGACTACGATCTTTCAACCGTAATAAGCGGTCCTCGTCAGAGTCAAAAACCTAACTCCCAAAAGAGTTGGGGTTTTGACTCTGACCGCTTGTTATGGTTGAAAGATCTTAGTCTTGTTTTCCCATTTCACATTATGGTTTGATCATTGATTGTTATTTCGCGTGTTTATGTGAAATCATTTTATCGTTGTATATCATATACATATTTGTTTTGTTTTTTTCAGAAAACGCGAAGTGGTTTCTAAATGTACAATGGGCAATGGAAGGAGTAGATATTCATTTAGATGTAAACATAGGCAAACAGCTGAGCGCCTTGGGTCACACTCTTACCGCTCTGACGGGTTACCAAGAAGATGACCCGCTGAACAGGAGCTATGACAGTGACGACCCTGAGGTCCACATCGACGAAATACAGGTCATTTGCTGTTCTCTCGTAGAAAACTGTTTACGTTTCTTTGTTTCCAACACCCAATCTTAAAGGCTTTGGTCTTGTTTAGTGGAGAAAATTGTGGCTCATTTGTTGATTAGTACAAAATTAATAAATTTATTGGACCCAAATGTATTAGGTATAAACCATATTGACTCTATAAGATTGTGAGTACTATAAACTATCCGCCCCTAGTGGGGCCATGCAGCTATACAACAGGTCGCATTGGCTTTATTTTCACGTGGTTCTTCGAACCGGAGGCTACAAGGGCCACTGGCCCTACCTGCAGCTGAGCAGGTTCAGTAGGACCATTGGTCCAGAGTTTGATCCAAAACTCTTAAAATAAGTCGGTACTACGGGCGGCGGGGGCCCATGGCGAGGTTCTCTCTCTATTCCGCCAACTGAAGTTGGACTCGTAGTGAAGAGACAAGAAGAACTTAGAACAGCTACTCTTTTATTCGGTTTCCTTTTATATATTGTAAGAAGCACAATTTTCTGATTTATATATGAGAGTAGGAAAACGATGCATGTTATCCTTGGTTTGTTTAGCTGCTTTGAGCAGTTCTCTTTTATTTCCTCTAATAGTTTCAACTAGTGTTGTTTTTTCTTTGCAACTTTTCAAATAACTCTTCTCTGTTGGATATTTTTTCCAAGAATTAGGTGCAAAAGCAATCAATTGAACAAACGTGTTAGAACAACTGTCACTGCATAAAGTCTGGCTGGCCAAAGTCCAGACGTGTGAGGCTCACGGTTCTCACACTCTGTCAAAGCGTATTCATAATTCGATTATAGTATGTGATCCACCTTCCCCCTGAACTACATTACTCCGCGTTGAAGAAGAACGAGACTTGTGGGCAACCCTGGCATAAGGATTCAAATAACAAGTACTTACTACTTTAGCTATCGAACAACTGCAACTTATCAAGTATCTCCCGAAATCAACAATTTATCATGATCTTGTATATTATTATGTGATGGTAATAAAAAAAAAATATAAACTCTTATTCCGATCGAGAGACGAACTGGTCATAAAAGAAATTCATTCAATTGAATAATAAAAGTAATTTAATTATTTAAAATTTTCAAGTAGTCAAAATGACTGCTTTTCGGCAATGGAGGTATAACATATATTTATATATCGGAAATGAAAAAAGAGGAGGAAACTACAATGGTCTATAAATGGTTCTACAAAAAGTCACAACATTGTAATAAGCTGTATCGTTGTATACATTTTTTTTCAAATGAAATTGAAAAACAGTCAAAATAACTTCCTTAGGCAATCTAGAGTTAATGACTACCTGGCCTTGAGCCGCCTCTAAACGTCTTCTTTGACGAAGTGTCCCTGTGAGAGTTCTTGGGATAACTCCCAAGTTACTTGGGATAAGTTGTTCCTTTCATTTCGAAATTATACAGAAAATAGTATACCTTTACGACTTTTGTTCACTAAATAAATGTTTTTGATTATCCTGTTTAACAACTTGTTTGTTGTCCAACGCCCAGAGTTATAAGACTTTCACCTTTTAGCGCTGTTCTAAGGGCTGAAATTGTGGCTCATTTATTCTTTGGCACCCATTTTTCGTAATGGGCGAGTCACATTACCTGTTGATTCTATATTGGGAGTTCTAAGTGTTGCCTAACTCAAGTCTATTTAGAGTAGGGATCTTTAACGAGTACCTAACATCGTAGAGGCTCGGGATTGACGGCTTAACATCCTAGCCGAGGGACAACGTGCTCAGATTTATTCACCTCCCACATAAATAAATTGAGAGCCAGGTGAGTATCGAACTCTGGACCTACCAGTTCAGAGGCGAGTATGTTAACCACTGAGCTAACCTGGCCCTGTTTAATAACTTGAACCTCATATTCTAAAAAAAAAAGTGATGTATATTACGTAAGATAACTGAAAAGAGTGTTCTAAGTACAGGTTCTTTAAAGTAGTAGAACTGGGTAGTTCATTCGTCAGAGTGTTCAACTAAGATCCCGTGTTCCAACTCCTTTGGAACCCTTCATGTTTTTTTATACGATAGACTAAAAATCTTGAGTTACCCAATACGTATGATTAAGTTTTATATGAATTAAATAAATGCATATTTATAAGTTTATTTCAGAAACGTTACATATTTATTGTGCTTACAGGAAAATGGATCTATAGTTCGTCCAGACTCTGTTTCAATGATTGCCTTAGATCCTTCTCTAGATGCAAAAAAAAGATCTAAATTAATAGAAAAAGAAATCAACGAGCAAGCCAAGTTTATAAATGATTTACGATCCCTTGGGGCTTCATATGGAACTATTGAACAGGAAATGAAAAGACTCAGAGAACTGGAAAATATCATTTTCAAAAATTTCAGAAGGTACTGACAACTCCGCCATCTATATTATTATTTAATCTGTATTTATGAGTTCAAAATCGAAGAAAAGTAAGACACAGAGTAAAGAAACACATTTAGAAACTCAAATCTTCGAGCAGTCCGTCTTCAGGAGAAAATTTGAGTTTCTTTATTCTGTTGTGTTTCTCTTCTTCGCTTTTAAACTCGTATTGTATTCTGTTTTTATTTATTCTGTATTTATACTTAAAATATATGTCTTATGAATGTAGATGTTTGACTTTGTCTTGACTTAGTTTGGACAAAGTTGTTTTTATTTTCTCATGTATTTTGTAGAAAAGAGTAACAGTAGACAGGCATAAGCTGGTGTTGTAAATAATGATTGGCTTATTTTGACCTAGGTCGTCTTAGCATGTAGTATGAATGATGTGTAATCGAAGATCGACCTTGTTGGACTCTTATAGGACACTATTGCAACTCTTCACTTACTATTCATGGGAGAATAAATAAAAACAAAATTGTTATCAGTTAACCCTCGAGTTTCAGTACTTCAAGAAACCGTATTTTCAAGTTTCCGTACTTTTTTTCTTTCTTCTGAATAGCATAAAACATCCGGGTATTACTAATTGACAATGAGGGCAGAGTGAGACCGAGTAGCCTAGGCTACTCTAATTTCGTTATCTTAAGCAAACTATACATTTTTTTTTCTTCATCATAAAGTTTAATTAATAATAAATAGTGTTTATTTAAATTAAGTGTGTAGTGTGCTGAAGTAAATGAAATTGAGGGTTATGTACATGGTACGTCTTGACCTACTCTACCCACCATTAGCCTATTACTTACCAGTGTTTCCAATTTCCGAACTTTTCTGTGTCCCTATCTCTATTAGTAAAAAAAATTCCAAGGATAAGTCTACAGGCAAATTCAATATTAGTCTTCACTCTAAAGACGTTTTATGAAAAATCAACATCTAGTGTTCTTCTTCGGGTTACATCACATCATTTGTTGCTAGGTTGTCCAGAACTCGGATCATTTGATTGTTTCACAACAATACTTTGTTGGTATGTACTTATAGTGTTATTTTGAGATTTTTAAAAAAACTACCTGTTGATTTTCAGAGATATGATGCAAAAATTGAAGAGGCAAAGTGTTAAGACATCGCTGAAGAAGCAAGTGGGGTCAGGTAAAGCTGCTTTCAGGTCGAGATCCTTTATTGTTCCTTCCCCAACACCGGAGCACGTCATGGAGATTGACAGGTAACTTTTCTTTTCCTTCTAACGAATATGAAGTTATTACTATTCTTATATATTATATAACTCTTTTATATTTTATATCAGTTTTAACTGTTTTTCAAAAACTGTCTAATAATTAATCGTAAGCGTTTAACAATTGTATTAAAAATATTATTTTTATGCAATATTTTTTGTATAAAAACAAGTCTTGTTCGACCTGCAACCATTTTTTTCACATAAATAACATCTCGACAACTATTGTATATGTCTAGTTTTGATATAGTGTTAGAATCTAATTTTTTTTTTTAAATTAAAAAGAAAATTTATGTTAAAATATTCAAATTAAATATTTTCAAATGTTTAGTGACTTCAGATGACTAAAGTGACTTCCGTGAAAATTTAGAAATACATGGTCGATTATAAATTTGGTATTGTACAACTTTTTTGAAAATATCTTCGTCTCTTACTTCAGTCATCTAAACTATTACAATTTAAAAAAAACCATACAAGTGAAAAATTCGCATTTACACTTTTTCGGTTTACCTTTACATTAATTCGATCCTAATATGACGCGAAGAGGTAACCAATACTAATGAAACCGTTGTAACCATATTTCATTGAAAATATATTTCTGAAATATTCTTTATAGTTGTGAATATGCATTTAAAAAACAAATAAATGAAGCGAAATTTAAATTTTGCAGTTTTAAAAAGTTCTGTATAGTAGTAAATATTAATTTAAACATAAATAAATAAAATTTAAATTTTGCTGTTTTAAAAAATTCTGATTTGTAGTAAATATTAATTTAAACACAAATAAATAAAGCGAAATTAAAATTTTTTAGTTTGTTTACATTGTGACATTAATCTTATTAGTAATGTTAGAATTCTTACAGAAGATTATTATATTAATTTTCGTTCATTTTAAGATCTGAATTTCAATATCATTCATTTGCGTTGTGAAATTAAGTCAACGAAATATAGCATTTCATTCCATTTGTGAAATGGAGATATATGAGCTCTTTGTTGTTAAAATTTCTTATTTTCTAATTTTCTGCTTATAACCTTTCTAAAGGTTATAAATTTCATTCAAAAATAACATTTCTATCTATTATTATTGTTATGTTCGTTTTATTTTATAGTTTAGTTATTAAAAAATCCGCTTTCTTTTAAAAGAAATAATCCAAATATATAGAAGACAAAATACATATACCATTATTATATACCAAAAAGAACTGTCAAATTTATATTATTTTTTGTTGTAGAGTGAAGAGCTAATACTATGTTTCCACATATACAAGTTTAAAAAGATTTCATATAAACAATCAATGATGAAACCACAATATGAAATTGGAAAACAAAACTAAAATCTTTCAACCGTAACAAGCGGTCTTCGTCAGAGTCAAAAACCTAACTGAAACACTAGATGCAGGAAACATCTGGTGAGGGGTTGAGAAGAGTGGGAGGGAAGATTGGTATTTTAAAAGGGTGAAAGTGCAGGAAAGGACAAATGTCCAGAAAGGGATATTTGGGGAAACAAAGGAGTACAGTAAGAAAAAGTAAAAAACTATCCGCTTGCTGTCAACCCTCTTAGAAGAGGCTATTGCCCTCGTGACGAAAGTAAATCAAGTATCATATAAAAGTTTAAAGTCTAAACAACGCATTTCGAACTCGTAGTGTTCTTCTTCAGGCGTACAACCATGCTTCAGAGTCTGCGGCACAACTGTTGTTTATACAGTAGTACCTCGAGATACGAATTTAATTGGTTCCAGAACCCCCGTCGTATCTTAAAAAATCCATAAGAATTAATGGAAACAAAATTAATTGGTTCCACGGCCCAAAACCCGTATATAATTTCCTATTTTACGTTATAAAACCAACAAAAGTCACTAAAAAACAAGCATTTAACCATACAAATACAAAAGATTGAATAAATAATGAATTAATATGTAAAAACAGAGTTTCAGGTGCATGATTTTGGTACGTGGGTGGTTTTCGTGGGTGGGACTTCTTCTTAGGTCTCATTGTTAATACAATTAAGATAAATAGGACAAAGGAGACGCGGGCGATACGAGAAAATACGAGAAAGTCGGAGCACAAATACGGGGACCCGAACGATACGAAATTTTCCGACTTTCTGAAGAAAGGACGCCTTGTGGGATGCTGCGCCGTCGTATACGCATCGCTACGCGCAGTTCACGTGAACACATTGGGTCGTTCCTGAAACACACACGACTGACTGTGCCGAACGGTCTCAGAAGCTTCTAGAAGGTTCCAGAAGTTTCGAGAAAATTCTTCCTCGTCGCCTCTGGTTTTACGTCGTATGGTAAACATAACGTCGTATTTAGAACAGGATTTTCACGAAAGTTTTGGCCTTATCCCGAATAATTCGTAAGAAGAAGCAGTCGTATCTCGAGGTACTACTGTACTATTAAACCGGTACATGTGGAGACGATTTTATTAGTTTTATCCTACAATGAGTAAATACCACATAACTGATTGCGTTACTTTAGTATTATTAATTGCTTTTAAGAACCTGTTTTGATTTACTAAAGTACTTCTATTTTTTTTTTATTTATTGTTTAAACCAACCCCCTAGCTGGTGATAACGTCAGCCGGCTTTTTGTTTGATCGGTGATTCTACATTGGGAGTCCTAAATTGCGCCTAACTCAAGTGCATTTCCAGTAGGGATCTTTAACGAGTACCTGATATTGTACAAGCTCGGGACCGACGGCTTAACGTCCTCTCCGATGGACGACGTAATCAGATTTATTCACCTTCCGCATGAATAAATCGAGGGCCAGGTGGGGACCTATTTCGAACAACGATTCCCAGAGACTGGTATGTTAACCACTGAGCTAACCTGGTCCTCTACTACTAAAGTGCTTACTATTGATCTTATTCAAATTTGTTTGAATTACATGTTAGAATGTTATTGTCTTTGAATTTTAAATAAAAATGTTTCTTGAAATTAAAGTAACTTAAATTTGGTATTCTCATATAATTATTCTCATTATTATTCTCATATAAACCATTAAAAATAAATTTATATAATTTTATAATTTGAAGTTTTTAATATAAAATAGTTGTAGTAAAACAAAATTGATAAGTCTAATGTAGTGCAATCAGTTATTATGTGGTATTTACTCATTGTAGGGTAAAAATCTAATGAAATGGTTTCCACATATAAAAATTTTAATGATATAAACAACGCGTTTCGAACACGTAGTGTTCTTCCTCAGGCATTAACTAAAAAATACAATGACACCAGAGAGTTATCTATAGTACAAAGTAAATAAGTACAAAAATTAATATAAAATAAAATAAGGCAGAAAGTACGAACCTAAGGATGAGTGCCTCTGAATAAGACTGACTGGAAATGGAATGGACATGGGTGGGGGTATAGGGTACATCTGTTTCTTATTAGAAGGCAGGTATATTTTTCTCTTAAAAGTTAGGCTGGGCCTTTACATTTTCTTTTAGACTAAGTGTAGGAAACATATTGAAAAAATAACACACAGAGCTATAACGAAATATAAACCAAATATATGTATAAGGAGAAAGTAGAACTTTTTTTATATATATATAAATATAAATAAATTAATAAAAGTTGTACATTTGAGAATTTGTTCATTGAGGCAAGTAGAAGAATTATCGCGCACTCTCAACACATCAACAAACTAGTGTCATTGTATTTTTTAGTTAGTGCCTGAGGAAGAATACTGAGAACGCGTTGTTTATATCATTAAAATTTTTATATGTGGAGACCATTTCATTAGATTTTTACCCTACAAAATTGATAAGCATTGTTTTTGTAATATGTTGTTATTTTGTATCATTCATTTAAGGAATGAAATAATTAAAAGATCATCATAAAGGAATGAGATTTTATTTACTTAAATACCCAGTTCATGATGAGTAATTCATTTCAAGCATCAGTATTGTCATTCCTGAATTCGTCACTATTATAGGGTATTTGAGAAAATAAGTTTGTTTATAAGTAAAGTATAGTACGTATATAGGATGTAATAGTAGTGTATAGTACGAATCTTTAAGTTAAATAGTAGCAATGTAATGAAATTAATAATAAAACATTTATAAAAAAAAACCCCTTACTTGTTTGTAAGATTGATTACTTTGAACGTACTGAAATTTTATTTAATGTTAAGATTGTTCGTCTCAAGAAATTTAACAGTATAATAAAAGAGTTTTACTGATATTGTTACTTATTATACTAATTGATATTTTTTGTTTGTTTTATTTAGCCCTGAAGCGAGCAGTTTGTGCAGTTCACCTCCCACGACTTGCCTGTTTTCACGAAATCATCCTAATTCATCCAGGGTTGCCTTTACAGACCCACACAATTTTACTAGGTAATGTCTGCTAATAGGCTAAAAACAACAAATTACTAACAACAAGATAACTAATTACTGATTAAAATTAATAACAACAATACTAATTTTGAATCTGAGAGTCAAATTCATATTATATTACACTTAGTGGCCTGTGGTGAGGCAATGACAGTCAGAGTTACAAACATATTAACCCTACAGAGTACCTTATTCACCTTGTTATTGGCAGCAGTCAACGGATTATGTTTAAAATCTCATATCAACTTCCTTTTAAAACATTTTATTGTGTTAAGTTTGGATATGTAATCCTTCATTTCGAAAGTGAGCAAGGCAAAATATAAATGGATGGCTGCGACTTACTTGCTAACTATAGGGTGCTGTCGCTGACTGTATTCTGTTGCTGAGTCACAGGGAAGAATCGCTGTAGTCACAGGCGTCCCCTACCATGAGACACTATATACCTCACTTGGTGATTTTTATAGCAGTTTTATAAATGCTCAGCACAAAAAGTACTAATACATATACCACTGCTGATAAAAAAAACATTGTACATTGAAAATTTAGTTAATATAGCACTAGTATTTAAACTTTTTAATAGTGACATGGAGAGAGAAAGAAATACGGTATCACTGTAGAGCACAGTACAGTTAACAGTCACTGCGAAATCTGTCGAGCGGCACAGCAGGCCGAGAACCGTTAAAAAAACAGTCCTTATCCTTTCTTCCTTATAGAAGAAAGTATAAGGAGGAAATCAGCTGCCAGAAATGGTGGCAGCCTCACCGCACATTTCTGATAAGTATCTAAACAATAAATATGAAAATCCAGCGATTTTGAATAAAAAAACAATCTAAAACTTGTAAAGTGAACTGAAAAATATCTTTAAAGTACAATTCACTGGATAGTTATAACCATGTAGATATTTATAATTCATTTTATATGAACCACTGCATCCCTTGATTATTCGTCCCTGATTATATTAGTTTTTTTAAATTTCTTTACTTTCTCCTGTTTGTTTCGAATATATAATTCAGTATTCAACCACTCCGTCTCCAATAAATCTTGGCCAATTTTTGTTTTTTTTTTTAAATTTGTGTTTTTATTATCTCTCACAATATATAATCAAAACAAATAGACAATATAATTTTCTAGATAGATCTAATGAGTCATACTGTTACATATTAAGTTGATATTACTAATCGCTTTCATTTCAGTTAGGGATTTTATTAAAATAATATGTTTTAGTGTGTGTTAGGAATTAGCAATTTTAGTCTAAATTTATTTGTTGAGTAATATAATTTAAATTGATGATATTGTTAATTGTTTCTTTTTTTTACTGACTCACTGGCTCAAATGAAGCATGCCTTCGTAATGTTCGTTAGTTGTTATATACAAAGATACAACGATATAAATTGCATTATCATTGTAATATCTACATTAAAATGAAACAATTAATGAAATTCTTTATTCATTATTTCTGTAAACGGTTTACATACTTTAAGTTAAATGTATACTACTCTAGGTATTTTAAATTTTTTTAACCGATGTGAAACATTGGAAATAAATTGTGTATTGGTATAAAAGGAATAGGCAAGGCAAATCAGGGTTAACAAAGGAGTTCAGGAGGAAATAAGTAAACACTATCTGCTATTAACCCTTATAGACAAAGCTATTGCTCTGGTTAACACCGAGTCAAACTTGAATATACCATAACTAAAGTTTGTAGTTCTAGATCGGTGGAAAGGGGAACAGGGGTAAATTAGAAGTTTTTGAGGATAATGAAATGTGCTACAGATGTGGACATATGCTAAGTCAGGGAAAGTTAAAGAAAAATTGGAGGATCCCACAATCTTTAAGAGTACTGAAAGTGCTTTTAACCTTCAGTGAGACAGTTCTTTCAAAATATAGTATCCTGAAGGACAGCATCCAAATAGCATAACATAAAAAAAAAATCCCTAATATCGAGTGAGCTGTATCCTAGATGAAATATTATCATTTTTCCAATGCCTGAGGTAGTTGATATGAAATTATTAAAGATTTTAATCTGATATTATTGTTTTCAATATTTTCTCCATTATTGTTATGCCAGAAAAATATCATTATTTGTTTTATGTGCCATTCTTGTGACAGAAAGGATAAACATTTTTCCATAATAGTGGGTTCAATAAAATTTTCTTTTGTTATTGTATGAATTTGAAATACACGATGATGGTTAGAGATGGTCAACGGTCAATAGTTTTTTCTTTCATGTAATGCTAAAAAGAGTGTTTTATTTCTTTTTATAAATGTAATTCCTCCGTTTTTTTCTTGTATGTTATTTCCATTAAAAAAAATCAAACTTTTATTTCCTATGATAAATAAAATTAAGAATTTAACATTTTTCCAATACACTTTTTTTTGTTTATGTATTATCCATGAATTCTATAAATAAATTGGTTTGTCCACCAGAGTCCTTTTAAGTGTGGGGGTAAATTCATTTTATTACAAATTCTATTGAGTTAACTCCCAAAAAAGTTACCTAATCCCTGTTTTGGAACATTTACCTTCTCATTTGAACGGTTTTAAGATCAACCTTCAAGATCCTACCGATTCCAATCATCAGGACTAATAAACTTTTGTGTATTTAACTTAAATTTCAAATAATTTCATATTTATTTCAGGCAATCCTCCCTGCCTAGTGCCAGCTCGGAACTAAGTTTACCTGCAGAAGAACTCTCCGAATGGAATAGACATTCAACAGAGGCTCTTCCCCCTTCAGATTCTTCACTTTCCAACAAGTATGTTGTTTTCAAACTTTAATACACTTATAATTTTACTACAAGTAAAATCTGGTATAGCAATGATGACGAACCTATTGAGTTCAAGCCTGTCAAAATATTGAAAAATTGAAACATAATTTTCCTCTGGCATGCCGCACATCACAATAGTAAAGACGAAAAAAATAAGAACATTTATAATTTGTCTGAGTTAATTATCTGTTAAAGTCATTTAAAATACAAAAACTATAATTATGCCACCAATGATTGACATTGATTTACAATGATTTACATTTACCGCCATAACGGTCGAAATATTGAAAGTGAGTGTTTGTTATGTTTCTTTCTATGTGTCACAGTTTATTGTATATATATATATATATTATATATATATATATATATATATAAAGATTTCACATAAACACGTGAAATAACAATCAATGATCAAACCACAATAAGAAATGGGAAAACAAGACTAAGATCTTTCAACCGTAACAAGCGGTCTTCGTCAGAGTCAAAAACCCAACTGACAGTTGAAAGATCTTAGTCTTGTTTTCCCATTTCTTATTGTGGTTTGATCATTGATATATATATATATATATATGCATATATATATAACAGATTCAATAATATATTGACCATTTGTTAGAACAGGTGTGTTATCTGATCGGGATTCAGTCAATTTTCTAGATTCAATAATCAAACCCTCGTTTCCGACGTTTCGGTTTTATTTTAAAACCTATTTCATAGACAGAAGTAAGAATTTTTTTACTAAGAAAATGAAATTAACATTACTTAAAGGAAAAACAACCTTTAATGTAAAAGGAAGAACAACTTAACCGGACAAAACATTCGACTAGACTAATAACATAACATTACAAGTGTAATGTTACAAATGTAATAGTATAACTTGTTTTGAATTGTAAGTAATATTATTATTATTAATAACCAACTCTGGCTGTTGTGAGAAACAAATATTTGAATTTTGAAATTTTGTATCTTTGTAGATGGGTTGCCAGCAAAAATGAGCTTGCCTGCCTTGTGGTTACTATCACTGTTCTAGTGTGGTATTTACTCATATTGGGGGGATTTTAAAAATTATGTCTCCACGCAAAAAAAGTTAAATATAAAAACTAACAACGCGTTTCGAACATGTAGTGATCTTCTTCAGGTATAAAACCAAGGAAGGATGAGTGTTTGTGGTTCAACACAGACACAGAGTGTCTGTATAAAACCACAGACACTTATCCTAGGTTTATACCTGAAGAAGAGTACTATGTGTTCGAAAAGTATGGTTTATATTATTAAGCTTCTATAAGTGGAGACTATTTTATTAACTTTTTTAAACTACAATATTAGTTGTGATCTGATTATTTTAATGTAAATATTTTATCATTGAGGAAAATTTTAAAAAATAAAGTAAAACATTCTTTTGTCGAATTCTTTAAAATAGAACATGTGCGATATGCTTCCTAAAAAAAAAGATTTAATTTACATTTGAAAATTCCAGTTAATGTCAAAAAGCTGTAATTGATTAGTTTTGATGGAGCTAGTTAGCTCGGTCGTGGGAAGAGGAAAAAGGGTAGAGCTTTCCGCTAGGTTTGAAGCCATTGTCATTTTAGCAAAAGGGTTACTGGGTCGCCTTCAGGCATTGAGAAATATTTAAGTCAAGCATTTATATTTTCTCTGAACGTCGTGATGTAATTAAAGCTGTGGGCACTTTTACTTTACACTGCTGTTTCTTACTTGTTGTTGTCTTTAGCGATGAAAGCTGCATTAGTGGATCAGTTCTGCCCACCGGCCAAAAGCAAACCGAACCCAGTATTGATTTTGAACTCGATGTTAAAGTACTTATAAAGAGTGGCAAGTGTGTTCTTCATACTAAAGATCCTTTCATCAAAATCGAAGATGAACAGCATTCCAAAAGGTAAAATACACATTGTATTAATTCAATTAAATATCCATAATAACCAAACATGTAATAGCCATAAATATTCGTTATTATAAAACCTAACCACTATAGGGTAGAGCGGACTATTTTCGTTTAGGATAGCAAAAACTTTTTGTGGTTAACATAACCTCATAGTGACATTAAATCATTGATTACTTATAATATAAATATTAAACATATAATCTACCGTCATACCTCGTACATTACTGCTATAGCTGTCGGACTCTGAGTTCGTGTTGAAGATGGGTGACACCCGAAATCGGTCCGACAGCTACGGCAGTAATGTACGAGGTATGACGGTAGATTATATGTTTCATATTAATAACACTAACCTCTGTGGTAATGATGAAATGCATGAACTTATAAATAAGTCAAGATTTTCTTGACAAAAATTTTGTGAATGACGTATATCTGTTTCTTTTTTTTTTTTGCTTGCTTGTATTTTAGATTGTTAAATACATTTTCGGAAAAACATTTTATATGTCGAAATTTTTCAAATAATATTTTCTTAGTATAAGTAAATAACAATTGTATTGTAAATAAAATATATATATACAACAAGATTTCGCAATAAACACCTGAAATAACAATCAATGTTCAAACCACAATAAGAAATGAAAAAAATTATATGTAATTTTATTTATTTTTTTATTTAAATGGTTGAATTTATTATATATTTATTTTTATTATTATTTATTTTATTTATCCTTAAATAAAGTTGGCTAAACTAATTGAATGTCTCTTCAATGAGAATTCACTGCAATCGTCCCTTGTCTGCTGTTGAGACTCACATCTTTCTACCTGATGATGTAGGTAGCTATCGAAATGTTGTAGTGAATTTTTGTGTGATCTCTTTAACGGTTGTTCTTTCTGTAAATTTGGTTTACTTAATTCGTGAAAAGGTTTGCTTTAATTTATTGATTTGAATAAATATTTTTCTGAGTGAAAATTATAGGTTTATACTTAGTTCTTAATGTATCTATGTGTAACAAGATTTCACAAAAGTCATTTGGGATTTGACTGTGATGGTTGAAAGATCTTATTCTTTTCTTATTGTGGTTTGAACGTTGTGTCTATGTATATAAACTTACTTTTTTGACACCTACCATATGTAATACTGTTAATCAATATACAAAATATATTCTATATGCCGAATTAATATTGTCACTAACTTTGTATTTCATTGTATATTAGTTAAACGTGTATTTTTTTATATAATAAATAATGATTTTGTGTATGTAGTGTGAGTGCTGGAAGATTGAAGAAAGAACGCAGTGTCTCTGGAGACATGCTGGAGCTGTCTCCAGGTATGTCGAGAAGAAACAAGCAGAGCACTCGTCTGAGGCAGTCACACACTCCTCTTGTCGACCTCACTGTCTTCTACATCCCCGGGCTCGATGTCAAGGTCTTATATTTTAATTTTCCTTACGACATAACGAACATATCATCATGTTCGTTATTAAACTAATATAACGAATAAATACATGATTTTCTACTTTATACTGCTGATTTTTACATGTTTTTCATGTTTCTATTTTATACTGTATAGTATTTTACGAGGATACAGTTTGCATAGATGATAATAATAATATAAGTAGCCTAGTTTAAATTGTACTGCAAACATATTTTTTTGTTTATTTACATAAAAAATGACTTTCACACAGTATATTACAAGCGGTAAAGTCATACTAACTTTACACTTTTTAATATTTTTTGGCGAAGGGGGGAGGGGGGTAAAGGAGGTGATATGCATTTACGCACATAGTACTGGGCTCCCAGATCAACCAAACTTCCAACTAAAAGACCCCATTTTCTTTTAGGAACACTTTTAAACTAGCTCCTAATACTTCGCTAGTAATACTATACTAAATTCTAGGGACTAATACTGTATTAAGATCTGAGACATTTTTTCTTTGTAATCTCTGCTGGAAACTACACTGGTTTTTCGAATTATTGTACTAATAAAGACCACTGTACTGGTCCACAAAAACAGAAAAGTCCGGAAATTGGTTAAACTGGTAAATGGTAGCCTACTGGTGGTTAGGGTAGGCATATGACAAAGGAGGATAGCTAGGCTATTCCCTGCCTCATCTAGCCTTAAATCACAATTACAATCATCAAATACAGGTGGATACAGTTAGTTTATGTTTATTATACATTAAAATACGTAACAATAATATTTTTTATGCACAATAAAGGTATATTTTGCTTAAGATAACGAATTTGGAGTAGCGTAGGCTATTCAGTCTCACTCTGCCCTCATTGTGAATTACCAATACACGAATTATAATTTATGCTATTTGGAAGAGAAAAAAGTACAGAAACTCGTTGGTCGAATGTAATTACTCAACAATATGTACAGTGAACAATTGTAAAGAACTGTATAACTTCAGGAATACGATAGAATTCTGTAAGATGAAAATGAGTTAAACGCAGTCAACAATCAGCTTAAGGTATCGTTCAGATTTTGGTTCCTAAAGCTTTAGGTTGTATAATTAGTGTCTGAATCTTTCATTGTTTGTAGTGGTGAAATTTTTTTTGTGTGTGTTTCATCTATACTTTTTACATGATAGTTGAATTGACTCAAGAGTTATTATTTTTCTTTTTGATTAGGTACATTATGAGAGTAAAACAGTTATGGAAGCAGCAGCCGGTGTTTGTTCAAGCGGTACAGTACCAACCAGTTCGTCTTCTATCTCTGCTAGAAGAGCTAATAAAAAAGCATCTCTTTTTGCTTGGATGACATTACAGTCGATTCCGGAAGAAACTATTATATCACCTCATATCCTTGACTTCTTAGAGCAAACTCTAGAACCAATACCGACTTACCATAAGAGTCCTTCTTTCCAATCAGGTAAGTAAAAAAAACTGTGCCAATAGAAAAAAGTGTTTGTAAATGTCTCATCTCATTTACTTAGTACTTGTGGCCTTATTATCATAATGACTGCGTGAAGTTTTTTCCAATTAATGAACCTAAATAATAACTAACCACTTGGGTAGGATACAAAATAGAACAAACAACAACAAATAACTATATTATATTATTAGTTTTAATTATAGTTATTAACTGTAACTATAGTCCAGAACCTCGGTTTCCTGCTATTACTCTTGAATTTCTTGTTGTTAAAGAAATATATATATATATATATATACCTATGTATATATGAAGTTTAAGCCACAAAAGTATTGTGGTTTAAACTTCATTAATGCATCACGTGTTTATTTATTGTAATTTCTCTGCATATATTGTGATTCTCTGCATTTCTCTGCTTTATATATATATAAATATGATCAAACCCCCACAATATGAAATGGGAAAATAAGAATAAGATCTTTCAACCGTAACAAGCGGTCTTCGTCAGAGTCAAAAACCCAACTGAGTTTTTTGACTCAGAAACCCAACTTAGTTGGGTTTCATATTGTGGTTTGATCATTGATTGTTTTTTCACGTGTATGCTGGTTTTGCTGGTATCCCTGTCTGAATTTTTAAATTTAAATTCAGACAGGGATGCCAGCAATCCTGAAGATTTCAATCAGCTAGGTTAACTTGTTATTATATTTTTTGTTAGCTTCATTTAGCTCTCTGATGATGTTGTAAGGAAAGGCCTTAGAGCATTGTAATTAATTTATATTGTTTATTGTGGTGTTTAATTCATATATTATATCAAGAGTTATTGTTGATTATTTATATATATATATAAGTCTCTACACAAATAAAGTTTTTTCAAAAACAACAACGCGTTTCGAACACTTTTTGTTCATCATCAGAAAGATACCAAGGATGTGGTACTCAAGGGTTGGTCCAGTTGTTTTCACCACTGGACCAACCCTTCAACACCATTTTGTTTTTGAAATGTTAATTAGGTAGTAATGGTAAAATTATTGAAGTAGTTGCTACTATTACCTTAATGTATGATCGTATTTTTATACAGTACAAAATCATGAATTATTGTTTGTAATGACAATGAGAATTTATTTTTTGATTAATTGGTAGGAGGGAGTGGAGGAGTGCAGTACTATGCTTCCTTTCCCGTGGATGTCATTGTCTATTTCCACATGCAGCCGTCGACGTTTCGCTTCTCATGTCTACCTGTCTCAAGAGTCGAATGCATGCTGCAACTGCCTTCCGTTGATATTGTTTTCTCCTCTAAGCGGTCATCTACTCATCCTAAGTAATCCTTTATTTTCTTATTTATTATCTTATTTGAAAGTATTCTTCATATATATATATATGCCCCTTTCTCTGTCTCTACTTTTATTCTTAAGGCATTCCTGTAAATTTTGTTTTTAGTATCTTTTCTAATTTCTTGTTAATAGATATTGATATAGTATAAATTGAAATAATGTAAAGATATAATTATATATTTCTTCAAGAACAGCTTTATACCAAAAAGTTTCAGAGTCCTGTTTTATTTATAACTTTCAGTTTAACCGTCATCAGGAGAGAAGAGAGAGGAACACCAAGCGCACTTACGAAGCGACGATTAAACCGAAAATTAGAGACTGTAAATGTGTTTTTCTATTTACTGTGTACCTGTAGTTTACTCTGAAACGAGTATTATGTATATATATAGTTCAATGTAGAAAAAGAAACAGAGAAATTAAAAGCACACACTTACAGTCTCTAATTTTCGGTTTAAACCGTCTTCAGGAGAGATAAGAGAGGGAAACCAAGCGCACTGGTTCAGAGACGGTTGGAGAACCAGGGTCTCTTTTGTTCTCTTTATATTGGGAGCAGACCATCACAATTATACACAGTTATATCACACTTTTATATTACCTTCATCTTTCTTACTTTATTTGCTCTCTGATGTCATAAAGTGAAAGGCCTCAGAGCGTTGGTTTCCTTTTTCCTTGTGGTTTAAAACTTCATTGATTGGATCACGTGTGTTTTTTTGTGATTTTTCTATGTCACATTAGTTTAGCATAAGGTTCTAATATTTTAAAATGTTATATTTATTTTTTATGCTGTATTTAAAATATATTTCTTTAATTTATTTCTTAAATTATAATGTTCACAGGATTTTAACCTTGTGTTTAATTTTTAATCATTGTATTTATTATCTACATTATTCAGTGCATTATATTTGTTGAATGTAGATGGATAGGATTAATTTCTTGTGACCACCCGTTAATATGTAAGGGGCATGCAGTGTTGCCGTGATATTTTTCTTGTGTGTGACTATCTTTCCCTGATTCTACTCAATTGTTTCAGTGGTGGTAGTAACACTGGACCAGGTCCTGTTGGTGGCATCAGTGTTACCAGTTTCCTTTCTGACTTCTCACTCTACATTTTCCATCCATATGGAGGCAAAAAACCAGGTATATTGGAGTTTAAATGTATAAAAGGTGTACAATATAAATTATGAAAACTGAATCAGCTTATTCTGGGTTAAAATGGATAAACGAACAAAAGTCTCCACACACAAATGAAGTTTGATTCAACAACAACGCGTTTCGAACACTTTGTGTTCATCATCAGGAAGACACCAAGGGATGTGCTGATGAAGGGTTGGTCCAGTGAGTTATTTTTTCACTGGACCAACCCTTCAGCACCACATCCTTTGGTGTCTTCCTGATGATGAGCATAAAGTGTTCGAAACGCGTTGTTGTTGTTGAATAAAACTTCATTTGTGTGGAGGCTTTTGTTAGTTTATCCACTTTATCTCAGAATGAGTAAATATTACACAATCACGGATTGCACAACTAATGGATCAGCCTAATAACGATCTTTTAAAACGTTAAACAGAAACATATCTTCATGCATATTGCTAGCTCTACTGAAATTATTATGATTAATATTAGAAATAAAAAAAACAACATACCGCGTATACTGCGTTTTGGGGAGTTAGTCATCTTCGAAAAGAACTGGGTAACTTCCTATTAAGTTCCTTTCGAATGTGGGTAAGGTTAAAGCTAGGAGTATTATACGAGTTTTGACGGTTTGTTCTATTTCTAATAGAAACTTATGTGTGTGATAAAAAGACTGTATTGCGCTAGAAAGCCGTAGACAGTTAACGCGGGGCGTTGAACCCCGCTGCATGCCTTAAGAAATTGGTGAAGGGAACGGAGCTTGGTCAACAGTTATAGACACTGACCTGAGTGATTGTAACGAAAGGCCGATCAAACAAAAAGACCGTAAAGACTCGCGAGGAGATCGCTGTTATATGTGTGATGTCTTAACAATGCTTGTAGCCATGAGACCAAACTCACACGAGAAATGTTAGTTAACAACACGGAGGTTTTATACTATGAAAAAGATAGAAACAGGCTAATTATATTAGAAGTCCTAAACATCTTGGAACGAAGACCCAACATGAATAATCAAACGGCAGGCTTCAACAACATGTTAAAACTCCATACGGGACAGACACATCAGAGACAGCAGTTGGAATTGCAGAGCGAAGATACCATAGGGACATTAGAATGAAATGGCAGTATTGATAGTGTAAAACCTAATGTAACCTCTCGATCTGTGATATCTACTGAACAGCATTTTCTTATGCATTGTTAATTTTAAACTCTTCTAAATATGTAAGATTTAACTTTTATTTTATTGTTTTGTAGTGAATAGCTTTTATTTAATTAATCTAGTATCAAACCCTGAGGATGGTCAAGGATGACTGAAACGTCGGTTGTTTTATTTTATTTTAAATTGTAATTTATTTATCAATTAAATGGATTGTGCAAGTAAATCTTTTGGTGAATTGTTGCATTTAGTACCGAATGAATGGAAATGTCAGATTAGAAATCTTGAGAAGCTATATAGGAAAATCATTCACAGAGAAGTTGGGAAGAAATTTAATGATGTATGTATTAAGGAAGGCCTGCTACCTAATTACACTAATATATATATATATATTATATATATATATATATTAGTATTTTTAGGAAGCAGTCCTTCATTTATACAGGTTTGATTAAATAATACGCCATATTTACGGTTGATTAGTTTCCTTGTGTATTTCTCAAGGGATCTGAATAATCTTCTTGTACAAACATCTAAATTGAATAGAACATTTCCAATGGTTCCATTGTCTTTAAATCTTGCATTTCCACTAATTTTACTATTGTCACAACAGTCACAACTAGTACTATTACTACTACTACTAATATCACTACTACTATTATCACTACTATCGACATCACTACATATCGACTGACGAGCAGTCGAAACATGTCGATAGTAGTGATAATAGTAGTAGTGATATTAGTAGTAGTAGTAATAGTAATAGTACTAGTTGTGACTGTTGTAACAATAGTAAAATTAGTGGAAATGCAAGATTTAAAGACAATGGAACCATTGGAAATGTTCTATTCAATTTAGATGTTTGTACAAGAAGATTATTCAGATCCCTTGAGAAATACACAAGGAAACTAATCAACCGTAAATATGGCGTATTATTTAATCAAACCTGTTATAATCTATATATATATATATATATATATATATATATATATATATTATGCTAGTGTTACTTTGTTATTATTAATACTGAATTGTTTTATAAAAAAAAAAATTGTTATTTCTCCCAGGTGTAAAAGAACCACAGTGGAGTCCACTTCAAGATTCTGAAAGAAAAGATTCTCTCAGTGTCAATGTAGAATTCGTAAAGTTGCATCTGTCTAGGTCAAGAAAACTACACGACCAAAAAACACCCGACCAACCGCAGCAGGCGGTCATCAGGTTCTCAAGTGAGTCCTTTGCTTAACTATTACTTATTTATAATTACAATAAATGGTTTTTTTTTTATTTATATCTATAACGACATATTAAAGATACTTCAGTTTTACACATAGCCATGAACTGAAAATACATAAGAATTCCTTTATTTCGTTGTTTTCATAAAGTATATAGTTTCTTAAGTTAAATAGGGTTATAATGAAGTCTATATAAATACCTTCCTTACTGTAGTAAAGTCTGATAAATAGGCACCGTCACTGTGCGGCTTAATGAAGTTCTCCTGTTTCAGCCATTGTGGACATAGGTTCAGCCTCGTTCAAGTACGACATGAGAAGACTCACTGAGATCCTTGCCTTTCCTAAAGCCTGGTACAGAAGGTCTATTATGAGACGGCTCTTCTTAGGCGACCTCAGTACTGCCTCTGCCTTAGACGAAGACTCTTCTACTAAGTATATCATTTGTATTTTTACATATTTTTAAAAAGAAAAATATAATTTATAATTAAAAAAAAAAGCCTATGTTGTGCAAACGTACCAAAAACTGAGTTATTGTAATTTATTTACATTTCATTATCGTTAATATTTTGCTATTTTTACTTTACTATAAGTAGAGTACAAAAGTAAGTGATATTCAAAAAATTTGATCTCGAGATTTTGACAGATTTACATGTTTTGATGTTCCCAAAGTTGTTTTATGGCGTCAGACATTTCTACAGAAATAGTTAAAGCTAATGAATGTAACTAGTTTATAACGATAGTCAAACAAAAATAAAACTTAAAATCAATTAGTTGTCAAGAAGTTTAATATTATGGTTTTTGAGGATTAGGTCCCAAAAGTTAATTACTCCAGATTACTCGCCGATGTTTTACTGAAATTTTTCGACATTCTCAAGGCTTTTTGAAGCAAAACTATTTACGACACCCAGCTTTAGAATAGGTTTTGATGTATTTCTATTAAAGTAAGTATCATACTTTGAGTGTTTGTTCTTATTGTTGACCTGTTTTGGAACACGTTCCAGCTTAGAGATCGTACTGCTCTTTTAATAGACTTAAATCATCTAGTGCCAAAAATGGTCATGTGAAAGACCAGCACACAGGTATAAAGCTTTATAATTCTAAAAATTACCTCTAAGGAATAATAACGTAAAATATAATCGTATCATTTCATTTGGATTAGCACTAATAGAAGCGAGTGCTCATTAGCACTGTTAAAACTCATAACAACCCGAATACGACAGCTTTTCACAAACTGTTTGACAAGATTTACTGGTTTTCTCACCTACTTTGCCATTCAGTAATTCAGAATAACGACCCTGTGTTTAAAAGGCTACGGATAAGACGTTTATCTATTCGTTAGATGTTTTAACTTTTTCTTTAATACTCAATGATATTGCTAAACTATATTATTCCTTTATTATTTTAATTTATCAGTAGTTTCTTATATATCAAAGAGATATTTTTTCCAAAACCATATTTTTTTTATGTATAAAAACGAGTTCAGCATCGAAAAAAAGTAATTCGCAGAACAAAGAAATACACTTACTAACTCAAATTTTTGGAAAATCCGTCTTCAGGGGAAAAGAGAGAGGAGACCATGCTCGGCTGTAGAAACAACGGCGTGAAACCGACCCGGAAGTAGTTAGTAAGTGGGTTTCTTCGTGAGTTCAAAATCGAAGAAAAGTAACTCACAGAGTAAAGAAACACATTTAGAAACTCAAATCTTCGGGCAATCAGTCTTCAGGAGAAAATTTGAGTTTCTTTATTCCGTGTGTCACTCTTCTTTTATTTTGAACTTTTATTGTGTCCGGTTTGGATCGTCTTTTCGTTTTTATAGGGGATTTATGTGTTAAAATAATCATTGTAGGGTAAAAATCTAATGAAATGGTCTCCACATATAAAACTTTTAATGATATAAACAACGCGTTTCGAACACGTAGTGTTCTTCTTCAGGCATTAACTAAAAAAAATACAATGACACCAGAGAGTTATCTATAGTACAAAGTAAATAAGTACAAAAATTAATATAAAATAAAATAAGGCAGAAAGTACGAACCTTAGGGTGAGGGCCTCTGAATAAGACTGACTGGAAATGGAAAGGACATGGGTGGGGGTATATAGGGTACATCTGTTTCTTATTAGAGCAGGTAGAGTTTTCTCTAAAGTTAGGCTGAGCCTTTACATTTTCTTTAGACTAAGTGTAGGAAACATATTGAAAAAATAACACACAGAGCTATAACGAAATATAAACCAAATACATGTATAAGGAGGAAGTAGAACTTTTTTTTTTTTTTTTTTTTTTTTTCCTCCTTATACATGTATTTGGTTTATATTTCGTTATAGCTCTGTGTGTTATTTTTTCAATATGTTTCCTACACTTAGTCTAAAAGAAAATGTAAAGGCTCAGCCTAACTTTAGAGAAAACTCTACCTGCTCTAATAAGAAACAGATGTACCCTATATACCCCCACCCATGTCCTTTCCATTTCCAGTCAGTCTTATTCAGAGGCCCTCACCCTAAGGTTCGTACTTTCTGCCTTATTTTATTTTATATTAATTTTTGTACTTATTTACTTTGTACTATAGATAACTCTCTGGTGTCATTGTATTTTTTTTAGTTAATGCCTGAAGAAGAAACTACGTGTTCGAAACGCGTTGTTTATATCATTAAAAGTTTTATATGTGGAGACCATTTCATTAGATTTTTTACCCTACAATGAGTAAATACCACATAATAACAGATTGCACTACATTAGAATTAAAATAATCATATTCAAATTTTATAAATAAAATTTAAATAATTTATTTGTATATGTCCATGTAAAATTAATTGAATTTTGTATATAAGTAAGTTTGTAAATAATATTACAATTATTATTTTGTATATATATAATTGTAAATAATTCATGTGTATACTTAAATGTAAAATTTATTTAATTTGATCTGTAAATTAATTTTAGTTTAAATTAAAATTAAAGGAATTGAATTTAGGTTGTGAGATATGGTGATACATTACTAAACAGCTTTATGCTCACTCTAGAAATTGTTCTTAAAAATGTTCCATTTTCAATGCAATTATAGTTTTTGATGCATTGGAAATATTTCTTATTGTTTTATTTATATATTTTCTATTGTTGCAGTGTACCAAAGGAGAATGGAAGTGAGAGAAATTCCGTGCTGCACGACAAATTGGTGTATAATTCTGATTCGACTACGAAAACTGTTCTATACAATTTAGGTAAATTATTCTCTTCGTGGCTCTGTATGTATGTATGTATGTATGTATGTTTGTACCTTATGCATTCGGCCTACAATGGACCTTTTTCAAAAATTCTTTTGCAAGGCACTTTCTATAGGTCTTGGGTTGGTTTTAGGATATTAAACTCTGGGGGGCAGCCTAACCCAGCCCCCCTAGGGCCCTATAATAGATAAGGTTTGCTGTATAACCTGTTTGTTTACATTTTGACTTTAATTGGTAATGGCAACCGCAGGTAGGTTATTCTTTGTGATAATATTTCCACATGCTTTGTTCAATTATTTTTTCGATACAATGCTTCTTCATAAACAAATAATATTTCATCAAAATATTGTTATTCAAACTTTTAAGAGACAATTTTGTTTACTGATATAATTTTAATTGGACATTTTAAAACTGTGTGAAGTCATCAAATTGAAATCATTGAATGAAATGTAATGTGATATGGTTTACCCTCTTCAACTACGAGTAACTGGTTCCTAATTGAAACGATTTGGGGGTTTAAAATTCGTATCATATTTAACAGATAAGACATATCACATTTAATGAGCTTAGACTTCTTTCAAATTTCTTGATGTATTGTTCGGCAAAAAATATTCTTTTTATTATTTGTTTAATCTAATCTATCAACTTCCAATATTATTAGACAATGTGTGAAATTTATAATCACTGTTAGATTATATATTTTTTGCGTAATCTATAATTTTAATTCTGTATTAATTTCGTTTATCTCAAAAAAGTTAAGTGTAACGGAACTATAGTAAAATTTAAATTGTTTTCGTTATATGTAATTTATTATTAGAGTTGAAATTAAATTGTTTCCCGGGTAAAGCCGGGTAGATCAGCTAGTTTAGGTAAATTATAGCAACAGTAGCAATATTGTAATTGTTTTTGTAAGAGTAATGATACAGTCAAACTTGGCATTGACTTTTACTAAGGTTTTACTTAAGGTATTAAAGGAATTAATTTTTGTACCTTCAGAAAGGAGGAAAATATTATTGAAAGTGCACTCATAAAGAACTTCTATGGAAATTTAATAAACAATAGTCCGGGACTTTACAAACTAGATGAAATATTAATAAAAGAAATAAGTAAGCAGATCAAGACTCCTTCAATTTTAGGAACATTAAATTTAGACAGGGATGTCAGCAATCCTGAAGACTTCAATCAACCTGGTTAACTTGTTATTATATTTTTTTTTTTTGGTTCATTTAGCTCTCTGATGATGTTGTAACGAAAGACCTTAGAGCATTTTAATTAATATATATTTGTTTATTGCGGTGTTTAATTCATATAGTATATCAAGAGTTATTGCTGATTATTAATTTATATATATATATATATCACTCAAAATTTGAAAAAAAACGATCCAAACTGGACGAAAATCAGCTCAAAAACGAAGAAAAGCAACTCACAGAGAAAGAGACACACTTACAAACTCAAATTTTCGGATAATCCGTCTTCAGGAGAAAATAGAAAGGGTGTACCCAAAATTGGGTACAAAATTACTCCAAAAGGGAAACCAAAATTGGGTTTCCTGCCGTTGTGTTTCCGGCGTGCTTGTACACCGTACACCCTTTCTATTTTCTCCTGAAGACGGATTATCCGAAAATTTGAGTTTGTAAGTGTGTCTGTAAGGCGTGCTTGGTCGCCTTTTCTATTTTCTCCTGAAGACGGATCATCCGAAAATTTGAGTTTGTAAGTGTGTCTCTTTCTCTGTGTGTTGCTTTTCTTCGTTTTTGAGTGAATATATATATTATATGATAAACGAAATGCGATCTAGGAGGACTGATAACACTTAAACGCTTGCATAGAATGGGTTATCTATATATAGAATCAAGATCCAAACCACAGTAAGGTCTGATTCTGGAATCAGCGCCCTTAAGTTATATAAAAACTGTTAAAACATCTTATGCACCATGTCAACAAATTTTTGTTGTTGTCGAGTGTTATAATTTTTTTTTAAATCTTTTTTAACCTAATGGAATTTATGTTTCTCCATTTGTTTGTTAAATTTAAAATAAATACAAATGTTAGATTACATATTTAAACATTGAAATGATTTATTTTTGTTCGTTCAAAATAAAAAATATAAATATTGTTATTATATTTGGTGACTGGTAATCTTTTTTTCAGAAGAGACGAATGGGGACTCGAGTCCTGGAGGACCTCCTGCCTGGGAGACTCTGGTACTTTTTGCTGTCCATTTCAAAAGACTCAATGTGCATATGAACATGGGCAACGTTATGGGCAATGTAATGTGAGTCGCACTGCACAACTTTCATCTTGAGTGAAAGTATTTTCTTATATTATTAGACTATAAACTCATTATTACTCATAAATTTTCCTTTAAACTCAACCAGTTTTGGAACATCATATTAAAGGGGTTTAAAGATTTTATTGTTTTTGTAGTTAGTCTGTTTAAAATTGATATTGATATAGCTTATCGACCACTGATTCTTGAAATACAAAATAGGTTTTGAAGATTCAGTTGAAAAATTAATTACTCCAGATAATATTTCATATATTGGTATAGCTTATCGACCACTGATTGTTCAAATACAAAATAGGTTTTGAAGATTCAGTTGAAAAATTAATTACTCCAGATAATATTTCATATATTGGTATAGCTTATCGACCACTGATTCTTCAAATACAAAATAGGTTTTGAAGATTCAGTTGAAAAATTAATTACTCCAGATAACATAGCATATATTGGTATAGCTTATCGACCACTGATTCTTCAAATACAAAATAGGTTTTGAAGATTCAGTTGAAAAATTAATTACTCCAGATAATATTTCATATATTGGTATAGCTTATCGACCACTGATTCTTCAAATACAAAATAGGTTTTGAAGATTCAGTTGGAAAATTAATTACTCCAGATAATATTTCATATATTGGTATTGCTTATCGACCACTGATTCTTCAAATACAAAATAGGTTTTGAAGATTTAGTTGAAAAATTAATTACTCCAGATAATATTTCATACATTGGTATAGCTTATCGACCACTGATTCTTCAAATACAAAATAGGTTTTGAAGATTCAGTGGAAAAATTACCAGATAACTCACCGACGTTTTGCCGAAAATTGTTGAGCATTCTCAAGGCTTTTTGAAGGGAACCATTTACCTATTAAGTACGTTTCTTCTTTTTGTATAATGACTGTTATCAAAAATAAGTTTAATTGACTTGTAACATGTAATGGTGAGTTATTCACACCATCATAATGAATGACCCATGATGTGTGATCCTTGATACATCACAATCACAACATTTCACTGAGTATACAACCATTACTGTTACTATTATAAGCACTGGGACTCTTTAATTTTGAAAATTTGATATTGTTCAGTGTGTTTAGGTTTTTCTTGAGCTAATTTACAGTCTATTTATTCCATAAAGCTTTTTTTAATTGTTCAGGAAACCATTGATATAAACTAAACAGCTGGTAGTATATATTGAACAAACTATTCAATACTTGAAAAAGACATAAAAGAACTAAATCACTAAAGAAATATTTATATGGTAGGCTGATGACAAAGGACCTCAAGTCGGAAGGAAGGCTGTCCATAGGTAGCAGTGGTCATAAGAACATGTACATCGCCCTGGGCCTCGTCGGAGCCAGTCTTGACGCTAAAGGAGGCATTGTTGGAGGAACTATTGATCTTACCAGTATCGACACTTTCGGTAAGTTATCAATTTCTGGAGTATTTAAATACTGTTGTAATTGGTATTTTTAAATAATACACACACACACCTGTTGCTGTATATTTGTTACCTAACTGGTAGGTTAGATTTCAGTTAAAAGAGAACCCACACAGGCCATAAACTGACTCCTTGTGATAGCACAAAATGAATAGAGCTATTTCCACCCCTCCTCCTCCATCCCTTCTCTCACTAGTTTATTTGAACCAGGGGTCCTCAATACGTCGATCGCGAGGCCAGTAGTGGTAGATGGCATACAACTTTGAAAAAAAAGTGTGTGTGTGTGTTTTGATCCTCCTGTAAACCCTCTGTCTTTGAGCACAATGAAAAGCTACAAAAAACAACTGTATTATTATTTTTTTTATTTTTATTTATTTATTTTTAATTATTATTATTATTATATGGTAATTACAAAAACATGTTTTGAGCTTATTTTGTTGTAATATTGGCTCATACAGTAATGCAAGGTAAGAATCTTCAATAAATTTTAAAATAACATACTCTTTTATGGTTCGGTAGATCATTTTGATTGGGTCATTTTATAAGTAGCTCGCATACTGGAAAAGTGTGAGCACACTTGGTTTGAACCATCTCGAGAAAACAGTAAACTTGACTAGATTCGTGATACCAGTATATCATTAGTTGTGCAATCCGTAATTGTATGGTATTTACTCATTCTGAGGTAAAATGGATAAACCAACAAAAGTCTCCACACAAATGAAGTTTTATTCAACGCGTTTCGAACACTTTGTGTTCATCATCAGAAAGACACTATAATACAAATTATATCTAATTAGTTACAAAAATTAGAGTGAAATAATAAAAAATAAAATTCAAATAAGAGAATTCAAGACATCCCCAATGATGTGGTACTGACGGGTTGGTCAAGTGAAAACAACTAGTAGGAAACTGATCCCTTGCGAAAGAGTGGGAATAGGCAGGCATATAGGAAATAAGGTGACAAAGGTTTCTGGTATGCTTGAAAGCCGTTAACTGAAATAGAGAAGGCCAGAACCAATAATTTAGAGGAAAGAAATTTTTTTTTTTAATTTATTTTTTAATTTAAAAATGTTACATGTTTATTTTTTAAACATGTAATTTTGTCAAAACCCTCAAGATCGATTTTTTTTCATAATTTACTTATAGTAAAGCAATAAAAAGAATATTAATAAGAAATTTAGGTATATATTGGAACTACTTATTTAATAGGTTCTTAAACCCAGGAACTTCCACTTTGATCAGTCCTACTTGAAGATGCCCTAAGTACGAATCCGGTTGGATGTCTACAACAACGATTGATATATGATGTATGATGGGTTTTGTATGTATGATATATGATAGATTTTTATAATAAAGTGATGATTTCGCTTTACAGTCACAGTGAAGGAGGACCCCGGCACAGAGCCTGACCACACTGTCGGGCTCAAGTTATACAGCTTGGAGTTTCGCCTCGACTACATGGGCACAGCTGTATTAATGACCAGAGTCTCTCTTCTTGAAGTCATATTACGAGACGAATGGAATACTTCATCATTGTCTGTCTCTCATACTCGAAGGTTATCATCAAATCAATTTCATTATTTATAACTTTTTTTTTTCTCATCTTCAGCAATATTTTACAATTCTTTTGATTTTTAGTCGTTTTGTGAATGAAATCTATATACTTATAAAACTCTGTTGTTCTTCTTTGAATGTTTGTACACAGGTGACAATCGGAAAAACTGTTAATTCCAGTTGTTTATGACGAATTATTAATAAATATTAAAGAAAACAGTCAGTAATATATCAATTTACAAATAACAGTATTAAAAAGAAAGAAGAATGAAAAATAAATTCTCTCAACATAAGTCAAGTAAAATTAACTACCCCAGATGTAAAATCTATTTATGTTACAGAATAAACCTGACTAGTTTTTCTGCGAAAGATCTCAGTCCCAGTAATTGTTGTTTAGACGATGTTCGTTTTGTTTCACGTGTTTACTGTTAATTCGTGTTACAAATATATATATAAAACAAATTTCATTTATCAGGAATCGTTCAGTTTCCCAGGTTCAAATCAACAAATGTCAGCTTAAATACGAATGTTCTAAGACCGGGGGTGGGCAACTTCTGGCACGCGTGCCAAACTTGGCACGCCGATGACTTGTCTCTGGCACGCAAGAGCACAGGTTACCCTTAGCACAGATATAAGCACATGTTACCCTAAGCACAGACAAAAAAAAAACTACTTTCCATGGGGTATGACAGTATATGTACGTCCTGGTGGTGAAGAGGTTTAAGCTATACGAAGCTAAATAGGTCTCAAGAAAAAGAAGTTTATCTTGTTTCCATAGTTACCTTCTTTTTTTAAAAGGTTAAATAATTTTTTCTGTTTTTTTTATACTATGTTTTGACTGTAATGAGGTAATTTATTATTTTTTCGTTTAAAAAGTTCTAAAGAGATACCAAATATGTTCTAAAAAAAAAAAAATGGCTGACACGTGGAAAAAGTTTGTGTCAGAGACTTGGCTGATTTTGGCACGCACTCTCAAAAAGGTTGCCCACCGCTGTTCTAAGGTAATATTATAGAGACATTCCTTTCATTAATGTTATTTTATGTTGGGTAAAATAAATGGAATACTTCAATTTACGTTTTGTTAGTTTTAAATATACTTGATTGAGTATATACCTTGAATTGATGTTTCATTTATTTACGTAATAAAAGAAATATTTTTTCTTTTTATTGATTGTTTGTTTTATTAAATATATTTATTGTGTATATATCTTTAATTATGTTAATAATACAATATAAACTGCTTGGACCACATAAAAATCTTTGTTTTCATGACACAATAACAAGAAATAACAATAACAGTTATTCCTGTCAATCAAATTCAGTAAATGTATATTGTTAACCATTGCTATAATTTCTTAATACTGAGTATCACAAGGTGTCATGGCTCCTCTAGTTTAATATAAATGTAACAGATCTTAATTATAATAGTTATAGCCTAAGATTCTTACGCAATCTGTTTACCAGCGAAACCATAAAGGTAGTTACTAAGTTCGAAAAATATCGACTACGTACTTCACAATTTGCAACTAGTCTTGAAACTCTTGCCAATATCAAAGTGAGATCTTTGCTGAATCACTGTATTTATAACTCATTGGAAATGTATTTGTGTTCGTAATACTATGTACTAGTTGAAATAAAAGTTTTTTTTATAAGGTGGTGAAATGCATTTACTGACATAGTACTGGGCTCCTAGTTAAAACAGATTACTAACTAAACACCCACTTTTCTACTAATAAAACTTTAGTATTATACTAAATATTATTATTACACTAATAGTTTGAGTATATATATGAATGGTCCGAAATGTCTAATTATTTCTGACAAATATTTTGTTTTCTTTAGAATATAAACAAGTTTGGAAGAAAACAGAAGGGATTAAATAATTTTCGAGGTAAGAGGGATATTTTTCTCACGAGGTGCTATAATCCTTTGTGTTTCGATCAATAAATGTATTGCTACTATTATCAACAAAATCTATGTCAAATATTATTATATTCTTTAGGATAGAGTTATAAATAATATGATAGATTTATCTGAATTCACTCAAGTCATCTTTAAATAATGACTCAGATGTTTTAATTTTGATTATAATGGTTGTTAATATATTTTTTTTTTTACAGGGATGCCCAAATTTTTGTCCATGGAGATCTTGGCTGGGATCAGCTTCAAATGATGATCTCCAAGTCTACCACTGTAGATCTACTTAAGATGTACTCCAAACTGGAGGAGTTCTTCCTGCAACAGTTTAACAGCAGTAAAAGGGTGTTTTCATCACTGGGACGAGCTGATGGTCGAGCGACAAGAACTAATTACAGGAAGAAAATCAACAGCCAACAAGATACTCCAGGTAGTGAATATGAACTGGATAATTGTTAAACAACTAATTGTAATTTGATTCAAATTAGAAAATTAAAAGAGCAGAAATAAAGTATTAAAGAGAAACTTTATGCAAGTTCATATGTATATTTAAACATCCACCGTCATTAGGAGAAGTAACAAATATCAAGAGATACTGGAAAAGTAGTACTCTATCAACCTCTGCACGCTACTTGAGATTCGCTCTTTGTTTCTGTGACGAAGAATACGAAAATATAGGTGCCAGTTTATTTGGTTTCGAATGCACTCGTGTATAATGATTTCATACTATAAATGTCTAACTGCAGTAGGATATTAAGATTCGGACTTAGATTTTAGCTTTAATTTAAATTAGATTTAAAATTAGCTCTATTTAATACTTTTTTCTTCGGGTTTATAATAAAACAATTATAAATTGAGTGATTTTTGAGGCAGATATTAGGTTGATAAATTTTGTTTTTAAGTCAAACTGGTTTCAGGGTGTGAGTCAGGTCGTCACCACAGACACTGGCAAAATGCCTTGAGGCTAGCCTCCCTGAGTGCTCTACTAGGAGGCACATTGGACCTGCATGGGAAGAACATCTCCCTCGCTTGCTTCCATGGAATCAACTTCAAGTCAAAGTCCTGGGCTCTGTTCTCACTTAAAGAGCCTTTTATATCCTTTTCAACTGAAGCCCAACAAGTTCCCAATCCAGAAGGTAAAAAATACTTCTTGTATAGCTAGCTTATATTACATACATTTATTTATTTATTACCAACAGAAAAAAAAATCACAAAAAACAGCAAACGTTTCACAGTAAACTATAGTTACAGATTAAAGGGACGAAAACACACTTACAGCCTCTAATTTTTGGTCGAACCATCATCAGGAGAGTAGAGATAGGAATATTAAGCGCACTTGCGAAGCTATGGGTGGATATATATATAGTAGTAATATATATATCTAATATATTAGATAAATTACCAAATATTCGTAATAGTAGTGCTAATTGTAAAACAATCATGTTGTAGCCCTGAAGATGACATAAATATATGTCGAAACGTCGGCAAAAGGACTAGTTTAAAATCATTCGACTCAAACCTCAAAAATATATATATATAAAACTTAAATTTCGCAAAACACGACACAGAAAAAAGAAGAAAAATCACAGCTATTAAATTCTCAATATTTCGAATTGTTGTTCATCAGGAGTAGGCTAGAAGAGAGGATGAAGTGAAAGAGATCTCCCCACATCGAAGAACGGAGTGCGAAAAAAAAAGAACAAGATCTTTCAACCGTAACAAGCGGTCTTCTTCAGAGTCAAAAACCCAACCCAACTTAGTTGAGTTTTTGACTCTGACGAGGACCGCTTGTTATGGTTGAGAGATCTTAGTCTTTTTTCCCAATTTCATAGTGTGGTTTGATAATTAATTGTTTTTTCACATGTTTATGCGTAATCATATATATATGGTGTGTTATCTAATCGGGATTCGGTCAAATTTTCTAGGTTCAAAAATCAAACTCTCATGGCCGACGTTTCGGTTTTATTTTAAAACCTTTTTCATAGACCTACAAAGTATAATAAGAAATCACATATGATCATCCACCAATATAAACAATATGAAAATTAATGGTTACAACTTATATTATAAGCAGAAGTAGTTTAGAGATAAATAAAACAACATAACTTACAGAAGTAAGAATTTTTTTACTAAGAAAATGAAATTTACATTATTTAAAGGAACAACAATCTTAAACGGACAAAACTTTCGACTAGACTAATAAGATAACGTTACAAGTAACCTCAACACTGTTCACTCAAAGGAACTAAATAAATCAAATTTCACTAAAACTCAGCACAACACTCTAGAATAAATGACAATTACTGATAAGATTGCAAAACATTCATGTTCCAATGTAGTTAGTTAAATAAACCTGCCAAGACTTGTTAGATTCCTCCTAGCCCCGTCCCGTCTCGACCAACACTACTTATATTCTCAGTCCTTCCTAAGTCACTCCCGTTGATCAGCATCTCAAGAGTGCAGGTAATTGAAAATCATTGTTACTTATGAATTGGTTCATGTTTCAATATGTTCTCATGTTCTATTAAGGTTCAGCACTAATTAAGTCATTTTCATAGTAATTCCCTTGTTCGAAACCTCATTAGTGTAATTCAACATTCATATATTATATTCAATTTCAAATATTTCACTTTAATGTTCTCAAAACTCACAGATTTTGATATAAACCTGAAGAAGATACTAAGTGTTCGAAACGCGTTGTTAGTTTTCATATTAATTTGTGTGTGTGTGTGTGTGTGTGTGTGTGTGTGTGTGTGTGTGTGTGTGTGTGTGTGTGTGGAGACGTAATTTTTTTTGAAATCCCCCAAATGTTTGAGTAAATACCGCACTATAACAGATTGCTGATAAGATGTGTGAAGTAAGTTGGTTTGTGTTGCAGGTCACGGAGTTGACTCCCACATCGTTGAAACCTTGACCCTCAGTCTTGGGCTGGCTGTTGAACAGCAAGCAGCCACGGCACATCACCACTCCATGGCCACCGTCTGTCGAGTCTCCAGAAACATCGTCTTTCCTCCTCAGTTCAAAACACTTCACGAATGGTTTCATTATGCCTTCTCCTGTTCCAATATTGATGGTAAATATCCTACGTTTCCTAGAGGGAATATCTCTGTACCTTTAGGCTCAACAGCCATAAGTTGTTACTTGTCTTTAGAATTAAGTTCTCTTCAGCAATATTGAATACTCCATGGTTCTAGTTTTAAGTATTTTTTTTTTATATGTTATAGTACCTACGTTATTTGTTACCGTTTTTGTTGCTACAACCTAAGGTATTGATGCTCCCTTGTATCTTTGAGGCTCCGTTCATAATACAGTATCACCTGTATCATCCATCCTTCAGCACGCATCACAAAAAACCTTAGATTGGTGGCTGGGATAAAAGGAGGGGATTTGGGGATTAGGAAGGATGTGAAACGAAGGTGGTAAGACCCAGCCCCTGAACGCCTTCTCGTTTGTCCTTGCATATAGCAAGTTAACATGGTAGCCTTGTGAAGCCCGAACATCGGGTTTGAGTGTTAGAGGCTATTAGAGGTGCTTAATCACTCTATTACTACCCCATCTTTGTGATACTGTTGTTATATTTTATAAAATATTGTTATATTATTATTGGTTGTAGCCAAAAAAAAGGTACTTGCTTACAACGTAATACTTTAAAACACTACTAAAACAATTTGTGCTTTTTTATGCCTCCATATTATTCTCACTCACATATGAGTCAAACTTGGTATTTGATGCTTGCCTATTATTAAATTCTAACTAACATGTGAGTCAAACTTGGTATTTGATGCTTGCCTATTATTAAATTCTAACTAACATGTGAGTCAAACTTGGTATTTGATGTTTGCCTATTATTAAATTCTAACTAACATGTGAGTCAAACTTGGTATTTGATGCTTGCCTATTATTAAATTCTAACTAACATGTGAGTCAAACTTGGTATTTGATGCTTGCCTATTATTAAATTCTAACTAACATGTGAGTCAAACTTGGTATTTGATGCTTGCCTATTATTAAATTCTCACTAACATGTGAGTCAAAGTTGGTTATTTCTCTCTTTTATTAGTTTATATCATGAAGGGATTGATACATTGTGGATGATTTGTTCCTTGTTTTGTGAAATCGTTTGACGGATAATTTTCGATCAGATATCTTGAGTTAATTTAGTTTTAACTGCATTTTACTTTTAACTTTGGTGCAATCTGAATTGTTTTTTTTTTTCAGCTGTGGATAGATTTCCTTGCGTGGAAAAAGACAAAGACTGCGGTGGAGATGCCGGAGGAGCTATTGGAAGAGCGAGAGCTGCCAAGCTAGCTGACCCCAACCACACCAGGGAGGTCATCTTCGCTTTGCCTCCTTTCCAGACGGTCTTGAAAACCGAGCACCTTCAACCCTACTCTTCTTCTCCTTCAGGTCTTATTGCCAGCTTTCAACTTTTCAAAACTCATCTTTAAAATTAATTGAAAACCATATAAACTCTGGCCGTTTTGATGGAAAAGCCTGCCTATTACTTTACTATAAGTAAAGTGAAAAAAAAATCGATCTTCAGATTTTAATGGAATTATATGTTTTGAGGTTCCAAAAGTCCTTTTATGAAGTTGTTTTCGATGATGTCTGAGTATGTGTGGGTGGGTGAGTATGTTAGCATTGCTTGTACCACGCTACCGGTCCAGAATCTTTGATGGATCAAGTTGATATTTTTTTGAATATAGAATTTTCTTTTTTAACGCAACACCTTAATGAAACTTTTTCTTCTTTAGGTTTTATTGCCAGCTCTTAAATTTTCAAACATCATATTCAAAATTAATTGAAAGCCATTTTATATTTCAAAACTGTGGCCGTTTTGATGAAAAAAGCAGGGCTGTGCAGTCGGACCTGTTAGGGCCGACTCCGACTCTGACTCTTAATTTTTAACAACCGACTCCGACTCCTCTATTTTATAACAGCCGACTCCGACTCCAGCTTAGACTCGAACTCATCTTTTTATTATTAAAAAACAGATGACAGGTGGCTAATAATAATAATTAGTACTTTGTAGTAATAATAATGATAACATTAATTAGCAAGTTTTAAAAAATAATCGTTAACTTTCAATTACTGCAAAGTAATTGACTTAGTACAATGTACTTTGTTTACATTGACTTAGAAATTTTTTAACTGAATGGACTGAAATAAAATTAAAGTTTAGTGGTTTAATGAAATAATTTGAAAAGATTTCACGACTTAATATGAGATGTAAGAAGAATGAAATTATACATTTAAAAAATTTACGCCAGTCAAACTTATAACGCCTATGCTTTCCATGGTATGATGAATTTGTCTAACAAAATACTTTAATCAATCTATATGTTGCACGCTTGAACAAAACTTAATATCAGATGTATATTTTCTTGTGTTTACAAATGATATTATCTTTTGGGTAATATTGTATAAAGAATGGACTCTGTTGTTCTATATTACAAAACGGATATTAATTATAAGCAAATTTCTCGGTGATGTTTGTTTTTCGAATGTTTCTGACATTTATAAAACTAAATAAGAATATTTTGAAGCTTCTAAACGAAAACTTTGGCTTAATTTTTCAGTCTAGAAGGTGGTCAAATAAAGCATTAAATGTAACAGATCCACTGGCCATATAATGTTTGAGACAGTCATGAATGAGATCCACTGGGTATGGGAACAAAAGCCATGTTCTCCTGTAAAAGATTGTTTCGTACAGGAACATTTCGTACAAAACACAAAAGTGTTATTACTGCTGCGATAATACCAAGGATACTATATGTTTCAGTTGTGTGATATACCAAAATAAGCTTTTATATTAATAACTGGTTCAATTACTATCTATACTACCGCCAGGAATCCAACGAATATATCTGCGCACTATAGTGGACGTGGTAACTAGCAATTCCAGACTAGAGACAGACCTTCTTGCTTGATTTCTGTGCTACTATAACTTCGACTGTCAGTAATTCATACTTATATCGGATATTAAGTTCGTCTATACAGTAATGATGTTATTCGCGGTCATGTGGTCCTGTTGGTTATAGTTTTTCTTAGTCCATGACTGTTTTCAGTCATGGATTGAAAAAATGGTCAGTGGATGAAGTAATTATTCAGTGAGATTGAGGAAGGTTGGTGGCAGGATTGAGAGCTTGTACAAGGAGGTTTGGATGAGTAGGTAGTTTGTGTGTCTTCATTGGTAGTAAGTCGGGTGATTATATCTCTATGATTCAATTTTCAAATCATAGTGAATATGAACATTTCGGGCATACCAAGGAGCCCTAGCTATAAGGCGGGCACACTTATTCTGAACGATCTGGATACAAGCCTTGTTTGTTGGTGCAGCTCTAAACCAGACAGAGCATTCATAAGTCATAGCCAAACGAATAACGTCGTTACAGACAAGGTCCTTGACTGAATCGGCCTCCAGGAATGAAAGACTAATAAACAACTCCTATTTAGGCATTTATATTATGTCTAAATAGGACATTAAATAACCAAGACGTTTGATATTATATTTACTTATAGTAAAGAAAACAGTACTTACAGCCTTGAACAGGCAAGGCCAGATATTTTGTATTAAATTAGGTTTTTTGTATTCTACCATCAAATGTCCTACCAAGAAGGACATTGGTAGTATTTTTCTCCGGAGGGAAAAATATCTGCTTGAACTAATTAATTAATAATTTTTTATAAGTTTATGTCATTTTCATGTACACAAGTAATAAATAAGTGAGGAGTCGGAGTCGGCTGATATCTTCCGACTCCTCAAGGTAGAAAATATGACCGACTCCGACTTCAGGGCCCTGGAAAAAATCTATATTGAATTTAGAGTTTAATGTTTTTTTTTTAATGGAATACCTTCAATGAAACTCTTTTTTTCCTTCAGCTCTCAACTTTTCAAACCTCATTTTCAAAATTAATTGAAATCCATATAAACTCTGGCCGTTTTGATGAAAATGCCTATTTTTAATTTAGAATTAAAATTTTTTTTTAGATGTAACATACATCTGCTATATACTAATTATTCTACATAAATTTGTGATTTGTATCACTACTTTTTTATTTATACAAGTTTTAGTAAATAATTTCACTTTTTGAGGCTTTTTGACATGACATATTTAGACTGGTGAACAGTCATTTGAAAACTGTGAAGTAGAATTTGTAGATTGTTGTCTAATGATTGTTTCTAAACTAAAAACACAAATGAAATTAAGTATTTTTTTAATTTTGTTTGACAGATAGCAAACCAGTTGTCCTTTGCAGTTTCATCACAGAATTTGAAGATCACATCTTTGTTACTGTTGATGCTGAATGTTTCTTCTTCCTTCATGACTTAATAACTTCTTATTTGAGAGAAAAAGATAAAACAGTTAGTATATTTGTTTTAAAGAAAACTTTGTTTGTACACCTTTTTTTGTAGTCTAAGAATGTAAAAATGAATACTTGACCCATATAAGAAAGCCTACCGCTGAAGCTAAGCACATTCATTTTATCGTCTATATTTAGTATTCAATCTACCCTAACCTAGTTCTGTTACAAATTTCAGTTTTACCTACTTCATAAAGTATGGAATTTCTGAAATTTGAACTGTTATTTAACTATATGATGATTATGAACATAGTATGGGAAACCTGAAGTATTTTTACTGCAGGTCAGCAATCTCTAAGGCAGTAATCAATAATCCGGGACAATCAGTTAACCGGCATTATTTTCGCTGCTGTTCGCTTACATTGGTGTCGCTGTTCACGACGTAAAAGAGGCGGTTTATTGAAACACAGGCAATCTTTTCCTATGTGATTTTTAAGCTTTATTTTTGTAAAGCAAGACTAAGATCTTTCAACTGAAATTGGGTTTTTGACTCTGACGAAGACCGCTTGTTACGGTTGAAAGATCTTAGTCTTGTTTTCCCATTTGTTATTGTAGTTTGATCATTGATTGTTATTTCACGTGTATATGTGAAATCTTTATATATATATATATATATATATATATATTAGTATAGGTTGGCAGCAAATCTTGGAGGCATATTTTCTTGAAATGTACCGCAGCTTCGGCATTAACGACTTTCAAACTAAGCTGTTCCAGTCTCCTGACAGTCTTACGAATACAAGGTGGTAATTCCCAAATAAGTTGCCGAAAGGACATTGAGACACTTTTTTGAAACACTTTAATAAATATGAACAATTTTAAGACAGCTGAATCACTTCGAACTGAATCATATTGAAAACAACATCACAGATAAAGAATTTGACATATCTTACAAGACTTACTTGTAAAAACTAGCTTTCGACTATTCTTTAGTCATCATCAGGTTAGTCTTGCATTTTCCAAATTCTTAGATTAAAATCACAGAAATCGAATAAAAGAATTTCACAGAAAGTTTACAACTAAATAAGGCTTTGAAGATAGCGGTTATCACTGGACGTACGAAGTGTAATCTAGCGTGTAATACCAAGCATGAGAATTTTTGAATGTAGTTATAAGAAAAATAGGGATGCTAATTGATTGGCCTACGATGAATAGTAAAGCTTTTATATTTAGTAACTTGTTAGTTCTTCCAAGTATCGCTAGATTGCACTTTGTACTTAGTTCTTCCAAGTATCGCTAGATTACACTTCGTACGTCCAGTGATAACCGCTATCTTCAAAGCCTTGTTTAGTTGTAAACTTTCTGTGAAATTCTTTTATTCGATTTCTGTGATTTTAATCTAAGAATTTAGAAAATGTAAGACTAACCTGATGATGACTAAAGAATAGTCGAAAGCTAGTTTTTATAAGTTAGTCTTGTAAGATATGTCAAATTCTTTATCTGTGATGTTGTTTTCAATATGATTCAGTTCGAAGTGATTCAGCTGTCTTAAAATTGTTCATATTTATTAAAGTGTTTCAAAAAAGTGTCTCAATGTCCTTTGGGCAACTTATTTGGGAATTACCACCTTGTATTCGTAAGACTGTCAGGAGACTGGAACAGCTTAGTTTGAAAGTCGTTAATGCCGAAGCTGCGGTACATTTCAACAATATATATATATTATCTTTTGTTAAGAAACAGGTATCAGCTAAGTTTGGTGTCATTTTTAATAATGTATGTGTTAAGGAAGGACTGCTGCAAAAATTTACAAATAGTTTAATAATAAATGTGCTGCGTACCTCCATCAATACTGTCATACCACTATTTAATAGTATCATGCTGTGTTAATACTACGTTTTCAAATGATTCATATTATGTTTATTTCTTGCAGATTAACAGTGGACCGTCTAGTTCTGCGAGAGGTCAAAGCCCTGTCGAAAACAGAGCCAAAGAAGAGCCGAGAGCTGTTCAAACGACAGATGTTTTTAATCCAGACTGGAGGTCTTTTGTTTGCAAAACATGGCATCTTGAACCAACTGTTCGGTCAGTTTACGCAACACTTTTGAGTAGAACTACTGTTTGTTTTGTATAGTAGCAGGTATAACTCATATAGCAAGTTAGATTGTGTTAAAACATATATAATCTGAACTGCATTTAACTTTATTGTAATAGATTGTCTTAAAGCGTAATCATTTAATGGCCTGATTAATTCAAATGCGGTTAAGTTATGTATAATAATGATGGTGAGCATTCATTAAATCATTTTGCCTTTTAAATAGTATTTCATATTATAGTCATAAGCTGTCAAAAGCAATTGCGTCTTTAATATTCAAAAAATGTTGAATTCCTTGAAATCTACATTGATTGATAACATAGTAATTATATTTCAAATTTCACCGAAAGCAGAAGTGCAGTTGTTATTGTATGAAACGAATTTCAAATGTTCCGAAAGAAATTAATATTCTTGCATAATTAAAAATTGTCGCAAAGAATATATATATATGTAATTTCCTTCTTTAAGCTTATTCCTTCAATTAGTAGATTGACATAAGACAATTGCTAAAGAGATCAGTTTTAATTAAAAGATAGTATAAATTATAAATCATAACAAACTGTCCAACAGATAGAAATAATCTACTTACTTACTTAATAGAAATAAATGAGAAACAGTTCAATAAATAACGATAGAAATAATAAGCCTCCAATCGTGTCTATCGACATATGATATGGATGTTGTGCTGGTCCTAGTTTTGACAACAACCTGACTACTCTATTTGTTCTTGTTTTAATATTTATACATAGGTTTTGCACAGTTTTTGAATAATAGCATCCATATTCTTAAAATAATAAAAGGGGCGTAACGTATTTCCTATTTGGTTCGAGCCATTGTGTCGAAAATGTTTATGTATTTTGTCAATAATTTATTTCCCAAAATCTTCTAAGATATAAATTCTTTTACGATCTTTCAGAACTTTCAAGTTGATACCTCCTTCATTTTTTGATTCTTCAATCGTTTTTGGACTGTCCAGTATATCTTCTAATTGTATCATGTTGACAACTTTTAAAGCATCGTCTTTGTTGTCAAAACATTCAAGAACCGGGTTACGAGATAACGCGTCTGCCTCTATATTATCTCTTTCGGCCTTATAAATTATTTTGAAATTATACTGTGATAGATAAAGCATGAGATCTCTTAGAATACAAATCTAGTACAATACAATACAATACCTAGTACATACTGTTCTAGTACCAGAATCTGTTCTTGATTCTGATTTTGAATGCATTAGGGGTTTTGTGATCGGATTTTACTGTAAATAATTTATCTAATAGATGATAATTAATAATTTTATCTGTTTGAAGGTTATTATCCTGGGGTGGGAATTCGATTGAGCCCTATGGAGTTGACTATATTCTACAAAAGCTCGGCTTCTCTCATGCCAGAACGACAATTCCAAAATGGATGCAACGAGGCTTTATGGATCCTTTAGATAAACTTCTTTCTCTTCTAGTCTATAGAATGATTCAGGTTCCCGTTGAAGTGCGGCCTCCCAAATCATCTCACAGCTAGTCATTTTCCTTAAACCTTACTTACTTTTCCTCAAACATACAAAGTACTTGATTTATATATATATATAGTAAATGTATATTATTTAAAAACTTATTTTTAGGGCTTAAACAATATATAACGAAAAACAGAAATCAACTGTATTCAGTTTGATAATAAGTGATATTATTAATGTATTTTAAATATTTGGGTATGATTCGTTTATCTGGAACACATATTTATCTTTGTTTAACTTATATGAAGTACATTTTTTTAATTTTTTTTTTTTTGTTTGCTAACTAATATCTATGGTGTTTAGTGAGTGAAATGAGTGCTACATTGTGAAACTTTTGCATGAAAAGTGGGTACCATTTACTTAATTGATAAATGTGAGGAAAATTATGATTTTGTTTTCTTATTTTGGAAGAATATAAAAAATCGTCAGAGTTGTTATTTTTCTTAAATCTAACAATTGTTTAAAAAATGGTGTATCTCTGACAAATTTCATGTAAAAACTTCTTCAAAAGTAATAAAGAAATAGAGAAAATAATTTCCCTCATTTTTTTGTGTTTTTTTCGTTTTTTCTTTCTTTGTACTTTTTTTTTCTAATATACTTGATCGTTATTTCAACTTCACAATCCTCAGTTAACAACAGTTTTGAGGTTGCAAAAACATAATTAGATACAATTAATTGGAATTGAATGCAAGATATGTGTAATTTAGAATCGGTTAAGAAGATATAACCTTTTTATAAGCAACTGTAATGTTTTACTTATAAAAAGGTTCTCTATAAAAAAAAATTATGAAAATACGAATGTTTCCCAGCAAAAGTTTTCTTGATGCAGGTAATAGAAAAACTTAACCTAATAGAAATATACATTCTATTGTTGAACAATTTATAATAATGACCAAGTACAAAACTTAAACGAATCACAGGATTATATAAATTACTATAGAAAACATAGTAAACTAATAATAAAAAACATTATTGATTTAACAAATATTTAAGAATTAATATTATAATTTAGCAAGCAGTATAATTTACATTAAAAATAGGTAAAACCGTCATACCTCGTAAGATGATCCTGGAGTTGGAGCGCTTTCAGACGTTGTCCATCTTCGATCGCAACAAACCTACTGAGCTGTTATAAACAATCAGAATACACAAACAAACAGCTCAGTAGGTTTGTTACGATCGAAGCTTCCTGATTGTACCGAAGTCACCGCTAAATAGTTATAACTTTTTTCACTTATTTTGTTATAATATTTATTAAGTTTTATATAGTTATTTATGCAATACTATGCTTCGTTTAAGTTTTTTATTTGCTTATTATTATAGAATATTCAACAAGAGAATATATATTTCTATTACAGTTACTGCTAAATAAAGGGTTTTATTTGTATCAAAGAAAAGTTTTACTTTAGAAAACATTGGTATTTCCATAATTTTTATAAAAGCACGCTTCTTATAAGAGAGAGAACTCTTTTGGTTGCTTATAAAAATGTTATACTGTAATATACATTAGAAATAAAATAGCAAATTATTCAATATATTTCATGATGATGATATAAGATTGTTTCTAAATTATGATAATAGATAATTATTATAAATTCACTGAAGGGGTTCTTGAGGATTTTGGTCATAAACATACAACTCTTGATTATAAGCCGAAGTTTCGCCAAAAGTTGTTTGGCATTTTAAAGGCTAAAAAACAATTTATTAACAACATAAGTAAAGCAAGATAAATACATCCATCCACGGATACCAACCAACAGAAAACAAACCAAACAAACAAAAAATTCAATAACATTGTTTGTTTGGTTTGTTTTCTGTTGGTTGGTATCCGTGGATGGATGTATTTATCTTGCTTTACTTATGTCGTTAATAAATTGTTTTTTAGTCTTGAAAATGCCAAACAAGTTTTGGTGGAAACGTCGACTTATTATCAGGAGTTGTATGTTTATGACTAAAATCCTCAAGAACCCCTTCGGTGAATTTGAAATATCAGTGGTCGAGAAGCTATATCAATAATGATAATTATTATAGTTAATTATTTCTTGTTATATTCAAATTGAAACATTTATAGTTATAAATAATTTCATTTTCATGGCAGTTATATTTTACAAGATCATTATATTTTCATCATGCTTATTAATGGATTTTTCAATATTCTAGCCAAGTATTTCTGCGTCATTATTCCTGATTGGTGGTTTTTAATTATGTTGTAATTTTTAAACAGTAGGTTAAACATATACAGGTTAAAACAACGTTTCTGAAGTTGTACTCCTACCAAATTAATTTACCTGCATCCTGTTAACATTAATATTATATTTAAGTTTGTACATGTTAATTGGTTTATAATCTGGTTTTAGTTGATAAGATGAAGGTTGAATATGGGATTGTATTTCGGTTCGAGAAACAGTTAAATTTGTTACCTTCATAAGTTTTGGATTAGCAAGTTACCTTTATGAAATTAAAATGTATTTGATAGTGTATTTAAATAAGTCGCAGGACCATTGAATTTTTATCTATCTTTTTATTTATCTTAGGAAAATAAAGAGGAATACCTCCTCATAAAAAAAGTTTGCTGAAAGGACACTACTTGTTCAAAACCCTTTTTTTTTGTGTGTTTATAATATCTTTGTTATCTGCAGATTTATCTTTATTTTGTTTTTCAAAATGATTTCTAAATTAATTTACAGAACTTTAACCTTCCCACTTTATAACCTTATTATACACTAACAATAAATTCATAAACCTTCCCACTTTATAACCATAATATACACTAACCCTGAATTCTTATGAATTTACTAAATATGCTTTTGGTGCTATTGTTGATTTATTACTTGGTTAGTAAATAAGATATTATTATTAACTGTCATACCTTGTCTATCGCTGGTATACATAAAAATACTTTTATTTTATTTAATAGTTCTGTAGTATTTTTAATGGAATACAAATTTGGTAACCTTATCTTTTATTATTTTAGCTATTAGTCTAAGTTAAAATAGGTATTTATATAAGTGATTTTGGAAAGTAAGGTTAGTCTAATTGATGATGCAGCCATTACGAAACCGGTTGGGCGACTTCACCAGTGATAGACGATGTATGACGGTTATTAATAATATGTTAATTTACTAATAAATGTCAAATCAAATATCAGTAAACAATAATTGTAAATTCACCGAAGGGGTTCTTGAGGATTTTGGTCATAAACATACAACTCCTGATTATAAGCCGACGTTTTTCTCCAAAACTTGTTTGGCATTTTCAAGGTTTGTTTTAGAGGACACACTATTTACCAGTCCATGCTGTTATCTAGCTATGATGCAGCTTCGGTGAATTTGAAATATCAGTGGTCGAGAAGTTATATCAATAATCGTAAACACATAAATCACTAGACTCATTATCCCGTTCCATTATGAAGTTTGTAATTGTGTTCTAATTTAATTAAATTTATGAGATTGACTATCCTGCGACTTCACTTGGTTGTATTTAAGATAAAAAAAAAAGTAATCAATTTGTAAAAATTGTGAGGTATTTAATAAGAAATGATATTCAGGTGATTGATGGATCAGATGAGTCTTTCATTGGAAGAAAATCTATTATATATACTAATATATTTTTCTATGTTTTTTTTAAAAATAAATTATATATTTATTCATTTTTGAAGAGTAAATTCAATAATATTTACTTTTTCTTTGCATGCCTAAATGTTACCTTTTTTTTCAATTCATTATAATATTGTCATGTTCATGATATTTAAGACTATTCATCATCGAAATGAGTGACTGTTTTTCCTTTTTTTTTTTTTAAAAAAATCTAGATTGAAATGCTTTGATATTATTATGAGTTTATCTTTAAAAACAATATTATGAAAGTATTAATTTTTAAGATGAAAATATTTTATGGGGAATTTCAAAAAGTATGTCTTCATACAAAAATAGACTAACAACGCATTTCGAACACTTAGTGTTCTTCTTCAGGTTTCCATAAAAAAAAAATATATACATATCTGTGAGTAAAGAACATCATTAATACATATTTTTTTTTTAGATGTAAATATGAAGAAGAACATTTAAATGTTGGAAACGCGTTGATAGTTTTCATATTTAAGTTTTTTTTTTCTTTGAAGGAAAGTAATTTATGAAATTCCCGATCATGCGTAAATACACATTAACAGATTGCATAAGTAATTAATGAGAATATATTTTCAATTTTATCTTCTATACTTTGAAGTCCTTTATAAGCTTTCGTCTGGCTGACTTTGTAAACTTTTATTTATTATAAGTTCATAATCATAAGACATGAAGTTTAAAGTTTAAATTTAATATTTAATCAGTTATTACAATATCTGCAAGGTTCTTATGCCATCCAGTTACTATGGTTAGAGATGCATTAGTCATACAAGTAATTATTAGACCCATTTAGAAAAAGAAACTAATTTTTTTTTATCAATATTGAAAAACCCAAATATAGTTAATTGGTCATATTTTGTTATCTCATGCAACCTTTGGTTTTATTGATCCCTAATTGTAGTAGATATTATAATGTAATAGGAAAATTGATGTCTTTTTTCAAGTATATCATTAATTTTGGTTAAAATATTTTTGTATTCTATTAGAACAGGGGTGGCCAAACTTTTTACCTACCATGCGCGAAATGTTTAACATAAGGTTCCAGATGTGCCATAAATCTCTTGTAACCCAACGTCTACTTGTATGTACATATATTATTGTTATATATTAATAATATCAAATTAAAGAAAATAAAAGCAATACTTGATAAAGCTGATCAACTTTACGCACTTAATGAGACTTTTTAAGATTTTAAAGCCTCGGAGTTAAATTTATAACTGAGAGAGCAGCAGTGCATTCTTCAAACTGGAATCCGTCAGTAGCGACTTAGTTTTAATTTTAATAAGTTTCATGGGTGAACATGATTGTATACATCTATATGTCGTTTCGAAACGACTTATAAATTTTTTGGCACATTTTCTTAGCAGAATGAAATTTTCACAGTATAATGATCGTTTTCACAAAATGGAAATACGTAGAATTTCATTTCCTTTATTATTCAAGCAAATTTAACCTGGGAGATTTATGAGAAGAAAAAAATAACGTTCTTTAAAAGGATATTCACGTAATATAGAAGTAACTAAAAAAATAAGCAGTGCTTAAGCTTAATTCATCTTTATCTCAAAGAAGTAATGCGCCACACCAAAGCATACAGTGCGCCACACACTAAAGCATACAGTGCGCCACACCAAAGCATACAGTGCGCCACGTTTAGCGTAAGCACCATAGGTTGGCCACTCCTATATTTGAAGAATGTTATTTTATATTCGTGTTTAGTAAAATTGCATAATAAAACGATCCGTTATAATTTTGACTGATATTGAGTTTTCTGAATTGTTGGTGTGGTGTGACCAGGTTTTGATCAAGGAGGTGGTTAGAGGTGGGTCCATAGTGGTGGGGTGTTTATGAGATTAATGAAATGGAAAAGCTCTGGTAGATTAAATCATAGACAATTTTATTCATTTATAATCATTTATATTTTTTTTTAAAAACATTATTTGAAAATTCTCGTTTAAGCTATTTTAGTTTGTTCTTTAAAAGTGCCTTAAGCATACTTGTTTGATAGAATGAAGTATTCCTAGGCCTTTCAATCACAACCACAGAGAAGGAAGATCTGGCCTAAAAATTCCAGCCCTACGCAATATATATATATATATATATATATAATATATATATATATATACCATGATAAACGGAAACGGTCCGGCAGGACAGATTACACTTAAAATAAACTATGACACATAGACAGAAACATAACAAAGACTCACTTTTCAATATTTCGACCGTATTGGCGGTCGTCCTCAGGAGAAGAAGTAAATTGATGGAGAGACGACAGTCAACTCAGTTGACTCACTTAGTTGACTGTCGTACCTCCGTCAATTCACTTCTTATTACGGTCGAAATATTGAAAAGTGAGTCTTTGTTATGTTTCTGTCTATCTGTCACAGTTTATTTTAAGTATATGTATATATATACGTAAAAATATTTCACATAAACACATGAAATAACAATCAATGATCAAACCACAATAAGAAAATGGGAAAACAAGACTCAGTTAGGTTTTTGACTCTGACGAAGACCGCTTGTTACGGTTGAAAGATATTAGTCTTGTTTTCCCATTTTCTTATTGTCGTTTGATCATTGATATATATATGTAATAATATATGTATATATATATATATATACCCGGGTCAGCTAAATATAGGAGTTTATTCTCCATCAGCCAAGCAAACCTCGGTCACCTGTTTTATCTAAATTATTTATTTTATAACAAATATTTCTTAGTTTAATGTTCATATATCGTTATACTATACTATACGATATTTTATAAATATATATTTATTGAAAAAAAAGTTAGCGAGAGAAAAGCCCGGGGCGGACCCGACCCGATAGGAACGTAATAATCGATATTTTAGGCCCGACTCGCCCCAGATTTCGGGTCGGGTCGGATTCGGGTTTAGGCTTAGGATCTTACCCGCATAATAACTCTGATCATCCTTTCATTTATATTTAAATAAATAATTACCGAAATCTATTAAGCCTACCTATACATGGTCAAATATTAAGTGAACTTCAAACCTATCTATATGTTTGAATAAGACTCTTTATTCAGAGGCATTCATCCTTAGTTAATGCCTGAGGAAGAACACTACGTGTTCGAAATGCGTTGTTTATATCATTAAAATTTTTATATGTGGAGACCATTTCACTAGATTTTTACCCTACAATGAGTAAATACCACATAATAACTGATTGCACTACATTAGAAGAAAACTAATGTTTATCAGGACTCGGGTTAGTTCTTCAGGTTCAAATTAAACTGATTGCCAACGTTTAGGCTTTTATTGTAACAACCTTTTTCATAGACAGAAGTATAAAATTTTGAAACAGAAAAACTAATTATTACATTAAAGATTTTTTTTTTACAAAAAAAAATAGAGTCGGTGGATTTTTATAACAATTGTCAAGATGAAACTTGAGTTCCCCCAAAAATGTAGAATGGGACACGACTCTTAAGTCCGTGCTCTGCACAGATACGTCATAGATCGGATATCATTGGCCTACTTACATCTTATTGTAGTAATAATAATAATACAGTCGTCTTCAAAGAAACTCAAATTATTTCAAAATGAAAACGTAAAATAAAAATAAAAAAAATAACAGTTCATTATCTGTTTTTTATTTTTTTTCTATTTTTATTATTTTAATTTTGTCTATTTTTATTCACTCAAAATGCCCTCTGGGTGACCCCCCCCCCCCCCGCCCTTGCTACGCATTGAATTCAGTGGCCCTCCACGAATTTGTCTTGTCTCTTCTCCTGGGCTGCACCACGATTCAGAACATATTAAATTTGTTCCTAAATCCAAAAACTATAAAATAAATGAAATATTTTGAGTAAATTATATTTTTTTTAACTAATCTGAAATAAATTTTAATTAAATTAATATTTATTTTTTTTTCTTTCAATAATTTAATTAAATTATATTAAATATTTACAATTGAATCAGTCTTTATGATTTGATTAATTTCTACTATTTTAAGTGTTAAATTTATTTATAAACTAGTTTATTAAAATATTTGCCCGTTTCATATATTAAACAAAAAAAAAATGTTAAGAATTCCTAGGAAATTAATTTGCAGATTTGCAGAAATAATTATTTTAAGTACCATTAGAAATTTTCTTCAGTTATTTTTTGTCAATGATGTGATGTTTAACAGCAATTATTAATATTGAACACATAAACTTTGAAAAATCCGACCATGTACTGAAGAAAAGTTCAAAAAGTAAACTGCAGATCCTTTTTTTTTTTGTTATAAAATAAAAAAAATCGCATTAATAAATTATATTTTTTTATATTCGAAAGTTAATATGGTTAAGTATTATTTTTGATCAAAATAAAAAAGTTAATTGTTATCAACAGTTTTAAATATTATTTCATATTTCTAATATATTTATCGTGAAACTCAGTCTAATTAGTATTAATTATTTGTTCCCAATGGTCGTTAATAATTAATACCTGCAGATATTTTTGTATTTATTCATACCTGTATTGGGATTAAGCTCTTTTACTGATCTATTGTTGTCATTATGAAATATTTTACTTGATATTTTCATTTGTTCCAAAAAAAAATTTTTTTTCTTTTTTTTTAAGTGGTGATATTGTTAATTAACATTGTAAATAAAGCTAGGGTTTATTTATATAATTTAAATTTCTGATTGAAGTATTATGTTGTTTTACAAATTTATTGAAGTATATTTTTTTTTGAAACATTTGATAGGTTTTAATTTCCTTGTTAAAAGCTTTGTACTCAACAGTATCTTATTGTATAGTATAGTTATATTTCACAATAAATACTTGGAAAAACAGTAAATAAAAAAACTACATCTGAAAATCTAAAAATGAAAACTAAACTCTTTGTTTACTAGTAAAGGTGCTCGACATGGTTGCTAAAAAAAGTTGAAGTTAGTTTTATATTAGATTTTTATATGTGGTTTATTACCTAGATCCTGTTGTGGCTTACACTCAGCTTTCTTTATCTAATCTCTTGCCCTAATCATCTATCTCTGTTCTATTTCTTCCTACTCTAGAACAGAGAAGAGAAAGAAAGAAGAGGTAATTCCAGATCGAATAGGATTTGCTATTAGAAAGTCGGTAATTTTATGCCTTTGAAAGATTGGTAAACCAAAAATTGTCTTCCTGGAGAATGAGAAACTGCAATTTTTTTTACTTGTTGATATTTATCTGCCGGTGATATAACGTGTTCTTACCTTGACCAATGACCAGCGAATATTTCCATGCACAACAGTGAACGTCGTGATTAACGCAGTTCCCGACCAGAGGCTCACTACTGCTAAATTCTTATCCTGCTGTTTTTATTTAGGTCAGTGTGTTGAAATCAACACATAACACATTGATAACAAATGTGTTGAAATCAACATCAGATCAGATTTGAAGTTCATTAATTACCTTCATAAATGTGCATAGAGAAGTATCTTTCAATTTTATAGTTTTAGGTATGATTTGACTAATTTTTTTTTCGTTTCCAAGGTGGATTGGCTTTCATTCAGAGATAATGTGATGAAAAGGAGAAACAGATGTATTTCTTGACAGAGTCTGCATTCTTTGTATGATGTCAAATACAGTTTCCATTCCAATCATAGATGTTTTACGTATATTTTTAAATTGTCCCTTTGAAGGTATGATATTCTTTGAAATGTAAGTGTAGTTAGAATGAGCTTGTTTGACTAAATTGTACTAAAGGTTGGTTCTTTCCTTCTTTTAACTAGTAGTGGTTGGCAATCCTTTAGGTTGCAATGGTTGTCCCACAAGGGAGCACACATAGGCCGAACTTTGGGCCCTTTGTGATACCACACAGTGAAGATTGATTCTACTCTACATTGGGAGTCCTGAATTTTGCCTAACTTAAGTCTATTTAGAGTAGCGATCTTTAGCAAGTATCTGACATCTTGAAGGCTCTTGGACCGATGGCTTAACGTCCTCTCCTAGGGAAGACCTGCTCAGCTTTAGTCACCTCCCATGTGAATAGATCGAGGGGGTCCAGATAGGAATCGAACCCCGGACCTACCAGTTCAGAGGTAAGTATGTTAACCACTGAGCTAACCTCCCCCCCCTTCCCCACATCTGTCTTCTTGATTTATTGGCTTAATCTAATCCCGTCAAAGTTGAGGTAGTAACGCAGATAAGCTCCACACTGCTGGATATTTGTATAGGTCCAAACATTTCCAATTTTTTTTTACCAATTCATTCACAGGCATTTCCTGGTTTTCAGATGACTAGAGCGGGGGTGGGCAATCTCTGGCATGCCTGCTAAAATTGGCACGCCGATGACTTATCTCTGGCACGCAACAGCTCAGGTTACCCTTAGCACAGATGCAAGCACATGTTACCCTAAGCACAGAAAAAAAAAAAAAAACTACTTTCCTTGGGGTATAAGCTTTCATGCCATGACAGTATATGTACGTCCTGGTGGTGAAGGGGTTTAAGCTCTACGAAGCTAAAGAGGTCTCAAGAAAAAGAACTTGATCTTATTGCCATAGTTACCTTCTTTTTTTAAAAGGTTAAATAATTTTTTCTGTTTTTTTTTATACTATGTTTTACTGTACTGAGGTAATTTATTATTTTTTCATTTAAAAAGTTCTTAAGAGATACTAAATATGTTCTAAAAAAAAAAAAAAAATTGGCTGGCACGCGGTAAAAGTTTGTGTCAGAGGCTTGGCTGATTTTGGCACGCACCCTCAAAAAGGTTGCCCACTCCTGGACTAGAGCATTTGTTTTCCAATCAGAACCATTTTATTTAAGTAATCATTTGTTCACTTCTACGCCCCCTGTAAAATAATCTACAAGGGGTATTGTATATATTCCACAGGTTGGTCATACTATGGAATCGTTAAAATTAATGGTTTATTCTATTAATTTTTGTTTTATATTTTATCTCCCATAAAGGCCTTTCCATTTTGTAAAATAAACAGAATATGGATAATTTCTCCTATAAATGTTTAAGTAGATGTTTATTTTTTCAATCTTTTTTGAAAATGTTTTATTTCTTCCTCACATGCTTTCAGATTGAATCATAAGGCAAAAATTTTAAATTTTGTTGCAAAAAAAAATTATTTCAGTTGTTTTAAAAATGTAAGGATTTTTTCATGTTTTGGTTCTGTCATTTCAATGATCATACCAAATTTTTAAGAGTCTAGAATAAGTAGTTTAGGAGAAAAAAATGTCTAAAAACACATATTGACTAAAAAGAAAGTGACTTTCCCATTATCCAATATTGCCCCTCAAACAATAAGGCACATCTGCACAAAATAACCAATTTTTGTGTGAAATATAATTTTGATCAATCGAACATTGTGGACTGCAACGTGCCCACAATATTTTGGACACAGAACACACTAGATATTATAAAAAAAACTTCATAAAAGGCCTTTTAGGATCGCAAAACATATAAGTTGTTAAAATCTAGATGATTACTATTTACTTTACTAAAGTAAAAAGTTGTAATGACTTAAGGTATTATCATTACAACCCTCTTGGACTAGAACTACGGTGTATATCTATTTGTGTATATTTAAAAATTAATTGTAGAGAGGGAATTTCATATAATAATGTATTTATTCGCCAAAGACGTTTACTGTTTTTCAAATCCTTATTTCATTTTTCTTGCGAATTCAAACAATTCTTTAAACTTAAGATTGATTGATATGGGTGAACAGAAATGTCTCAGCTTATTTATATAATAGGACATTTAAATCAGTTATTTAAGAACTGGACAAAAATGGAACTGATTAGAGTTTAATAAAAAGGACTTTTACAGTGTTCAAGGACTTTGAACTCATTAAACTTCATGACACAGCTGAAATGGACCTAGTTAAATTCATGCTTCCAGTACTGGGCTCCAAACTTGAAATTTGGGGAGTTCGTTCATACTCCAGGTGATGCACATGCTCATTCAAATCATGTAAATTCCCTTAAAAAAAAAATCGAATTCGTCTCAAAAAACCAAAGCTTACTATTAAAAAGAAAGCAGATGTTTGTATCATTTTAGCTAGTTTTAGAAAAAAGTTAAAATATCGATATGATGAAGATTTTTTGAAGAAATTATGAAAATCGATGAGGAAATATACAGTCATACATAGACCTGCTTTTGCTAAAATCAAAGGTAAATAGTAGTTAAAGAAGTATTTAATAATATTTTTTTTTATCATTATCCATTATTGGAAAATTTAGAGTTATTATCAAATTTATGTAAATGGGAAATTCAGTTAAATGTGGTGAAGTAAAACTTAACTGTTGAGTTTACACTGAACACTGATTTGACAGCGCGGGAAACGGCTTACTCGGTGATAAAAGTGAGTTGTTTTTTAGATTGCCTAAGTATGACAGAAATAATATTAGATAACACCAGTAACCATGTAAATGGGATAGTTAAAGATGATAATGATATATTTAGTGAAGAAGAACAATATTTGAAATTGATTGAGCAAATAATTAACACTGGTTCAGAAAAGTCTGACCGAACAGGAGTGGGAACCTTGTCTATATTTGGAGCTCAAATGAGATTTTCTTTGAAGAATAACGAATTCCCTTTGCTAACTACTAAAAGGGTGTTTTGGAGAGGCGTTGTTGAGGAATTACTATGGTTTATACGAGGAAGTACGAATGCTAAGGAGTTGGCTGTGAGAGGTGTACACATATGGGATGCTAACAGCAGTAGAGATTATTTGGACTCATTAGGACTTCATGACAGAGCTGAATGGGACCTAGGTCCAGTTTATGGCTTCCAGTGGCGTCACTTAGGTGCTGAGTACATTGATATGAATTCAGATTATTCTGGAAAAGGTATTGATCAATTACAACAGGTAATAGATACCATTAAAAATAATCCAAATGATCGACGCATTATATTGTGTGCTTGGAATCCTGTTGACATAGATAAGATGGCTCTCCCACCTTGTCATTGCCTTGTGCAGTTTTACGTTGCAGATAAGAAGTTATCATGCCAAATGTACCAGCGTTCTGCTGATATGGGCTTAGGTGTACCTTTTAATATCGCCAGCTATTCACTATTGACATACATGATTGCTCATGTAACAGGTTTGGAACCTGGAGAGTTCATTCACACTCTGGGCGATGCACATGTTTATTCAACTCATGTAAATTCCTTAAAAAAGCAAATAATTCGAATTCCTCGCAAAAAACCAAAGCTTACTATTAAAAGGAAGGTTGATTCTATTGAAGATTTTACCTTTGATGACTTTGAATTATCTGGCTATAATCCACACCCTAAAATTTCTATGGAGATGGCTGTTTAAATTAAACCGTAGGTATGTTCTAGTTACTATACAAATGTCATCACCAAATATAAGTTAAATATTTATTCTGTATCTAAGTTTGTATTATAAATAAATGTTTTTTTTTTTACTGAATGATTTGACCAGTTGGTAATACCTTTTTAATTGCATAAGTAGTTACCTGAATTTTTGCATTGATTTATCAGTGTAATTCTAAGTTGTAATAAACAAAAATATTGTTGAAGAGAACTATTTGAGGCGAAATTATGGAGATCGTATTGATTTTGTTTTTTGAGTAGGAATGTTAACTTAAAATTTTTGTAAGTTTGGACTATTAGGTTTGGTGTTTAGAATATATATTTTTTTGTTTTCAAGGAAGTTTTATTTAGAAAAAATTTCAAGACTTTCTCCTTCAGGTGAGGTGAAATTTTAACAATAAAAAAAAAAGCAGAATGCTTAGACTAAATGCGTTAATTGTTAATACGGTGCTCATAAATGTCACTTTATACTTCCATGAATAATGAAGATTCTAGCTGGGAGTGCACATAAGGACTCGGGTCCAATTCGATTAAGGCAACACTATCATTCAGTGGTGTCATTTTCCTATAGGTACAGAGATGACCCTTCAGGAGTAACTAATTCAAGTGGGAATTTCGTGAGGGCTACTGGTAGTTATTCCTGTTTTAGAAAAAGTAAGTTATCTTTTTTTTCTCTTGCATTTTCTATTCCTAAATTGAGATTTATTGTGCTTAATACTTGATTCTACATCAATATTGGTCTCTTTTGGTATTTATTTCTCTTCTCTTACATAGCCATTTGCTGTAATGACGTCAACTAGTAGTAAAAAAAATAAATATTTTCCTGTGGTAACTACATGGCAAAAAAACTGAAATGGACTAAACTTTTCTGTGAGTAAACATATATCAAACTTTTTGTTTGAAACATATATCAATTGAGTTTTGTTTTGGAATTTTAAGTTGGCAAAAAGTATAGGTGTAAAATGAAATTCTGTGGTAAAGTACTATTGGACTTAATCTTGATCAATTGTAAGAAAATTAAGTTGAATATTATAATGTGGTTTTGCAATTTGATCAGTAATAACAATTTGAAATAATTGATTTTGAATAATCTAAGAATTTCTCAATCTAACAACTTATTAAAATGTCCCGTAAATATACAGATAAATCCGCTTTCTTAAAATCAGGAAGCTTCTAATTTTGGTTATCATTATGTAATGACTCCTCCTTGTAAACTACTTTATGAAGGACATTGTATCTGTTAATGTATATGCGGAATATTTAAATCTATTAAATTTAACAAAAGTTTATCATTCACTGAAGCATTTTGATTTCTTATTAGTCTTCATAAACTGGAAATTGCTTCTTTCTTTATAAAAATATCTAAACCAGGACGTTTTTTAATGAAGAGGAGGACCTCTTTCATTTTACAACTCTACATATACGAAACATTGGTTTATCACTGTAATACTTAATTGTAATTGCTATTGTAATAGTAATTAGACCTAAATTGTGGATTTGGTGTTAAGACAGCATATTCAACTAAGGATTCTCGTACATTTAAACATTTCTATTGTGACCTTCCCCAATGTATCTGCTCCCATTTCTATTCCAGTTTAGTCGTTCATATAAAGAGACTAAGACTTTATTGTATAGCTTCTCAGAGTTCTGGTTTAGTAGTTTTAATGAAGAGGTTATCGAAATGGTTTTCTTGAGAAAGGTATAAGACCGTTTCAGCTGTATTTATTTCCAGATCTTTCCTCTTTACCTAAATACAAACAATTGGGAGGGCAGTATCATTTATGGTACTACATATGCTGGAATACAATACCATTATTCATTCTTCTCATAATAACAGTATCTTCTCATCTAACAATATCAAGATAATAACAATACTTTTTTTGTAATAGATTTTCTTTTCCCAATTGTAGCTCACTGCTGTTTTAGCAGGGGCCTTTTTGACTTTAGTAGTTTACTTCTTGACTGCGTCTTCACTTTCGCTTTTTTCGGCTTAGGTGTCTTCGGTTTTGTAGGTGTCATCTGAATATACTTGGGTATGGTAACCTTGATTATTTAGAATATTCATTACTAATTATTATCATCCATAGTTATTATATGTGGATTATTATTAATTATCCACAATTAAAAACCTCATTAGGAGTAAGAGGACCTACATTAAACATAAGTGAACGCTTTTCAGTTGTGTTATATCCTATACTTCTATTAGTTATTCTTGTGTTAAATTGTTGCAATCTATTCGATAGTTCCTGGATGTATACTTAGATATTTTAGTACAATAGACTCGGCGTATTATGAAGAAGCAACCCAGAATGATTCGGTCAAATAAGCCTTGAACTTTTTTCCGTTTTATTTACTAAAATTGTTGGTGCTAAATGTATTGATCAGCCCTTCTGAAGGAATATATATTGCCTGTTTTGAAGATGCATTTTTACAGAAACTTCTCGTTATTACAGATAGAAGATAATATTGAAATTTTTAACGTAAAAATTCTCATCTATTATAGTGAGCTCATGAAATATTTATATTAAAATAATACGAAATTCTAAGTTTACAGAATCACTGGGGATTTCTCCCAATTTTACAGGTTTAAAATTGTAACAGTTTTTTACGTCATAAAAGACGTAAACAATTACCATGGTATTGTTTGTATGTGCATTGTAACTTTTCATGGTACAATATTACCAAAAAACAATGTAGTTTTTAATGATACCAATATCTGTTATTATGATTTGTTAAGTCCGTTCACGTAGACCGATTACAACAATTTTACTACAAAGTTGCCCATCGATGGTTCATTTGCTTTTAGTGTTAAGAATTTCATTCTTCTTACAAATCATATTAACTAGTTTTTTTTTATTTTTTCCACTTCAGCTACAAAGTAATTGAATTAAGAAGTGGGTTTCTACGATTAGCGTGGATATATAACAAGAGTGAATGGTTAACTAGTTAAAAGAACTTTAACTGTTTTTATTAAACCCATAAATAACAACTTTATTTGATTGGGTTCTGTACCAATCAAATCTTTGATCTGAATTCCAACCAGTACAACAAATAATCTGTTAATCCATTTTGAGTTTTCAATTTTCATAGTAACAGTGGCTTTTTTGATAGTTTTTTTGTACCAAAAGTTGTTTTTTTTTTATAATTCTATAGTTAGTCATTCTATACAGTCGTCTATAGTTTTCCATTCAGAGAAAAAAAATGTCTGGTATAAAAGGTACCATAACGCCTATTTCAGTTCATGTAGTTAAATAAAGAAAGTTATTCAACCCATCCTTTCAAAATATACTATTTGCGGGTATAATTTTATCACGATCCGTCAAACGGTGGGACTAGGGATAATCATGTGAACAACCTTCCAGAATCGATCATAAATCGAAATTTTTACATTTTTATATCAAAACTAACTCTTTAGGTTATTCAAAAATTCTTAAGTTCTTTTTTCAGTTATTGCTGCTGTTGGTTTGATAAAAATAACAAATTTTCAACGCTATAGAGGTAGTAGTTCAGGAGAGAAAAGATATAGTCGAAAATCACATTTTTCTCAAAAAAAGTTATTTTCCTAAGATACAATAATGCACATTGTACAATACTTATTGTACTAAGTACAATTGTATTTAGGGTTGGGTCTCCAACCGTCTCTGAATCAGTGCGCTTGGTTTCCCTCTCTTATCTCTCCTGAAGACGGTTCAAACCGAAAATTAGAGACTGTAAGTGTGTGCTTTTAATTTCTCTATGTTTCTTTTTCTACATTGAACTATATTTGTCCGTTTCGTATTTCTAACAAAAAATTATATATATATAAAGATTTCACATAAACACGTGAAATAACAATCAATGATCAAACCACAATAAGAAAATGGGAAAACAAGACTAAGATCTTTCACCTTGAGTGATAAAGATGAAAGCCTTATAAATGTAGGCTTTGGAAAACAAAAAGAAATTAAATAAGTTTTGATTTAAAACAACACTGGCCCGGTAGCAGCACTGTACCCTCTTATCAGTAATCAAAATGTTATGAATGTCTGAAGTCTAATCATTGCATAATATTTTCATTCAACAATTGTTCCCCAAAACAAAAACAAAAATTTTTTTTTAATGAAGTGTCTTCTAGAAGCAATCAAAAAACATGCAGTTGCAACTTTCTCCAAAACATCAATTTCTTGTGAAGTTTTTGAAGAGAATATATCAAAAATCCATAAATTAATGAATAAATTGACAGCAAATGATGTTGCTTTAGATCATGATTTACTTCGAAAATCAGTTCAAGATCCTCAAACTAAATTACCTTCAGGTGCCCCAATGACATATGTTGATATATTAGATCATCAAGACTTCACTATTAACATGTTTATATTAAGAACCGGCAGTTATATTCCTTTGCATGATCATCCTTGTATGTATGGTATACTTAAAGTGGTTTATGGAACAGTAAATGTTAAAAGTTATACATTAATTGAAAATCAATCTGCAGAAATTGAATCACACGGATTATTAGCTGTTGAAGAAGAAAAAGTTCTCACTTTAGATTCAAACAATGATGCTATCCTTTTAACTCCTGTTAATAGGAATTTTCATGAAATCAGAACTGTTGATGGACCTGCTGCTTTTGTCGATATATTAGCACCACCATACTACACCATGTTAGACGGTGAACCTCGCAAATGTAATTACTATGTTGAAAAACAAGATGAAAATGGTCGCAAATATCTTAAACCAAGCAACATGAACCACGACTGTTGGATGGATTCTGCACCCTTTTTAGGAAGCCCTTTATAAGGAAAGTAGGACACGATTTTCTTTTTTTTTTTTTTTTATTGGATCATTCCCTCGCTCGACTTGTTTTTTAAATCATATGTTGCCATGATGAGAATCATAGTTTGCTTTTTTTAAGAATCAGTCTATTGGTTAAATGTATGTATATATAAGTTATTCCATAGATTCCATCTCTCACACTTTTCCATGAAATCGTTACAGTATTTAAGTACTTAAACGCTTTCTTTTTTGTATTAATTTAACTTTTAACACTTGTTTTCTCAAGTATTAGGCAATTTTTGCAGTCTATATGGAATTGTTGAGTACTATAGTATTTTTGTTGCTACTACAACGTGATTCCTGCCATCAGAGTTCTGCTATAGTGTGGTTGATAACTATTTTTGAGGTATAAGGTCATTCCTACCCCTATTTTTCAGGTATGAGGTGATTCCTACCCTATTTTGAGGTATAAGGTGATTCCTACCCTATTTTTCAGGTATGAGGTGATTGCCACCTTATTTTTGAGGTATAAGGTGTTCCCTACCCCTATTTTTCAGGTTTGAGGTGTTTCCTAACCTATTTTTGAGGTATGAGGTGTTCCTACCCCTATTTTTCAGGAATGAAGTGTTTCGAACCCTATTTTTCAGGTTTCAGGTGATTCCTTCCAAAGGAGGATGAATCAAACATACTTCTTGACGCTGTTTTTTTGTACTCTATTCTTTTTATTTCATGAGAAATCTATATTTTTATATATAAAAGTAAGATAACAGATTTTTGTTTCAGTTGTACTCTTGTTTGGATTTTTTCTTTCTTGTTTATTCTTTTTTAAAGTTGAAGGATTTGGTTTAAATGTTTCTTTTCATTTTACCATCATAGTGTAACATTTACTATGACTTTTTTTAAAAATTTTTTTATTCAAATAATTTATTCTAAAAGTGAGTCTCTGTTGTGTTTCAGTTTATGTGTAACTGCTTATTTTAATTGTTATCTGTCCTGCCGGACCGTTTTTCGTTTATCCTGGTATATATATATATATATATATATATATATATATATTATTAAAATAAGCAGCAGCTTCTGCATTGACCAGTTTCTTGTTGACACTCTCTAGTTTTCGTATCACTTTGCGGTGAGACTCTGGTAGCTTCCAAAGAAGGTTAGCAAAAGACATTAACACACACAATAAACATAAATCAAACACGAAAAACTAAATTTTAATCACTGTGATTACAATTTAGTTTTTCGTGTTTGACCTATGTTTATTGTGTGTGTTAATGTCTTTTGCTAACCTTCTTTGGAAGCTACCAGAGTCTCACCGCAAAGTGATACGAAAACTAGAGAGTGTCAACAAGAAACTGGTCAATGCAGAAGCTGCTGCTTATTTTAATAACATATGCTTAAGGGAAGACCTGCTGCCTTTGTACACAAATAAATATATATATATATATATATATATATATATATATATATATATAATATATATATATATATATATATATATATGATCAAACCACAATAAGAAATAGGAAAACAAGACTACGATCTTGTGACCGTGACAAGCGGTTTTCGTCAGAGTCAAAAACCCAACTGAAATATATATATATATGTGTGTAATTAAACTTAAAATAAACTGTCACACATAGAAAGAAACGTAACAATAGAACTCAATATTTCGACCGATAGGGGGCTCAAAATATTGAAAAGTGTAAACGTAACAATTGTTACGTTTCTTTCTATGTCCCACAGTTTATTTTAAGTGTAATCACAGCCCTTCTAGGTTGCATTTCGTTTATTACTGATAGTATATATATAACCAATTAAATGAAACTGTTCCACGAACTGAATCAACTAAAAATGTATATATATATATATATATATATATATATATATATATATATATATATATATCAATTAAAAAGAAGATAGCACACAGGAATAACTCACTTCTATATTTCGACCATCGTCCTAATCAGGAGGCGAAGGTCGAAATATAGAAGTGAGTTATTCCTGTGTCTATCTTCTTTTTAATTGTTTTTTATTTAAAAGTCCTCTGGACCGTGTCATTTAATATATATATACATATCATATATTATTTTCACCAATATTCAAAGATCACTTTTCACAGGTTGGTAGGAATCACCCTATAGTAGAATGGAATCTCCATATTCAGGTAGGAACAGAAAATAAGGGTAAGAATCACCCTGTAGTAGAATGGAATCCCCTTATTGAGGTAGGAACAGAAATAAGGGTAAGAATCACCCTATAGTAGAATGGAATCCCCGTATTGAGGTAGGAACAGAAAATAAGGGTAGGAATCCCACTATAGTCGAATGGAAAAGCTATATTGTGGCAGGAATCACGCTATAGTAGCACCGTTTTTTTCATTATTAACAAAGTTGGGACTTAATAACAGCATTTATATATAGATCTGTTACAAATTATTAGTAAAATCATTACAGTACTATGTATTAAGTAGGCGCACTTGTTTTACTGATAAAAATCAAGAACTCTTCCTTTGTTGTTGAAGTCCTTTGTAGATATGGTTAAATGAATATTTGAATCATTTCCTGTTATATATTGAGTAAATGTGATAGCTTTAATGGAAAGTAAGTTTTGTTTCAAGTATAAGAGTGCCTTTTTTAAGGTGTTCAGTCGAAAAACTCAATTATAGGTCAAATAACACATTAATTTAAGGTCAGTCTTACCGGTTTTTTTTATATCGTATGTAATTTGGTTGTAAATAAAAGTTTGTTAAATTTTTCTTGTTGCATTTTCTTACAAATCAATTTTTTTGTATTACCTGTTCTGCTGTGTATATTTCTTTGACCGATTCTTTTCTATATTTGTTCTATAAAGGAATGAAATACAAATTATGCATATATATATTGTACTAGCTGATCTACCCGGCGTTGCCCGGGAAACAATTTTATTACAGCTCTAATGATAAACTACTTATAACGAAAACAATTTAAAGTTTCTATAGTTCTGATACACTTAAGTTTTTTTCAGATAAAGGAAATTAATACAGAATGTAAATTATAGATAACGCAAAAAGTATATAATATAAAACTGGTTGTACATTTAAAACGGTGGTATAGGAAATTAGAATATCATCAAAATTACATTATTAACTTTCTGGAGAAAATTAAAATTAGTTTCATAGATAAAATATCTTTTAACTTTTTCTAGCAATGGAAGGAGAAACATGTTAGGGAGAGCTTTTCTCTTAGGAACTCCAATTTTAAAATGTTTTCTAAACTAGCATACCTCATAATGATCTTCTGGTCGATGCAATAACTATGTCGAATTAAATTGAAACAGTTTCATTATACTGAATGCTGTTTTAAGGAAAGGGTCTGTAAATATGGAACCCTTAAGCCCTCAAAATGAACCCAAATCAAAAAAGGACCCTGATCAAAATCAAAATGCCGTAGTTAGTTCCTCCGAAAAAAGTTGTATAAGACCCATATGTTTTTTTGTATTTAAATGCTTTCAGTTTTATTTCTATAACGGACAGACAGACAAACTTTGTGTTATATATATATTTATATTTTTCCTCTCCTGTCCTTTTCCCCCTCCGTCTTCCGAAAATCCCCTCGCCTGTCTTTCAGAAAGCCTCCCAATTTAGGAAATCTGTTTTCCCACAGATCCCTTGAAACTCCTGGGATTGGGGTGGTGCGTGGTGGTATGGAGAAATGCGGCTGTCGCCTCTGCCTTACCTGTCCTTTAGTTAACCCTTCACCTTTCTTCTCCTCACCAACCAACTCTTTCCGCGTCCCACCTAACACCTCCTGCTCATCCAGGAATTGCGTCTACCAACTGAACTGTAGACAATGTGGAGCATTCTACATTGGTATGACTTCTACCAAGCTCAATGAGCGTTTGAACGGCCATTCAGCTTCGGTCGATCAGTGCAAACAGCTTCCTGTAGCTATCCATGCCAACAGTCATAACCTTTCTTTTAATGACTGCTTTACTGTTCAAATAATTAAGCTAGTGACCACTGATGACCGTAGTTTGACCTTAAGAGCGTCTGAGGAGGCCCACATATGGTTGTTGGGGGCCCGATCAGATCCCGGTTTAAATCAGAAGCGTTAACTTTTTTATATATATAATTTTTTTTTAATATATATATAATTATTAATGGTTTTTTATAATTTTTAATTTTATCTATTGTGTTTGCCTTTTCCGTTCTCCGACGTTTAGTGCCTAGCTCCTTTTTTACGCTAGTGCTGCTCTCATCGGTTGACTCTTCATTGCTTCAAAATAGCCTTCTTTATTAATTTGTTATAATATTAATCTTTACTTGGAAAATAAATAAGAAAATAAAAAAAAAAAATCTTTCCTGTAAGAGTCAATATTTTTATTTAAATAATGCTAAGGCCTCATTTTTTGTATTATTTTAGATTTTAACTATTTTCATATTATTTAGGTCAATTTAGATTTTATAGGGCCCATATAAATCTAGCTCTTATTTCTATCCATGAAGTTTTATAACGCCTAGACAGTCTGATGCAACAGTAAAAAACCTTCTGATTGACACTGTATACAAAGGTTACAAATAGACTTTTTTTATAGTTTTTTTTTATATAACTGCATAAAATAATTCCATTGATTCCACTTGTGAGATTTACTTTTAGTTCAATAAGATAGGCAAGGAAAAGAAACAAAAACAGAATTGTAAATATTTAATCTAAAGAAATAAAAAAAAAATAGATGAAAAATATATTTCAATTTCACGCGCAATAAACCCCAATATATGAAAAACAAAAAATTAGAATAGACTTCAGAAATACATGTCTTATATAAACTGTGAAGTTAATTTTCAATGAAGTTAAACATAAATGAATAACACGGACAAAATAACAGCTAATACTGGAGTATTTCTTTGTTTTTTTGTAAGTTATACAAAAGAAATTTTTTTTTAATAATTTTTAATTAGAAATATAACGTTTATATCACCTTTTTATTTAATGAATGTTTTTTTTTTTCGTTTTGGGCTGTTGGTAACGTGATGGTGAATTTTGAGGAATTATGATAAATAAAAAAAAAAGAAAAAGGTTTTATCTTTTGTTTACGACTGATTCCCTGTCGATATAATTCCAGTTGTGGCAGGAGCACCAGTAACAACAGCCTGATCATTGTCTTCTGTATGATCGAGAATCTTTCTTTTGCTAAGCCTTATATATTGTTGTTGTTTGTGGTACATCTTGATTATGCCTTTAACCAAAATGAAGCTTAATCCACCCTGAAACAAAACAATTAATACAAATATATTATTATGCTGAGGTAAAGTGGATAAACAAACAAAAGTCTTCACACAAATGAAGTTTTATTCAGCAAAAACAAGGCGTTTCAAACAATTGTGTTCATCATCAGGAAGACACCAAGGATGTGGTGCTGAAGGGTTGGTTCAGTGAAAAGAACAAATACAGTGGAACCTCTACATATGAGATTAATTCGTTCCCGGATCGTGCTCGTATCTAGAGCGAATTTTTCCCATAAGAAATAACTGAAAACCAATTAATTTGTTCCCGGCCTCCCAAAATCATTCAAGTTAACCCTAAATAACTATGAACACATCTTCCTGATTACTAAAAACACATTCAAATAGTGACTGAACATAAAAATACACTAATAAGATAAATAAGATGATATTAACGAAATAAAATGCGAGTTTAGTATGAGCACTTCCACTTAAAATTAAAGTTAACTCTATGAAAAACTAAATTTTTTTACGGCAATAATTTATTTATGCACTTTTTTCTGCTTTTTAACTGATACTGCACTGTATCAGTTTTTACTTTTCTTCGCTTTCTTTTGCCCTTTTAGCTGGAATCGCAACACTTTCACTTTCTATAGGTCTTTTGAAGAAAAACTTATCCAAGGAGGTTTGTCTCTGCCTCCCTTTCAAAATGTTACGGAAATGTGTAAGGCAAGTGTCATTAAAAAGAGCTGTAGCACGACTAGTAGCTACATAGGTTCCTAGTACGACTAGTAGGTTCCTAGCGGAACCATCTGGAAATTCTCGCAACTTGGATTTTCTCTCGTATGTAGAGCAAGATTTTTGCTCGAAAGACCTCTCGTATTTCGAGTTTCTCGTAAGTAGAGTAGCTCGTATGTAGAGGTTCCACTGTATATTAATTGTCAATCTGTTATAGTGTAGTATTTCTCATATTGGGGCATTTCAAAAATTATGTTTAATATCAAAACTAACAACGCGTTGCGAAAATAATGTGCAATTTACTCATATTAGGGGATTTTAAAAAATTTCGTCTCCACACAAAAAAAGTTTAACATCAAAACTAACAACGCGTTGCGAACATAGTGTTCTATTTACTCATATTAGGGGATTTTAAAAAATTACGTCTCCACACAAAAAAAGTTTAATATCAAAACTAACAACACGTTTCAAAAAAAAATTACTGAATCATCCTCAAATAAAGTGCTATTTTTTAGTATAAAAAGTAAAAGTAATGTACATGAAATAAACTGTTTAACTATACTCTATTAAATTCTAATTAGATAGCATATAATTGTGTCTAATTATGATGGCTTTGATTTGTAGTTGCAATTTAATTACAATAATTAAATATCCCCAATTATCAATATTATGGCAAAGCGTGACACACGTAATTACTAGCGTATTAATATATAGGATTGCTCTAAAATGTTTTTTTTTTATAAATTGCTAATTTTTTGAACAAATTAAACAAATTTCATTGTTTAATGAACCGTTTAGCGTAAAAAAAAGATTTTCTGAAAATAAAGAATGTATTATAACGCCCCATTGGTGAATGTAATTTTGAAAAAGTTAGCATAACTCATTCCACACGTAGTACTTTATTTCTAGGTATACTTTCACTTTGATCCATGAAGAGGTAAGGTTCGCGCGCATTCTCACAATACAAGCTTTCAGATTGGAATCATAAATCCAAATGTTTCAATACATTGTATTGAAAAACAAATATTTCCTGTTGTTTTAAAAAGCTGAGGATTTCTTCAAGTTATTGCTTTTGAAATTTGAAGATTATGCCATAATTTAAAACTCTAGAGCTGGAGTCGGCAACCTTCGGCTCTTTCATCCTTACACTACGTCTCCGAGTGGCTTAGGAAAATAAATTACATTAAAAAAGTATTTTTGTGAATTTTATTTATTTTTTTAATGTTTTAGTTCTAAATTGGAAGATCTTTATGCGATCTTGAAGTATTAAATGTTAAAATATTAAAAGAAAAGTATATTTTATTGTTTTTTGTAGCTCAAAATAAACGTCATACTCGCGAAAGCCGGTATTCCCGCCCGAACACCATCTCAACATAATTACATAATTTTCTCTGTAGCACTTTGTCGATTTGATAAGCAACACTTTATAGCTCATCTTTAAAAGGGTAGTCAAAGCACTAATAAGTGTATGTTTATTTTTTACTTTCTAATAAATGCGTTTTTCCCCATTTTAGATTGTTGCTTTCAGTGGGTTTTTTTTTTGTGGAAACCGGGTTCAAATTGCTCTTTTCGTATTAAAGGTTGTCGATCCCTGCTCTAGAGCTAGTAGTTTAAGAGGACAAAAATGTCAAAAAAAAACACATTTCTGGCAAAAAAAAAGTAACTTTTCCAACATCCATAATTGCTCCAAAACTATACATATCTACTCTATAAGGCCCATTTTATGTAAAAGATCAATGGATCCATCAAAGATTCTGAACTGTAGCGTGGCCACAAACTTTGGATACATAGTCACCCAGCCACTCACACACACCCAGACATCATCAAAAAAAAAAAAAACTTCATAAAACGACTTTTGGGACCTCAAAACATTAATTCTGTCAAAATCTCAAGATCGAATTTTTTCAGCAATAGTGAAATGTTTACTTACAGTAGAGTAATAAAAATTTTTACAAAATTAAACTCATTTTTATATAACTACAACTGGTACAATTGTGTTTTAAAGATTAAAATAAGAAAAGATACTCCTCCGTTTTTTTTTTACTTTACTATAAGTAAAGAATAGTAATCGTAAAAAAATCCGATCTCGAAATTTTGACGACAATACATGTTTTGAGGTCCCAAAAGTTGTTTTATGAATTTTTTTCGATGATGTCTGTGGGTGGGAGAGTATGTATACAAAGTTTGTGGCCACACTACTGTCCAGAATCTTTGATGGATCAAATTTGATGTTTTACACAAAAATAGGCCTCATAGTGTAGATGTGCTGTATAGTTTGGGAGCAATTATGCAAGAAAAAAAGTCACTTTTTTTCAAAATGAGTTTTTTTTTTACATTTTTTCTTCTCCTAAAATACTAATTCTAGAGGTTTTAAATGTTGAGGCAATAACATTATCTCTGAGGCTATAAAAAGCAATAAACGAAAAAATTCTCAGATTTTTAAAAAGAATAGGAAATAAAATGTAAAAATGTTGACTTTTTCAATCTTCAATTTGAAAGCTTGTGAGAATTATACAAGCCATACCGTTTGACGGATCAAAATAGAACTATACCTAAAAGTAGACGATGACTTGAGATAATTTTTTTTCATAATTACACTTACTGAAAGGGTGTTAGCGTACATTTTCTGTATAGAATTTTTTTTCTGATGCTAAACCCCCTGCTTTTTTTTTCCTTTTGTGCGCATCCATAGTATAAGTCAATTTCTTAAAGAAGATAAAAAGATTTCACATAAACACGTGAACAACAATCAATAATCAAACCACAATAAGAAAAGGGAAAACAAGACTAAGATCTTTCAACCGTAACAAGCGGTCTTCGTCAGAGTCAAAAACCCAACTGAACACTAGATGCAGAAAACATCTGGTGAGTTCTCTTCTCAACTCCTCACCAGATGTTTTCTGCATCTAGTGTTCAGTTGGGTTTTTGACTCTGACGTTTGATCATTGATATGTACATATATATATATTAATTATATATATTATAATTATATATATATCCGTCCTTTTTGGACCGTTTTAATATTTTGATTTATATATATATATATATAAAGATTTCACATAAACACGTGAAATAACAATCAATGATCAAACCACAATAAGAAATGGGAAAACAGCTAGCAGATAGTTTTTTTACTTTTTCTTACTGTACTCCTTTGTTTCCCCAAACATCCCTTTCTGGACATTAGTCCTTTCCTGCGCTTTCACCCTTTTAAAATACCACTCTTCCTTCCCACTCTTCTCAACTCCTCACCAGATGTTTTCTGCATCTAGTGTTCAGTTGGGTTTTTGACTTCGACGAAGACCGCTTGTTACGGTTGAAAGATCTTAGTCTTGTTTTCCCTTTTCTTATTGTGGTTTGATCATTTTCTAAAGAAGATATTGAGTTGTTGATTGAAAGGTCAAAATAACTGACTAGAAAGGCTCTGTGAACACCAGACTGGACATGATTGAAGAAAACATTTCCGCAAATAGTTGCAATAGTTGGAAGGGCTAAAGCACCAGCAAATACTCTCGTGCAGGACATTCCTTCACTCACTTGAAGCTCCGTAGCTGCTCCACTTTCGTTCATTCTGTAACATTACATGAATCAGTTTACTTCACTTACAGTCATTTAATATACAGTGGTGTAAAATAGAGGGGGGGGGGGCGGTATTTTGACAGGGTAAAAACAGAAAAATTAAAATCATAAAATGCTAACAAGACATTTTATACCACAAATGAGTTATTAAGGTCGTAATTTAAGGGGCCAGGTTAGCTGACTGGTTAATGTACTCTGGTATCTGGTAGTTCGGGGTTCGATCCCCACCTTTCCGTTGATTTATTCACGCGGGAGGTGAATAAATCTCCTGGGAGAGGACGTTAAGCCATCAGTCCTGAGCCTGTACGATGTCAAGTACTCATTAAAGATCCTTACTCGAAATGCACTTGATTTAAGCAAAATTTAGGACTCCCAATGTAGAACCACCGATGAAACAAAAAGGCGGTAAACGGTTGACGGTATCACCCGCTAGGGGATCGGTTTAAATAATAAAAAAAAAATATTAAAAACACGTTGAAAGAGAAATTACGGATTTATTTTGTCAGTTAGACAGGCAGATAAACTATAAAGAAAATAATCTGGAATACATCATTTTCTTTCAACCTGTTGGTAAGCTGTTGGTATTCAATTAAAAAAACATCTATTTTCGTCAGATGCCTTAATTAAGAGCTTTATATGTCATTTCACTTTTAACTAAAGGAGCAAATAGGGACCAGGTTAGCTCAGTGGTTATCGCACTCGTCTCTGGACTAGTAGTCCTGGGTTCGATCCCCCACCTGGCCTTCGATTTATTCACACGAGAGGTGAATAAATTTGAGTACGTCGTCCCTCGGAGAGGACGTTAAGCCGCTGATTCCGAGCCTATACGATGTCAGGCACTCATTAAAGATTCCTACTCGAAATGCACTTGAGTTAGGCAAAAACTAAGGACTCCAATGTAGAATCTGTAGAATCACCGATCAAACAAAAAAAAACCGGTAAACGGCTGACGTTATTACCCGCTAAGGGATCGGTTGTAACAATAAAATAAAAAAAAAAATGTATAACTGCTTTTACGTTTTATGATCCCAATACTGTTTGTAAACGGATTTTTCAACTGAAATATTCACAAATTAAAAAATACATTTATTTTAAATTTTTCACAACTAATTGTTTAACTAATTTTAAAAAATAGTCAAAGGTAGACTAATCTCTCACCAATCAGAACAGCCCTCTCTTTTTAAATTCAAACCTGGTTTACAACGCGCCTTTAAAAACCAGATATGTGCCTTCTTAGATGCGCGTAAGGTGACCGTTTTACTCTCTGGAGGAACTTGTGATATCTGCAGCCTAAAGCAATCATTGAAGGAAAGTCCATGGTTGCTAGCATGGATGAACATGTTACGCTGGTGGTCTCCAACCGTCGCTTCGTAAGTGCGCTTGGTGTCCCTATGTCAACTCTCTTGACAATGGTTCAACCGAAAACTAGAGACAGTAAGTGTGTTTGTTCTTTTGTTCTATGTATGTGATTTACCGTGAAACGTTTGTTGTCCTTTTGTATCGTTTTCCTGTTGTATATAACACTATATTATGGATTCTATTTATTATAGCTATACTATATTTATTAAAAAAAAAAAAATTAAAATAAACAAACAATATAACTATTACCTAGTTAACTTACACAGTGGTTGGAAGAATAGTTTTGAGTATAGGCAGAGATGTTTCGAACTGATTTCACATAAGAAAGTGAATGAAGTGAGTCTTTCCACATCTGAATGTCTTGAGCTAATTTAAGACCGCAGGGTAGCTAATCTCAGTCACCAACAGAACAGGCTCGCTCTCTCTTCTAGATTCCAAACGGCTGTCCTTTGCCACGCTCCTGTAGAAAACCAGATATGTGCTTCTTAATGCTAAGTGACGTTTTATTTGGAGAGAATTAATCTACTAAACAAATTCTATTAAGTGAATTCCAGTGGTTGAGATGGATAAAAATGTTGTCCAACCTCTTCTAAGTGGATTGGTTCCCTTGAATTCTTGACAAGTAACGAAAACTAAGACAGTAAGTGTCTTCCTAGTTTGGTTGTTCTGAGTATGTAGATAAAAGTGAAAGATTCTTGCAATTGTATGTTTTGAGAGAATAACAAATTAGATCAATTCTTCCTAAGTGATTGGTTGTTGAGAGAATAAAAATTTGACAAATTCTTCAATGCATTGAATGTTGAGAGTAATAAAAAAATAGCAATTCTTGCAATGTGATTGGTTGTTGAGAGAATTAAAAATGAGAAATTTCCCTCTAAGATTCTTGAGCAGATAAGATTGACAGTGGATTGGAAGACAGTAAAAATAGACAAATCTTCCAAGTGATTGGTTGTTGAGAGAATAAAAATTTGACAAATTCTTCAATGTGATTGAGTTATTGAGAGAATAAAAATTAGACAAATTCTTCAATGTGATTGGTTGTTGAGAGAATAAAAATTTGACAAATTCTTCTAATGTGATTCTTGCAATATGATTGGTTGTTGAGAGAATAAAAATTAGACAAATTCTTCCTAAGTGATTGGTTGTTGAGAGAATAAAAATTTGACAAATTCTTCCAATGCGATTGAATGTTGAGAGAATAAAAAAATAGACAACTTCTTGCAATGTGATTGGTTGTTGAGAGAATAAAAATTTGACAAATTCTTCTAATGTGATTGGTTGTTGAGAGTATAAAAATTTGACGAATTCTTCTTAAGTGATTGGTTGTTGAGAGAATAAAAATAGGAAAAATTCTTGCAATATGATTGTTGTTGAGAGAATAGAAATTTGACAAATTCTTCCTAAGTGATTGGTTGTTGAGAGGATAAAAATTTGACAAATTCTTCCAATGCGATTGGTTGTCGAGAGAATAAAAAAATAGACAAATTCTTGTAATATGATTGGTTGTTGAGAGAATAAAAAATTAGACAAATTCTTCCAATTTGATTGGTTGTTGAGAGAATAAAATTAGACAAATTCTTCCTAAGTGATGGGTTGTTGAGAGTATAAAAATTTGACAAATTTTTTGAATGTGATTCGTTGTTGGGAGAATCAAAATTTGACAAATTCTTCCAATGTGATTGGTTGTCGAGAGAATAAAAAAATAGACAAATTCTTCCAATGTGATTGGTTGTCGAGAGAATAAAAAATTAGACAAATTCTTCCAATGTGATTCGTTGTTGAAAGAATAAAAATTAGACAAATTCTTCTAATGTTAGTAGAACTAACTGCTGGGATACTTTAGTACAGAATGGGGGGAAGTACAATAGTTTTCTTTTTAAGACGCAGTGCTATAGTCACCATCAAATAATAAAGGATGACATTTGAAAAGTGGGGCCCTGTTTTGCCCGTATTATCTAGGTTCTCTAAGAAGTTTACTGAATATTTATAAGACTGTAAACCTCTTGATTAGTGAGGAAAGATATATTAAGTCTTTACACACAAATATTTAATTATACAACACATTTCGAACACTTAGTGCTCAGATACATCTGCCTTAGTAAGACGATGTTGAGTTAATTGGAGAGTTAACAAACATTACGACTCCCTCTTTTAATAATGTTTGTTAACTTCTCAACACCGCCTTACCGAGGTTGGTGTACCTGAAGAGGATGACTAAGTGTTGAAACGTGTTGTATAATTAAATCTTTGTGGTGAAGATTTAATATACTTTTTCCAATAACTGCTTATATAGCTTGTGACCATAAACCTCTTCAAACAGAAACTGAATGGCTTACCCTCCACTCTAAATTCTCAAGTACACAGTGTTTAGACAAAGGATCCATGGTTGACTAGTTACATTACAGTGGTTGTCCCACAAGAGGAATACACATACGCTAAAAAGTGGGCCCTTTGTGATACCACACAATGATTGATTCTACATTAGGAATGTATTTAGAATAGGGATCTTTAACGAGTGCCTCATATCGTACAGGCTCGAGACCGACGTGCTCAGGACGTTGCCACTGGGCTATCATGTGTAACCGATTCATCAACAAACAAACTAAGGAATACTAAAGAAAGGAAACTCCACAATGAACCTAATTTAACTTAAGTATAATAATTGCTTACTATGATCTATTACGTTCTGACGGCACGCTCAGATATTTGACCTTCCGCGTGATTAAATCACCAGAGTGGGTATCGAACCCCTGTCCTACCAGCTCAGAGGCGGAGCACGTTGCCAATTAGCTAACCTGGCCCCCTTAGTAACAAAAATCCTAATTAAAGTTACTGCTATAAAATACACTGCATATATGACTTGAAATTTATTTAACAATTACTATTATGAATTAAGAGTTATTTTTTTGCGAGTAATTTGAACAATACCTGCATAACTGTAATGGCGCCATAAGAAACAGCAGCCCAATAGAGTGATCCGACCATCATGCCAGCAGCGACGAATGGGCACATCTTGTAGACCATGGCATCTAGTTGGTCCAGCAAAAGAACAAACTTACCTATGGTGACAACAAGTCTCATTAGACAAATGCAGAATACTGACAAAGCTCTTCACACAGACAGCAGTAATAATGGATAATAATTCAATTGAATGTATGTATATTTTAATTTCCTCTCTCTAGTGGTTTTTTGAGGGGGAAGACTTTTTAAAATCCAATCCCTTCTCCCTGTCCAAAACGAAATGCACTCGAACCTCGAATTTCCCTACTTCAAGAAATCGTACTTTCAAGTTTACGTACTTTTTTTTCTTCCGAATTTATAATCAGGAAGTTAAACAAATGAAATTTAAGTAACCTAATAATCGTACTTTGAAGTTTCTGGAAAACTTAAAAATCCAATCCCTCTCCTGTCTATCCCAAACGAAATAATATACTCTACCTTCAAGTTTCCGTACTTCAAGAAATCGTACTTTCAAGTTTCTGCACTTTTTTTTCCTTCCAAATTTATCATCTGGGAGTTAAAGTAAATGAAATTTGCCTACCCTAAACCTATTAACTGTGTTCAGGTTAGGCTTTATATATACTACGGTATTTATTATACTAAGGTTTTTATATACTACGGTACGTCTTGGCCTCCTGTCAACAGTTAAACTAGGCTTTTTTTATTCATTATCAAGTTTATTATGTATTAATAACAATGTTTATTTCAATGAACTGTGTAGTATGCTAAAGTAAATGAAATTGAGATAGCCTATCCTTTCTGGAAAGTTTTAGTGAGGTTATATATATAGTACGTTTTAGCCTACCCTACCCACCATTAGGCTTTGGATTTGATGAATTTAAATTTTCGATGAATATTTTTGAACCATTCGCGATATACTGAGGCAACGATAAATGAACCTCGAAGTTACCGAGGGATAACTTCATATTATTTGGGGTAATCTATCCGGGGGCAAGTTCTCTTATCCCTAAAATGAGGCCATCTTCAGAAGGATACTAATTGGTTCATATCTTATTATTATTGTTAGTTTATTTATTACCAAATAGAGTTTTATTTACTTATTTCATATGTTTTACCAGAGAGAGCGTGAGAGAACTCTCTGGGATATTTAATTAAGTAAATCCATTCATTTGCTTTTTTTATTTATTCTTTTATTAAATTGATTCCGTAGTGGATTAGAAACGTCAGCCCTTTACGGTTTTTTTTTTGCTTGATCGGTATTTCTACAGATTCCACATTCGGAGTAATGAATTTTGCCTTTTTTTTTTAAAATTCTTTAAACCGATCCCCTACCGGTTATAACGTCAGTCGTTTACCGGTTTTTTTGTTTGATCGGTGATTCTACATAGGGAGTCCTCAATTTTGCTTAACTCAATTTGCTTTTCGAGTAGGGATATTTAACGAGTGCCTGGTATCGTACAGGTTCGAGACCGATGGCTTAACGTCCTCTCCGAGGGATTTATTCACCTTGGCCAGATGGGGATCGAACCCCGGACTACCAGCCCAGAGGCGAGTACGTTAACCACTGAGCTAACCTGACCCCTATTTGCTCCCTTATCTCAATTAAGGCACAGTTTTTTTTTTTTAATTGAATACCAGCAGCTTACCTACAGATGGAAAGAAAATGATGTATTCAGTTTTGCATTGTGGGCATGCAATTTTCTTATCTCTATTATCTTTTTGTTTTTCATCCACCCACTGCTGAAGACAGCCTTGATGAACCTATAAAACAAAAAACAAGAGGAATTGAAAATCACGGCTAAAACAAACTGAAAAATAGCAGGGAATACCTTGTGTTAAAGGGTATTCGTTTCTCTTATTTGAACTAATGGTTAAAATATACAGAACAACGATCCGCCGTCATGTTACCATATTAAGTATTCAGTTACAATGTAATATAATAATATATTGTTATAGCTTCTCGATCACGGATTTTAGACCAAAATCCTCAAGAAACCCATCTTTGACTATAATATGTATATACAGGGTGTCCATAAAGTCCGTGTGCGTTTTAAAAAAAATATACCCTTATTTGTAGCTGGGATAGAAATGATCTGTAAAAAGGATTAGAAAGAAGGAAATCTATATTTTTTAAAATTTTATTGAAATTTTATCCACTTAACCTCCATCATGTGGTTAACCTCTTCTAAATCACGAATTTCCTAACAGATGAATCGGAAGAGGTGGACCATTTCATTCATCTCCACGTTCGCCTGACTTGACTCTATTAGATTTTTCTTATGAGGGGCATGTGAAAGCAACTGTGTATGCATCTAAATCTTGTTCATTTGAAGATTTGAAAGCTAAAATAACTAATAAGATTTTACGGATTATTGTAAATCACTTGACGCATGTTTTCCGTAAACTGCAAAAGCGTATCACCCTCTATATTGCTAATAATGGAGGACTGTGGAAACTAAAAATTATTTTTAGAATAAACCTTAAAAAATGTAGGTTTACTTCCTTCTAATCTTTTTTTACAGATTATTTCAATCGTAAATACGAATAAAGTTATAATTTTTTAAACTGCACATGGACTTTATGGACACCCTGTACTACATAATCTATGCTCAAACCACAATAAGAAATGAAAAAAAAAAGATTAAGATCTTCAACCGTAACAAGCGGTCTTCATATGAGTTAAAACCCAACTGACTCTGGGTTTTGACTCTGAGGTAGACGGCGTGTTACGGTTGAACTTCTTATCAGTTTTTCCCATTTCTTATTGTGGTTTGAACATTGATTGTTATTTTCACATGTTTATTGCGAGAATTGTTATTATATAATTTATAATATGTATTAATAATATTTTAATACATAATATAACATGTAATATTATGTATAAGAGCTACCTTATTCAGACAGTTAGGATGCTAATAGTAGATGTCATGACAGGGGCCCCTTGTTCTGCATATTGACAGAATAGATCATTACTCTTTTAACATAAAACAATATCTAAAAAATGCTTTTCAAAACTAAAAATAAAACTAAACCTAATAATACACATAAAATATTATTAATTGTTTAAAATTCAATATAATAAACATGTTTTAAGGTTGTGCAATCAATGTGGTATTTACTCATTGTAGGGTAAAAAAGTTAATGAATATCCTTCTCACATTTACAACTTTAGTAATCTGAACAACGCGTTTCGTACACATTGTGTTCTTCTCCAGGCATAAAACCAAACTCCAGAGGCTGTGGTTCAACTCTGAAGCTTGGCTATATGCCAGAAGAAACACTACGTGTTCAAAACGAGTTGTTTAGATTACTAAAGTTGTAAATGTGAAGGCTATTCGTTAACTTTTTTACCCTACAATAATAAACATGATTATGGAAAGGTAAACATGATACCTAATCAACGCAATGTTTATGTAAAAAATTATATTATTTAAAGAGTATAAGAAGCAATATAAAAAACACAATAATATAATTACTACTTTGTTAGATGAGATGGTTTAAATTTTTGCCACATATAAAGTAAGAAACGAAAACTTGAAGAAATGATGAAATACATCTATATGGTTACCTAAATCTCTACGTCAAAATTATTTTAAAAAAATTCATTAAACTAAAACAAATGAATAATTTCCAAGTTTCTCTCATCAATTGAAAACGAAATAAAAATATTATGTCGTCATACCCATTTTGTGGTCCCTTTGCATTTGCAAGGCTGAATCCAACTAGCATTAGTATCATCTTCGTCTGTAGCGAAACATATCCAGCATTGTCTTGCAGAACTTGCACTACAATTTTTAAATTATGACATGAGCCTAAATTATATCTTTTATATGTGATGCAAAATGTGTGTATTCGTTTTTATTCGAAAAAAAACTGTTACTTACACTGATTCCGAGGAGAGTCGACGATCATCGTTGTTTGCATTTTGATTAGTAGTCATTTTAAGTTGATTTTATTTTTCTAAAATCAGCGTCTTTTTCACATAACTTCCAATAAAAAACACTTAATGAGCTAAGGCATAAAAAAATGACAGTCTCATTTATTAACGAATAACTTCATAGTAATCATATTATTTAATGACAATTTTGAAAATGATAATTATGATAAGAAAAATAATACTCTTGTTGAGAATGACACTTTAACTGAAGGCTTAACAGGTGGTATCCAATATCATGATATGAAAATTCCCTTTCATTCAGTGTTGTTTTTTGGAATATGGTTTGTTCATCTATATGATATGAAACAGAAGCTCAAAATTCATTTATAAATATGTGATTTTAAATTCATATATAAATCTCTGTAAAAACAAATTTTTGTTTACTCTTTCTATAACTATTCATTTTTCATTAATAAAAACATAAGTCATATAATAATTAATATTTTATGAATTAATTTATATTTTAAAGAAATTAATTCAAACCATTTAACTTTGCCTAAAATCATCTTTTTTTAATTTGTAATATTCCTTGAATTGTGTAATATGATTAAAATGAATCGGCTTTTTAATTTTACAATAGTCAGTTTATGACGTCCGATTTCGAATCCAGATGACATTCTAAAAACAGATTTTTCTTCAGTTTCATTCAAGATTCTCAAAGGTATAAGCTAATCACACTTAATTATCTCCGGGGTAGTTGTATGTTTAAATTAACAAAATTAATAAAAATGAGTAGTGTATTTGATATCAATGTTGTTGTTAATAACTGTCAAATGTTCATTTTAGAGTGAGATGGCTGCCGCTCCTGAACTCTTCGTTATTCGAACAGTTTTAAGGAATAATGCTAATCAGGTATCTTCATTTTCATTGTATTTTCAAAAGATTAGATTATATTCCTATTGTTAAATTTATGTTATAATATTTAATTGGTTAAAATGCTATTTAAAATGTGTTTGGTGTGACTTCGTACGTTATGTGGTATAATATTGTGTAACATACAATCCAATAGAGACTTTACCTTCTTGTGATTAAGAAAAAGATGATTTTCAACTTATAACAGGCAACCGTTAACCATACTGCTTTAAATCTGTTTTAGGTGAGAGTACTTCACACATCTGTGAAAAACAATGCAGTAGCTGCTGCAGCAGTTGCTAATAAACCAGAGCGAAATAAGACATTTGCCATATACCGATGGAATCCAGAGAAACCAAAGGAAATGCCCCGAATGGAGGAATACTCAGTAGATCTGAATTCGTAAGTAGCTAGATTATTTTGTTCTATTTACTTCAGTGAAACAAAAAAAAAGTCTTTTATTAATTTCTGCTGTTTTGTTCACTAAACTACATTCTATCGTCGACAGCTTATTCTGTAGTTAATTATTATTTAATCTAACAAATTTTATTAGTAGATATGGTGTAACTTCGTTTGACCCTGAAGTAAAGGTGGAGGTTTCTTTGTTTATGCGGTTTTCGTTTTGAAATTTCATTAATGTAAGTTTTTCTAAATGTAAATTTTTACAAAAGAATTGTTTCTAAACGAATCCTTAGAAGTTGTTTTCAGTTTCTTATAAAGGGAATGATTTAGACTTTTCCACTTTGAACGAGACCTTCTTCACTAGTAAGAACTATAAAAGGTAATTGTTTTTAGTTATACTTTTCATTTTGAAGATTAATCCTGCTATGTATTTATGGCGAACCCAATCCCAGCGATTATTTGTAGTTCAATTCCCGTTTTTTTATGTTAAAAAAGTATTTCATATTTAAGCTGGTATTCGTTACAATGGCGTTCGGTTCCGACGGACCCGTCGTAAGTCGGATCATAGGGTCCTAAACAAAATGGTACACACTACGGTTATACTCTATAATGCATAAAATCAGTCTGTTGCATTTATTAATAGAAAATAGTTTCAGAAGATGAGAATCTCATTTGTTGATAGTTAATAAGTTTAAGTTGCACAGAATATTTGAAACTTGAGATGTCTAATTAATAACAAATTAAAGACAAGGTTATTTTTAAGTGTCAAACGATTAGGAGGGTTGCTGTTAGATAAACATTGAGGAAAAAATTAGGTTGGACACTCTCATACTGGAGTAAATAGGTAATACAAAGTCTCCAAACAAAAGAAGTTTTTTGAAGAATACGAATTGGAATAAACTATTCGTTTTATGTTTCGGAACTACGCGTTTCGAGTATACGCAAAGAAAAATTTACAAAAAGAATAATAGAGAATTTATTTCACATTTTGCAAAAAACCTAGTCACACACAACCATAGCTTTGATCCTAACAAGAACCTTGCAGTCTTATATTTTAACAGCAAATTTAAAGAAAATTTCAAAATTGGAAGCTTTTGAAATATATAAAACCTTAAATCAAAGTCATCATTGTGTCTCAATGAGTAGATTCTGGGCTGGTTAAATTTTCTATAATTGTTTCTATAATAAAAAGAGTACTTCACAATAGTTTTCTGTCTTGCTTTATAGAACTTCACTGTTTGATAGCATACCTTTGTCACCTTATCTTTTTGTCTACCTCTTTTTATCTTCTATCTTTGTCTACCCCTCCACATTCTTATCTGTTTTAAATTCCTTTCAATGAACGTTGGACAGTTGTAGGTCCTCCACTACTTCCATTAGAAGTTATTAATTTTTTCATTTTATTGTATATTGTTTATTGTAATTCCGGTTTATTTTTGTAAATTTTAATTTGTATTGTATACTCGTATCTTTACTCAAATGATGATGAACACAAATTGTTTGAAACGCGTAGTTTAAATTAATAAAAAAAAAAAGTATTTTCTGTGGAGACTTCATATTATCTATTTACCCCAGTATGAGAAATTATTATTTTTTTTTTTCTTAAATTTGATAGTAATAAAATATTTATTGTTTTCAGTTGTGGTCCCATGGTCCTGGATGCTTTGATTAAGATCAAGAATGAAATTGACCCTTCTTTGACCTTCAGGAGGTCATGCAGAGAGGGAATTTGTGGTTCTTGCGCCATGAATATCGGTGGTGTTAATACGCTTGCATGCATCAGGTGAGAATCATGCCAAACTCCATTCAATCGTATGTTCCCATTTATAAGCTCATAAATATATTAACAGTCTGGCTGATAGGACTCCACAACTCAAAAATGCCTGGCATTTCATCGACCAATGAATATATCCGCGCACTGTAGTGCACGTCGTAACTAGCAGTTCCAGACCAGAGGCCTTCTACTGCTTGATTACTGTGCTACTATAACTTGAACTGTCAGAATTCATGTCGTATATTAAGTTCGTCTGTATAAATGACGTCGTATTCCCGGTCATGTGGTCTTGTTGGTCATAGTTTTCTATGTTTTTAGCCATGAGTTGAAGGAAATAGTCAGTGGGTGAAGTAATGGTTCAGTGAGATTGAGCAAGGTTGGTGGCAGGATTGAGAGCTTGAACAAGGACGATGTAGGTAGTAGGTAGATTGATTTTTATTGGTAGTAAGTCGAGTGATGTAACTATGTATATATAGATTCCATTTTCAAATCATAGTGAATATCCACATCTCGGGAGTACCAAGAGCCCTGGCTATAAGCCGGGATTTCATTACTTGTGCAATCTGTTATAGATTGGTATTTACTCATTTTGGGGGAATCTCAAAAATTATGTCTCCAAACAAAAAAAGTTAAATATAAAAACAAACAACGCGTTTCGAACACTTAGTGCTCTTCCCCAGATTAACATCTAAATAGTGAATATCACTATGATGTTCTTAAAGCTCACAGATAAAGATCACGATACACGATAAAGATCGCTATTTCAAATAAACTTGAGTTAGGCAAAATTTAAGACTCCCAATGTAGAATCAATGGGATATTTATTCTAACAGAAAAACATTTATTGAAAAGTAAAGAAAGACAATAGATTGGGTGTTTAAAAGGCAGTTAAAAGGAATTGGATTAGTTGGGATTTGACTTCGATAAAGACCTCTTGTTACAGTTGAAAGATTCTTACATCTTTCTTCTCATTTCTTATTGTTGTTTTGGTTGTGGATATGTATATATTGTTCTTTATTAAATAATTATAATTTTCTATATAATGTACTTATATTTCAGCAAAATAGAAACTGATTTAAGCAAGCCAACAAAAATCTACCCTTTGCCGCATATGTATGTGGTAAAGGATTTGGTGCCAGATATGAACAACTTCTACAATCAGTATAGGTCCATTCAACCATACCTGCAGAAGAACTCTGACAAGCGACCAGGTGAAGCTCAGAACTTGCAGAGTGTCGATGACAGGAAGAAATTGGTGATTTTTTTTTTTTTTTGTACCTGGTCTAAATTTTGAGAATTACATTCTAAATACTTTCATTTATTTTTGTTGTAAAGTTGATAAAACGCTTTTTAACATTATACATAAAGTGACTATTACTGAAACAACGTCAATTATGTTAATTTCCATTACCATGAAATTCCGTTTACGAAACAAATGATCAAAAAGTATGTGACATGAGTTTTTTGTTCATGTTACGGTAAAATGGAATTAGTCTTGACACGTAACAAAAAACACCTGACAAATATTTCATTGTCCAATTTCTAGATAGCAGCACTAACAAATGCTTTGTTCATTCACAAGGCACCTAATAAATTTTACTAGCCAATAACATTAAGTTAACTGCTTAAGCTCATTGATTTGGCAAACCTCATCAAGGAAAACTTTAATAATGTTATAATAACTAATTAAATATCTTACACAATAATTCGTAGAAAAAATTTAGTTTGTCATTCAACTATTATCTGTAAAGAAATAGTATTAATTCTGAGTCATCCATTGTTCCAGTTGTTCCATTCCTCCAATACTGACGAATCCAATACTAATACCTGACAAATCATTCAATGTAATTGTCAAATCTTCAAATGTCGATAACATTTTCATTAGACACAGTTGAGCTATAGGTTGTTTTTTTTTTTTTTTTTTTTTGTAAGGAGGTGAAATGCATTTCAGCACATAGTACTGGGCTCCCAGTTAAACTAGACTACCAACTAAAACATTCCCTTTTCTTCTTAGGACACTAGCCTGGAGCCGAATTGATTTATGTTACAGTCTTTTCAGATTATGAATGGAGGGAGACTTTAGAATACACATTTTGAGTATAGGTGGTATTCGATTTACGACCGGGTTTGGTTTTAGACCCGTCGTAAATCGGGTTATTAAGATTTTATACCAAATAGCCGACACTACGGTTATACTCTAGGATACATAATATCAGTCTAAAGGCATTTTTAAGTAACTTTTTTTTAATGAATTTTATTACATACAAGCCATTTACTATTTTTGTATCAGTTTTATTCATTTTTAGTATAATTTTATCTTCATTAGTTGTGCAATCCGTATTTGTATGGTATTTACTCATTCTGAGGTAAAATAGATAAACAAATAAAAGTCTCCACAGAAATGAAGTTTTATTCAACAACAACGCGTTTCGAACACGTTTATTTATTTATTTTAACATAGTTTATTATATGAATACGGTGTTTTAGACGGCAACATCAGCATCTCTCTGAATAGGTAACTAAGTTAATGCAATTTTATTAATGAAACACAGTTTAAAAAGATGAAAATCTTTCATTTTTTGATAGTTAATACGTTTAACTTAAACAGAATATTTACAACATGAGATGTCTATTTGATAACGGCAGATAAGGGTATTTCTTAAGTGTTAAACCATTTGAAAGTATACTCTTAACTATACATTGAGAAAAAAAACTCAGTATGAACTAAGGTTTAATATGAAACTAACAAAGAGTTTGTTAATATTTATTGTTCTTCTTCAGGTTAACATCTAAAAAAAAAGCATACATTTATATTTTTTTTAAATGTTAACCTGAAGATGAACACTAAGTGCTCGAAACGTGTTGTTAGTTTCATATTAAACTTTTTTTTTGTATGGTGACATAATTCTTGAAATCCCTGTATATACGAATGGACTGTCTATACTTGACTACATTACGAGAAATATACGATCGGTCGTAAGTCAGGCATGTCGTAAATCGGATACAACTGCATTATTTCAAAATTTTTGTTTGTGTTATAATGATTCTATTGTATATACCTTTCAATTAATTGATAACTCAGAATTTGTTGGTAAGTTGAGTGATCATAAGTTAGTTTTTCATTACATTTAACTTATGGTTTATAAGTTAAAGTTAAGATGGTTAAAGAATCATTTAACTGATCACTTACATATAATTCCATTATATGTAAAGTAATTCGATTTTATGGTTTAAATCAAGGCATTATTTCCATGTTCTTGGTTTGTATCGTTCTCAATTATCACCTTCCAAGAATACCTATAGTTATCTACCAGAGTTCAACTAAAGTTAGTGCAAATTATATTACCCAAAGAATTGAACAAAAAAATTAGTACTTTATAAAAAAAAAGGTGACATTTCAATTACTGTATTGTAATTGTCTACATCAGTGTTTCCCAAACTTTTTTGAGTGACCGCCCCCTTGGGTCCATAAACCTATAACTCAACACCCTTGAATAATAATCAGATTCCTAGACTAAATAACCAAATGAGTAACATTTTAATAATTAAATTAAAATAATTACCAATCGAATATTTATTTAGAATCCAATAGATGTATTGTTTCATAGCATATTTATGCAAAAGAATTAATGCACAATAAAAGAAACTTAGGTGAGAATATACTTTTAACATAAAAATGAATTATCGAAACAAATAATTTTAAGAAACTGTTTCCTAGAAAGTTTACATGTCGTGTTTTCACTTAAATTTATAAATTATATTGCATGAACATTTTCAATTTATGGAAATAGAATCCCTGCTCCTTTTTGCATTACCGCCCCCCGATATCAAAGCACCACCCCCAGGGGTGCGATACCGCCCACTTTGGGAAACACTGGTCTACATCGACTATTCTGTCAAAATAGTCTTGATATATGTACTTGTATACCATCTAGAGTATATCTTGATGGTTTATACTCTAGCATTATTCTGATATGAGGCTGCCATATTTGTATATCCACAACAGGCAACGTATAATCGTATACGTAAGTCTGTCGTATTACGATTATACGTTGGCCATCGTATTAGGTAATCATCCTCGCGTCATATCAGGATGCATGTTTTGAAGACAGTAATATCAGAAGCTGGAATATACTATTAAACCATTTTGAGAAAAGCAAATATAGTAATGTACTTTTGTACACTTATACACTTCTAAGGTAGTGCAATCAGTTATTATGTAGCATTTACTCATTGTAGAGTAGAAAAATTGTGAAGTAGTCTCTACACATAGAAATTTAATAATCTAAACAACGCGTTTCGAACACATGTTCTCCTTCAGGTATAAAACTAAAACAAAACAATGACATCAGACAGTTATCTATAGTATGCAATAAATGGTACATAATAATGAAATCATTTCTGTTTCCTTATTTTATTTTATTTATTTTATGCTATAGATAACTCTCTGATGCCATTGTATTTGTTTAGTTGATATCTGAAGAAGTTTGGATATTTGACTTCCATATGTGGAGACTGTTTCATTACTTTTTAGCCTACACTTATATACATAGTATAGTTTAAAAAGATTTCACATAAACACGTGAAACAACAATCAATGATCAAACCACAATAAGAAAATGGGAAAACAAGACTAATATCTTTCAACCGTAACAAGCGGTCTTCGTCAGAGTCAAAAACCCAACATAGTATAGTTTAAAAACAAGATTTCACAGTGAACACGGTTTGAAATCTTACTCTCTTTTTTTTTATTTGTATTGTCTTTTGAACATTATAGTGTAGTTTTTGTTGAAATATATGTCATGGAGTTGGTTAGAGACTGCATCTGAAAGTATTTCAGGTTATATAAGTATAAGGTTAGTCTTTGTTGCTAGATGTAGAAAATTGATGCCTTCTTTAACTCTAAAATTCATTGATAAAAGATTTAACTCCAGTGAATATTCAATTTGTGTTGATCCTCTTAACTAATACAATTAACGTGAAGTTTTCTTCTGAACTGGTAGGTCTCACATTGGAGGTGAATAAATCTGAGCACGTCGTCCCTAAGAGAGGACGTTAAACTGTCGGTCCCGATCCTGTACGATGTCAGGTACTCATTAAAGTGACCTCTACTCTAAATACACTTGAGCAATGTTTCTCTTAACATTTTTACTTCAGGGCGCACCTATGAAATAACCAAAGCTTGAGGGCGCATAACTGATTTTAATATATAGATATTTTATAGCCCTGAAATTTGAAAATAGGAAAAGAATAGTATATTAAAAAGAAAAGTGAAAGTATTATCCATTGCTACTTAAAACTTAAAGAAATTTCCCTTCCAGTAAAAAACCAAGTGGCAGAGACTTGACTCAGACTTGAAAACGATTAGTGTTTCTAAAATAAATGAAAATGATGCAAACTTGTAAAATATAAATTAGTTGTGTAAATTTATTCTTTCGTTTTCTTGGGACGCAGCTGGATACCTTCCAGAGCGCACCAATGCGCCTGGGCGCGACCCGTTTGAGAAGCACTGCACTTGAGTCAGGCTTAATTTAAGATGCCTAATGTAGAATCAATGGCAGATGTAATATCCCCTCGAGGAATCTGTATTGAAGGGCTGACTTTGTCAGTCCCTCAGCACTTTCAACAAAAAAATGTGAAATTTTAATATAGTTTTTACTGACTCGGGTGTGTTTTTTACAGGATGGTCTATATGAGTGCATTCTGTGCGCTTGTTGCAGTACGTCTTGCCCTTCTTATTGGTGGAACGGAGATAAATACCTTGGACCAGCTGTTCTTATGCAAGCATACAGGTATCCTTGAATACATCATTAATTACTTCCTTACGAACGTCATAAAGTCGAAAATACATTAATTTTATGGTTTTAACTTTTATTATATTCCTGGAAAAATATTTGTTTATTAAACTTTTTATAATGTCACCTTTTCCCTAGTTTTGTTTATAAATGTTATTCAATGGAACGAAAACAGTAACAAACATCATAAGAAAAAATGAAATTTAGCATTTTAGTTAGATAATTAATTTATTATTTAAAGTCTGTAATTAAAAACTGTGATGAGTCAAGATTTTGTTTTGACTACTCATATAATAGCGTTTTGAACAAACAAGGTCTTCAATATAAGCAGAAATCAATCATAGCGATGCTTGTAAACGTTCATCAGAAAGCAGTGATATTAGTGCAGACTTGTTAACTTTCGTGGTTGAGAAAAAATTGTTCACATACATATGTACTTAAAAAACATTTCTGAAATCCTCATAGCAGCTACACAAACTGTAGAGGCGACAATATCATAAAGATATTTTTGTATTTTCTACTAACTGAAATAAGTTAATGAATTAAGTAAGACAGTTAGGCCCACTGATCGCGGACCGCGTGTTTGAGACATCTGATTTACATGTTTTGATGTCCCCTGTATCCAATTTTGCTTTTTTTTTTTTTGGATGGTGTTTGTCTGAGTGGGACTGAGAGTTTATCCACATTTTTGCAAACGAAACTAGAATTAGAACCGTTTGAAAAACTGTAATCAAATGTAAAAGCCATAGGAGTTCGTGTTTCCTGAATGTTTTCCAGTATATATATATATAACAGTTCAAAATTGAAGATAGGTAGCACACAAAGTAAAGAAACACACTTACAAACTCAAATTTTCGGGCAATCCGTCTTCAGGAGAAAACAGAAAGGGAGACCAAGCAAGTTGTAGACGCAACGGCTAATAAGTGGTTACTCCCTTTCTCTTTTCTCATGAAGACGGATTGCCCGAAAATTTGTGCTTGTAAGTGTGTTTCTTTACTTTGTGGGCTTTCTATCTTCAATTTTGAACTGTTGTTACTGTGTCCAATTTGGATCGTACTCCCGTGTTAAAACGAATTCTGTTTTTCACTCTCTTTGGTAATTCCAGAAACTTAAAATTTAGTATTTACTGTCGTTTTAATGTGGGTATTGGTTGATAACTATGTCATGAATTTTAAGATTATTGTAAGAGGTGAAGTAGCGTAGTATTAGCAAAATAAAACTGTTAAATTCCACCTCTATTTGCTCGTTGAATTTGCTTTCCTTAATTTTATTGAAATGTATGCAGGTTAAATGAGTAATGTATTTTATTTTTATTACTTTTAATATAAGTAAAGTATAGTGATCGTGAAAAAATTCGATCTGAAGATTTTGGCGGAATTACATGTTTTGAGAAGCCTCAAATCCTTTCATTAAGTTTTTTTTTTATGATGTCTGTGTGGGTGGATGTATATTCATAAGATTGTGGGGACGCTACAGTCCACAATCTTCGATGGATAAAGTTACTATTTTACACAAAAATGATGAATGATGGAAAAATCAATTTTTTTGCCAAAATGTGTTTTAAGACATTTTTTCTGCTAAACTAGTAATTCTAGAGTCTTAAAATTTTGGCATTGTCATGAAAATGACTGAAAAAATCCTGATTTTTAGCCCAACTGAATTTTATTTTTTAATAAAATGTAAAAATTTTGACTTATAATTAAATTTGAAAGCTTGTGAGGACAATACAAGTCATACCATTTGACGGACCAAAATGAAATTATACCCAAAAGTAGAGTATATGTGACGGATGATTTGAGATAAATTATACTATCATTAGCTAAGGAGGCGTTATGAAGGTACATTTTAGGTTTTCGGAAAATATTCATGTAAAATTAGATTTTGAACGACCAATTTAAAAACTCATTTCATATTATACTTAAAAAATATTCCAAAGCATTTCTTGATAAATATTTATTTATGTAAGAAAAAAATTGTGTATTAAGGATCTACTATTTTCAAATTTAAAAGATATATTATTTGAATGAAAATGAAAGTTTCTGTTCTATAGTTTATTATTATATATTTTTATCATGTATTCTTCTGTTGTTTTCCAGATGGGTAATTGACTCTCGGGATGACATGGCTAAAGAAAGATTGGAAAAATTAAAAGATCCATTTTCAGTTTTCAGATGCCATACAATTCTTAATTGCACAAAGACCTGTCCCAAGGTAAGATTTTTTTGTGTTTTGACTTTGTTTATTGAGTGGTTACCTTGGAATACCAGTTTAATTCATTCCAAGACCGAACTTGTAAACTATTTTACTCGTATTTTAAAATGACTTTTCCTATCGAAATTAATGGAGTTCCACTTAATATGTTTCATATTCAAAATATTTTGAAAAAAAATGAAATATATAGGTACAATTTTTTTTAGAATTATTCAAACAATACAACTACACATACATTAACTTACCTTTATGTTGTTAAATTGAATACTTGACCCTAAAAACTCATTTTGGTATAAATTTCAGATTTTTTTTGTTAGTTTTTTATTGTCAATTTTTTTCTATTTTTTTATTTTTACCCTCTAAATGCCACTCCCGGGCACGTCCCATCCGGGGTGGACCCCTCTTGCTGTGCCACTGAACATGTTTGTTAAGAGTTGCCCGACCGGTTTCTGGGGTTGTCCATCTTTAACAATAACTGATGTTCTTTTTAAGAAGAACAATAGAACAATTGAAATTCTCGAGGGGAGTTCATGAACACATTACTCCTATAACGTATTATAAATGGAAAAAAAAATCAAGTTTTCCAATAAGGAGAAATCTGATGATGTTTGTATTAGGTATATAAAAAAAAAAGATTGGAAGAATATCCATCTTGCATTGGAAAAAGAAGAATAGATTGTGTAATCTATATCTATACTATTATATCTTTGTTTTTATTGTTTAAACTGATCCCATTGCGGGTGATAACGTCAGCCGTTTATCGGCTTTTTGTTTGATCTGTGATTCTACAGTGGGAGTCCTAAATTTTGCCTAACTCAAGTGCATTTCAAGTAGGGATCTTTAACGAGTACCTGACATCTTACAGACAGATTTATTCACCTCCGGCGTGAATAAATCGAGGGCCAGGTAGGGATCCTAATATAACAAGTTTTCACAATAAACACGTGAAATAACAATTAACGTCTGAACCAAAATAACAAATGAGATTTTAGTCTTTTTTCTCATTTATTATTGTGGTTTGAAAGTTGTTATTATATGTGGTTGTAATGTTGTTATTATAAACGAAGCCATATCAATCCGTCCCCCACAAATGAAAACAAAGTCAACAAGTGTAGAAAGTGATCCATTTTCAGTTTTTATAGATATGCCCTTTGCTGAAATCGGATGTTATAAATTTTTTTTTGTTAATTGCTTATTTTAGGGTTAATTTTTTGATAAAATGTCATTGTTCTATAGTAAATGATTTAACGTTCAAAAACAATTTTTTTCTGAAAGCATAAAATATACTATAACGCTCCTTTTTGTGTAATGTAATTTTAAATCATCTCATTTCCCAAAAATAATGTTCCATTTTAATTCTGATCCGTTAAACTGTATGGCTTGTATTCATAAAAATAATATCACTAAACATTTTTGAATTATCAAAAAGAAAAAAAAATAATTTGGGATTTCTTGTTTTCAGGGTTTGAATCCAGCAAGAGCGATTTCTGAAATGAAAAAGCTTCTTTCAGGAGTTGCTAAAAAAGATTCTCCTGAGCTTTCAGCTCAAGTGTAATACTTCAAGAAGAAGAAAAAGAAGAAATTCCATGTAGTTACGCAATTCGAATCAAATCATGCACTTTAAATAGCGAAGAAAAAACAAAAAGGCAGTCAAAACACTCGATCATAACTGTGCTTTTGAAAATACTCCTAGTCAGTGTTTACAGATCTGGCCTCATTCTTACATATTAATATATTTATTTATACATATATATTTATTGATCCTGAGAATCAAGTACAAAATCTAGTGTTCTGTTAACTTTGAAGACTTTTCAATTATTTCCGTTTTAAGTATTTAAAAAAAAAAATCTTTTGTTTATTTTGTATATAAATTTGTACAGTATTACATAAATATTTTCTCCTCATTAAATATTGTTGCTTGACTTGTGTTTATATTGATAGTTACTGTTTTTAAAAATGTATATCTGTAATATACCAGGATCAAGCAGCCCAAGAGCTTATGCTATATTTAAAGAAATAGATTAAAATATTTAGTGCCATAATACAGGCAATTGTCATTAATATGTTGATAGTTAAACTGTTAAATAACAAACATACCATGCAATAATTCTTTTTCTTTACAAGTTTTAATATAAAATATTGATATGTCTCCAATAATGATTTTTGAAATGCATATTAATTTGGTTATTCAGGATTAGGACGAAAAATTACATTGGCTTGTAATCAGAAGTTGTTAATTTTCGGGCCTAATCCTGAATAACCAAATTGGTATTTGAATACAAACTAATCTCTTCTTAGAGATTTTCTGTTTAGCAGGATTCTAAAAACAGTAGTTCGAAGAAAATCGTGGCTCTTCATTACGAGCTGATTTTGAATAATCTGCCCTTTCGTCCTGTTCAAGACGACCCTAATCGTGAATAACCAAATTGGTATTTGAATACAAACTAATCTCTTCTTAGAGATTTTCTGTTTAGCAGGATTCTAAAAACAGTAGTTCGAAGAAAATTGTGGCTCTTCATTACGAGCTGATTTTGAATAATCTATCCTTTCATCCTGTTCAACACGGCCCTAATCGTGAATAACCAAATTGGTATTTGAATATAAACCAATCTCTTCTTAGAGATTTTCTGTTTAGCAGGATTCTAAAAACAGCAGTTTGAAGAAAATTGTGGCCCTTCATTACGAGCTGATTTTGAATAATCTGTCCTTTCATCCTATTCAACACGACCCTAATCTTAATCCTAATCCTGAATAACCAAATTGGTATTTGAATATAAACAATCAGTCGCCTCACTTCACATTTCTTGACTGATAAACAAACAGAACTCACCTTTACTATAGGTGGTCCTATAACCTTGCATTTTGTTTTATTATTATTCTAAATAAATTTTTACTTTCATTTACCCTGTTGGTTCTCATTCAAGTTAGGTAGACCCTTGTGGTCGCTGTGTGAGAAGCAGTAACTTCTCGAGAGGATGCCTGCTTATCATTCCTGAGAGCTAGAGACCTCAAACCCCTATCAGTGGGAACGGGCCTTGAACTCAGCTGATTGGACTGGAAAGTTGGGTAGACCTTTGTGGAAGCTGTGTGAGAAGCAGTAACTTCTCGAGAGGATGCCTGCTTATCATTCCTGAGAGCTAGAGACCTCAAACCCCTATCAGTGGGAACGGGCCTTGAACTCAGCTGATTGGACTGGAAAGTTGGGTAGACCCTTGTGGTCGCTGTGTGAGAAGCAGTAACTTCTCGGGAGGATGCCTGCTTATCATACATGAGAGCTAGAGACCTCAAAAACCCCTATCAGTGGGAACGGGCCTTGAACTTAGCTGATTGGACTGGAAAGTTGGGTAGACCCTTGTGGTCGCTGTGTGAGAAGCAGTAACTTCTCCGGGGGGATGCCTGCTTATCATACCTGAGAGCTAGAGACCTCAAACTCCTATCAGTGGGAACGAGCCTTGAACTCAGTTGATTGGACTTTAAAACTGGTACTTTCCTAGTAGAGGCTTTGGCTTTTGACGGGATCTCAGAGTGGGGACGATTAGATACCACCCCTCTTCGAGTCCTTTTATGTAACAGTACAGGTGACAGTTAGCCAACGGGAGACCTTAAAGGCTCTTATAACCAACCCAGACAGGTGGCGTTTAGCCATCGAGAGATTTGTAATCTCTCTCTATGAGTCGTGCACTTAGGTACTAAAGATTCCTCACAATGACGCCCCTCATAGGGTCCGATTAACTACTAGTAGCAAGCCCTGGTCGCAGGGTAAGGGGCATTACCCTCTTCGGGGACGACCGAATTCTTAAGAATCCTGTTAGTCTTAAAACTGTGAGGCAATGTAGGAAGCCTTCACACCAATTGGTCATCATATTATCACCAAATTTCATATTTTAAGTCAATGTTAGGCTAGGATGGAAACGGAACAAAAAGAAAAACAGTTATTGGTTTTATGAGTTAAAATCTAATGAAATTATTACATTCATCAGTAAATGACATTTGGCATCATACGCTGGTATTCATATTATTAAGGAACATTACAAATTTTAAACATATTAATATCTCGTTCTTAGGTGACCATAACTACCACATCTAACTACATTTATTGTGCAGTTTTTTAAGTCAATATAAGTTAGATTTATTATTAGAATGAGACTTAATAATATCTAGTTGAAATGATCAATTACATTTCTTTTTTTCCTTTACATATACATGAAGCCGGAGTTTATGAAACTTACTTATCCGATCCCAAACCAATATATGTGATTTTAGATCTACTGGAACATAAACCAATATACGTGAAATTTAACCGTTTAGATCAGGAAGTTCAATTTTCAACTGTTTCCACTGAAATGGTTGGAGCTAATTGATAACGATTGTTAAAAAACAACAAAAAACCAGTTGGTTGCCAAGAAGTTTGATATTATATTTACATCTAGTTAAGTTGAAAATAGAACACTCCAGATTTTGATTAGAAAGGGGAAAAAACACTGTTTCCATTCATTAAAAAAAAATTTTATCAAACGACGACACGTTTCGAACACTTAGTGTTCATCGTCAGGTTACATGTGTCTCAGCAAGGTGATATTGACTGTTTACATCACAATAACTGCTTGTTAAGCTGGTGAGTTAATAGAATTAATTTGCTTCTACAATTACTGCTTTAATTACCAATGTAAATGAATTAAATTAATTTATTATTAAGGTAATTAAGTAAAAGAAATTACACAACTAATTACATGACTCAGAATAAAATGTAGTTTTAAAAATGCTTCCATCGTATTAAATGTATTATTATTTCTTTGTTTTTTATAAACTCTTTGAAATGATAATAATTAACTATGAAAAATCTACCGTAAATTTGCAACATATTGAAAATTGAATTTAAAATATTACTCAGCAAATGATTCTAGTTTTAATTATTAGTCATCTTTTACAATGCTGTGACAATGATTAAATTTTCTTTAATATTTGCAAATTAGAAATAACTGCATTAAAACAAAACATTGAATTAAATAGCTTGTTAATTAACTCTTAATAATATATTTTGTTTTTAACAAAGCTGAGTGCAAACCAACACAAATTTATTAAAATATCAAACATTGTCGACCGACCTGAAAAGTCAATTACTATACCACTAATACATAAATTAAATTTTTTTGTCTTTTATTATAAAAATTAATAATTAAAAATCTTTATTTAAAATGTATATCGATTATATACTCATTATTTTAAATACAACTAACCAAAATTTATAGGTCTATATTTAGTTAATTATTATTTCTTATCCATTAAATACACACTGACTTAGTTAAGCGCCATATTTCTTTTTATACATTTTCTAACCATAGTTTTTTATAAGCTGTAAGCGTCGGTTTTTTTAATCAAAGTTTAAAAAAAATGATATATAGCAGTTAAAAAGTGATTTTATTAATTAGATTACAAGTGATGCGTAGACTAAAATTACTTTTCGGTTTGTATAAGTTTTTGAAAAGAAGATTGAAGTCTGCACATCAAAAAGAAAGTTAGTGCAGAATTTAAAATTATCTCCTATTTTTTTTTTATTATATTGTGTTAAATTATAACTACTAGATGATTACTAACAAAAGTATATTGAAAGAAAATAATTACGCTTCATTACAGGAATGAAAAATATGAAAGTCATCTCTACTAATTAGCATCAGACTTGTTTTTACCGAAATAATGCCACGCAATCTTTTAAAGCTGAATCATTTAAATTAATATACAGTTAAAGTGCAATTTAAAAAAAGTTATTCCTACTAAAGAGTAATGAATATTATATAATTCATTGGTTTTTTATATATTAACAATAGATGCAATTCAAATATTGCTTAACTTTTATATTGTTTAAAACTATCTATGTAAAGTTGTAAAATAATTTTAACAACTTAAAAAAAACTCAATAACAGAATGTAAGTATAACTTCTTTTTAATCAATATTTCAAAGCAAACATTAAGAAACTTAATTTCACCATCATTTTTTGTTTTAAACTAATTTTTATAATCTTAGCTTAAACTTATTTTTTTTTTAAATTCGGTTTAAATTAAATTTATCATATCTTGCAAATAGCTATAAAATGATTATTTAACTGATTACTGACTTTATTTGAACTAATGATAAATGAAGTAATTAATTTGAAACGTTATTTAAAAAGGTCAGAACCTTTTTATGTAGTAATTCCTTAGGTTTCTTATATACATAATATTTGTTGTGTTTAATTTTATTTATTAAATAACATAACACCTTTCAGACGTGGAAATAAATAACACATTTATTTAATATATAACTATCAATAATCACAAATAGGCTCAAACTTGAAGTGTTTCAGTTCGGTTTTTGACTGTGATGAAGACCGCTTGTTACGGTTGAAAGTTGTTTCAACCAAGACTTGTTAGTTTTGTTTTCCCATTTCATACTGCGGGTTGATCATTAATTGTTATTTATGTGAAATCTTTTTTAACATATAACACATAAATTAAATTTATTAATAGAAAAATAAATAAATTCATTCATTTATAAACATACAATGTTGATAAAAATGTTATTAATTTTTATTATTATATTTGGCATGCAGAATATAAATAGAAATATATTAAGCCGTTTGATTTTTCCAATTCATTTCTTTAATTAATTAAAGAGATTCTCATTGAAATTTTGAAATAGTGATAATAATCAATTAAAATTAAATTTTAAGTTTACGATGCAATGATTTTAGACACCACTATGATGAATATACAGATAGGGACTTAAGACAGCGATAAAAGTACACCTTCATGATTTTTTTTTTAAATTTTTTGAAATGAAAACAATAAAATAGGTTTTTTTTCATTAAAATGTAAAAAATTGACTTTTTTTTTAATGTGAAGGCTTTTGATGAGACATTAATCATAATGTTAAGCAGGTTGACATTTTTTACTTTACTATAAGTAAAGTATAGTGCTCCTGTTTTTTTTTTAGTTATATGCAGGACTGTGGAGTCGGACTTTTTAGGGCCGACTCCGACTCTCCTATTTTTCATCATCAGCCGACTCCTTTTCCTTCATCAGCTCTTTTATTTATTATTAAAAACTAGATAAGAGGTGGATGATAATAATAATTAGTACATTGTATTCATAATGATAATAATTAACAATTTATAAAAAAAAAACCGTGAAATTTCAATTACCTCAAAGAGCAGTAAAACTATAATATTCTGAGGTAAAATGGATAAACCAACAAAAGTCTCCACACAAATGAAGTTTTATTCAACGCGTTTCGAACACTTTGTGTTCATCATCAGGAAGACACCAAGGATGTGGTGTCTTCCTGATGATGAACACAAAGTGTTCGAAACGTGTTGAATAAAACTTCATTTGTGTGGAATCTTTTGTTGGTTTATCCATTTACCTCAGAATGAATAAATACCACACTATTACGGATTGCACAACTAATGATTTAAAACTATAATAACTGAATACTCATCCTGAACTAATTGATCACCTCCTAAAGTTGTCAGATTAGTTTACGTTTAATTACATTGACTTAGAAATTTCTTAACTGAATAGACTGAAATTTTATTAAAGTTTAGTGATTTAATGAAATGATTTCACGGACTTAATATGAGATGTAAGAAGAATGAAATTTTACATTTAAAAAATCTGCGCCAATGAAACCTATAATTTCTATGCTTTCCATGTTATGATGGGTTGGTCTAATAAAATACTCTAATCAATCTATATGTTGGGCCTTTGAACAAAACTTAATATCGGATATATATTTTCTATTGTTTACAAATGATATTATCTTTGGGTAATATTGTATAAAGAATGGACTCTTTTGTTCTATATTACAAAACGGATAGTAATTTTAAACTAATTTCTCTGTGATATTTTTTGTTATATTTTTTTGACATTTTTTCAAACAAAATAGGAATATATTGTTTCCAAATGAAAACTTTGGTTTTCAATTCTTCAATACAGAAGGTGGTCAGATAAACAACATTAAATGTAACAGATCCACTGGCCATGTAATGTTTCAGACAGTCATGAGTGAGATCCACTGGCCATGTAATGTTTCAGACAGTCATAAGTGAGATCCACTGGCTATGGGAACAAAAGTCATGTTCTCCTGTAAGGTATTATTTCGTAATACATTTTTCTCTCTTTATCTTTACAAAAGTGTTATTACTGCTGTGGTAATACCAGGGATATTATATGTTTCAGTTGTGTAATATACCAAAATAACAGTTTATTACTTTACTATAAGTAAAGTATAGTGATAAGTAAAACTTCAATCTCGAAATTTTGACGGAAGTACATGTTTTGAGGTCCTGAAGTCGTTTTATGAAGTTTTTTTCAATGATGTCTGTGTGTGGGTGGGTGGGTGAGTATATGTATCCAAAGTTTGTTACCTCTCTACGGTCCAGAATCTTTGATGGATCAAGTTGATATTCTACAGAAAAAAACTGTAGATGAGTCATCCTATTGTTTGGCAGCAATTATAGATGATGGATGAGTCACTTTTTTTGCCAAAAACCTGTTTTTAGACTACATTTTCTTTCTCCTAAACTACTAATTCTAATTTTTTTTTTAAATTTTTGAATTACCTTTGAGGTTAGAAATGCAATAAGTGTAAAATGTATTAAGATTTTTAAAACAACGGGGAATTTTTTTTTTTCAATAAAATGTAAACATTTTCACTTGTAATTCAATCTGAAAGCTTGTAAGAGTGATACAAGTCACACAGTTTGATGAATCAAAATGAAATTATACCCTAAAAAAAGGAACATTCTGAGGAGGACGAGTTGAAATACTTTTTTTCAAAATTACCTTCACCAGAGAACCGTTAAACTACATTTTCTATTTTCAGATTTTTTTTTTTTTTTGACGCTAAAATACTGATTAACAAAACAAGAAAATTTATAAAAAATTGAACTAAAAATTAACAAATTATAAAAAAAAATTCATGAAAATTCTCACGGCAAAGAGCAATAAAGCTATAAAAACTGATTGTTTATATTAGACTAAAGGGTCACCTGCTATACTTGTGGAATTTATTTATATTTATTCACAGTGTTTACACTGACTTGAGTCACTCAAATTTGAGTCACTTGTTTCACTCAAATTTTTTGAGTGAATTCACTGAAGTAATATAATTTTTAGAGCTATAATGAAAAAATTTGAAATGATATAACGACTTATATGTGATGCAAGAAGAATAACATTCTTATGTGTAAAAAAATTAACGCCAATAGAGCATATCAAACATATAATTTCTGATTCTTTTCATGATATGATGGGATTATATAGCAAAATGTTCTGATTGATCTATATGTTGCACCATTCTACAAAGCTTAATATAAGATGCAGATTTTCTTATGTTTATGAATGAAATTATTTTTGGATAATATTGAAGTTTTGTGGAAAGAACCTTTTCGTCCTTTAGTAAAGCTTCTATATTTTTGAGGAATTTCCAGTTTTATAACTATTCTAGTCAAATAGTTCATACATTATTTTCAAAAATTTTGAAGCAGCTTCCAGTATTAAATTTTAATTTATACAGAAACGTTGGCTTTGAACTTGATTTGAGTGTACAAAAGTTGCTGATTACCAATATATTTTTTCTCAATATACAGCAAACTTATAACAGAGTATAGCACGTGGGAAAAAATAACATTCGCTCAGAGTAAATTGGTTTTTTATGATTTTTAACTAAGGAAAAGAAAAGTGATTTTTAAAAAACTCTAGACTATAAAATTCCCAGTATAATAATTCGATAAAAAATCAACAATGTAAAACGTAATTCAAAATTTAAAAATTATAAATGAAATTATCATACATCTTAAATTAAAAATTATCTGAAAACGACATTTTTTCTTACATGTTTTGACATTTTCAGACAAAAACTTTGTAATGTTTTTAAATTACTTCATTTTTTTTCAAGTTTTTGATGGGAAACTTTGTCTTAAATCTTCAATGTAGAAGGAGGTCAGAAAACTATGTAAATGATCCACTGGTTATTGGAACAAAAGAGATGTTCTCCTGTAAGAGTAATATCGTAATACGAAATCTAGAGTTGGACTCTTCAAAAATTATATTACTGCTGTTACTACTCCTTTATACTAAAGATATTACAGGCGTCAGTGGTGTGATATACAAAAATAAGGGTGTATATTGATAAGTGGATCAATCACTAACTGTACTACTTCCAAGAATAAAAGACTAATAAACATTTCCCATTTAGACATTTAAATTATGCCTAAATGGGACATTATATATTATATACCCAAGAAGTTTGATATTACGTTTAAGTTAGTAATGTGGTTAAGTTATGTGTATGCCACTCCAGATATTTTCAGTGAATTGGCTAAAATACATTTTTAATATAGAAGAAGGTCAGATAAACAGCATTAAATGTAACAGATTCACTGGCAATATAGTGATACAGATGGCCATGTATGAGATCCACTGGCTGTGGTAGCAAACGTCATATTCTCCTGTAAGAGATTATTTTGTATACACTTTTTTTTTTGCATTGGCTTTATCAAAATGTTATTATTTCTGTAGTAATATCAAGAACATTATTGTATTATTTGCGTGATAATCAAATATAATTCTGTATAGTGATAACTGGTTGAATCTATATCTGTACAGTCTCCATATGTATTAAATACTATTATTCATCTGCCTTATAGACATTTATATTATGTTTAAATGGGAAATTATATATCAAAGAAGTTTGAGAATACTTATAGGATAATTTGAATGCAAAATTTCCTACATTTAAGCTGCGTCATGAAGGTGGTTCTTTAATGGCATACTAATTGAATAAACCATTCACTTTGTAACATGATATATTGATAGACTGATTTCTGGAATAGTTATGCTCGCTCAAATTCACTTTGCTGTCAAATACCTGGTACAGAGGACATGGTAATTCATTTAATAGACATTTATTTTCAATTTTCAAAGAAAATTCTCACTAATAAAACATCAAACATATTGGGTTGCATTCTAACTTAAACATCATTTTAAACTGATTATTACAAAAACGTTTTGGAAATCATTTGAAAATAACATTTCATAAGATAACATTTAAAATATAATTAGGATTAAAATAAATGAGGGGATTTTCATCTTAGACTAATGGATCACCAGCTATATTTGCCATATTTTTATTTCATTTATTTACATTGATTTAGAAAATAGGAATATTTTCATGTTTTAAATGGGAAACTTAGTCTTAAATCTTCAATGTAGAAGAAAATCAGATAAACTATGTAAATGATCGAATAGCTATTGGAGCAGAAGCCATGTTCTCCTGTAAGAAATTATTTTGTAACACGAAATCTTTACTTTCCCTTTTCGAAAATGTTATTACGGCTGTAGTTATTGTGATATATAAAAATAAGCGTGTATAGTAATAAGTGGATAAGTCACAATCAGCACTGCCTCCAGGAATGAAACACTAATAAACATCTCCCATTTAGACATTTAAATTATGCTTAAATGGGACATTATTATTATTATTATTTGAGTGTGACTATAGCACTGCATCTTAAAAAAAAACTATTGTACTTTCCCTCTTTTGTACTAAAGTACCTCAGCAGTTAGCTTCAACGCCTCCAAGAATCTCAGCACTTTTGCTGATTCCAGCGGTAAAAGTTTTTCTATGGTTTGTTGAGTGTCCCGAAGCACCTACCTCCATGCAGTAAAGTTGCCTTAAGGTCAGTCAGCAGGTGCAATGGTGTTTCTTCCTCTTCTTTACAGAATCTGCACAAACCATCATTGATAATGTCCATTCAGGCTCCCTACGTTTCGGGAAAAAGCGACTTCCTTTCTCCTCTTTGGGTCCTTAGGTGCACTTGTGAGAGGTTGGTCCCACTAGTTAGCACTTTTGGACCCTCTGCGCTTTCGGAGGATGGTCTCCGGATTTCCTTCTCCTTACAGAGGAAAATCCCTGTATCTCTCTATCGGTGGTATTTTGTTCGCTCCGGCAAAACACTTCATACTGGAGTAAGGCTATTTACTCAAGGGGATCACCTGGTACCCTTTAGGCTCCGTTCGTAATACAGTAACCCCTGTATCATCCATCCTTCGGAACATATTGCTTAACACCTTAGATTGGGGCTGAGATAAAAGGAGGGGATTTGGGGATTAGGAAGGATGTGAAACGAAGATGGTCAGGCCCAGCCCCTGATCACCTTCTCCTCCTCTTTCGTTTATCCCTGCATACAGCAGGTTAACAGGGTAGCCTCGCGAAGGCCGAAAGTCGGAGTTGAATGTTAGAGGCTATTAGAGGCGCTTAACCACTTCATTACTACCCCAAATGGGACATTATATATTAGAATGTGATTTTTAGAAAAATGTTTTTCTCTGCCAGAATATTCTGAAACTGTTTTTTCCTTAACGCGCGTCAACAGATCCACTATCTTCTTAGATCAGTTTTCATATAGTGATATTTTCTTCAAATATTACATTTAAAAAACTCATCGCCGTACAACTGAGTACAACCAAATTGTACTCAGCTGAAATTGGTGCTTCATCCTTATCAGCCGCTTGTTGTTTTCTTCTTGTTTCAAACCATTTTTAGAATGGTAATAAAAAAACTATTCGCTGAAAGTACCACACCTTTAATTCATTAACTGCGCAATCTCTTATAGTGTATTAAATCTCCACACAAAAAAACTTATTACAAGAAACAACGCGATTCGAACACTTGATGTTCTTTTTCAGGTTACATCTAGAAAAAAAATATATATGCATTTAAGAGCTTTGGGAACATAGGGGCGAATTAATTAAAATGAATACATCTGACACTATTGATGTGATAACGGGAATAATATTGAAATGGCTTAAATTGATCCTTAACTTAAAACTATACTGAGACATGTCTAATTTATACATAAAAGAGATTCTTTTTCATGTATAAAAAAATTAATATGTATTTTATTAAATACATATTAATGTATTTAATCAATTAATTATAATTAATTAATTATTATTTAAATAATTAATTAAATACATATTGAGTGTAGTGGTATACACTCAACTTGACTATAAGTAAACTTAATATCAAACTTCTTAAGTATATAATGTCCCATTTAGGTATAATATAAATGTCTAAATGAGAGAGGTTTATAAGTCTTTCATTCCTGGAGGTAGTACAAAGAGTGATTGATCCACTAATCAGTATATGTATACGCTTATTATTGTATATCACACCGCTGAAGTATATAACATCAGTAGCATAACATTTTTGAAAAGCGAAAGTGTAGATTTCGTGCTACAAAGTAATCTGTTACAGGAGAACATGGCTTTTGTTCCAATAGCCATAAAAACATTAAACTTATATAATCTATTATTAATTATTTTAAATATATTGTTTTCAATTGTATGTAAGCAAAATATATAATGCAGATTTTTAATTCTGTATTATTAATATTAAATTACTGAATTTAATAAAATTAATCTTAATTGATTAATTAATCTTTTTAATTATTTCGAAACAAAGTTAGTCATCAGGATGAGATTAGAAGGGAAGAAGACGATTCGTTCGTTCAAGACGAACGATGGAAAGACTTCCCACGTTTTGAACGAACCGGTCTAAAACGCGTAAGTGTTTTCGCTGTTATTTTGGTTATTTGTCGGGTTTGGACAGTTTCTTTATTTCATTTATTATTAATATTATATGTATGTATTAATATATTTAGACATTAAACTTGATATAATCTATTATTAATTATTTCAAATATATAGTTGCAATAGATTTTAATAATTATTTTTTACTTTGACTATAAGTAAAGTATAGTTATCGTGAAAAAATTCGATCTCGAGATTTTGACGGAATTACATGTTTTGAGGTCCCAGAAGACGTTTCATGAAGTTTTTTCGATGATGTCTGTGTGTGTGTGTGGGTGGGTGGGTGTGTTAGCATTGCTTGTTACCACGCTACAGTCCAGAATCTATGATGGATCAACTTGATATTTTACACAAAAATAGGCCCCATAGAGAAGAAGATCCCTATTGTTTGGGAAGAATTATGCATGATGGGAAAGTCACTTTTTTTTGCCAAAAACTGTTTTTTTTTAAAACATTTATTTCTCCTAAACTGATAACCCTAGAGTTTTGAAATTTTGACATTATCTATGAGGTTACAAATGCAACAAAAAAAAATATATTCAGAATTTTAAAACAACGGGAAATATTTTTTTTTTCAATAAAATGTAAAAATTTTGACTTATAATTCAATCTCAAACCTTGTGAGAGCGATACAAGCCATACTGTTTGACGGACAAGAATGAAACTATGCTTATAAATAGAACATTATGTGTAGAATGAATTGAGATATTTTTTTCAAAATTACATTCGCTAATGCGGTGTTACAGTACGATTTCTGTTTTCAGAAAATGTTTTTTTGACACTAAACGGCTGATTAAAAAATAATGAAAATTTGATTAAAAATGGAACAAAAAATTAGCAATTCATAAAAAAAATATCATGAAGTTTCAATTACGGGAAAGAGCAATAACGTTATGAAAACTGTTTGTTTATCTTAGACTAAGAGATCACCTGCTATACTTGTCGAATTTTTTATATTTTTTTACATTGTTTACATTGACTTTGAAATTTTTTGAGGGAATCCACTGAGATAAAATTGATTTTATAAAGGAACAGTTTAAATTGTTTATTGAATTATATGAGATGTAAGAGGAATAATATTGTGCAGGAAAATGATAACACTCACTCAGAAAAAATTCGTATATATGTTATTTGACAAAGGGGAAGGAAAATGATCTTATTAAAAACTTAGAAGCCATAAAATTCCCAGTATAATAATTCTATAAAAAACCAAAAATGTAAAAGATAATTCAAAATTGAAATCTTTCGTTTAGAGATTAATAAATGTAATTATCGTACATCTTTAATTATAAATCACCTTAAAACAACAACATTTTCTTCGCTGTTTATGATGTTTTTCAGAGAAAAAAAAAGGGTATTTTCCTGTTTTAAATTTGAAAATGTTACTTTAATAATCAATGTAGAAGGATGTCAATAAAATCTATGTCAGAAATCCATTGGCTATTTGAACAAAAGCCATGTTCTCTTGTAGGAGAATATTTCGTATCAAGAAATGTTCAGTTTGGTTTTTCAAAAATTTTATTACTGCTGTAGTTATACTAATGAAATTATTTACATCAGCTGTGTGATGTACAAAATTAAGATTATATATTGATATGTCCTTCAATCACTATCTGTACTACCTCAGGAATGAAAGACTAATAATCATATCCTTATATCAATATCCTTATGTCAATGTGAAAAAAAATTCATAGTCGAAATAACTGATTTATGAATCAATTCCTTTCTGTTTCTGTACATGTAAAATGTAATAAATAACCAAAATAGTAGTAATAGTAGGGTAATTGTAAAACAATCATGTTGTAGCCCTGAAGATGACATAAATATATGTCGAAGCGTCGGCAAAAGGACTAGTTTAAAATCATTAGATCTCAACCCTCAAAAAAAATTACATCATATAAATATTGGGTCAAGAATACAAATCATGAATATCTATATATATAGTAATATAGTATAATATATTACAGTACTATAGTATTATATACTATAGTACTATATTGATTTGTATATTAAAACAATAACACATACCTATATTTACACACAATATGACAAATTAATTTAAAATACAGAATAATGTGCTCGTTATTTATCAAATAGTATATATAATATAGTATATATAGTATAGTATATAATATAGTAAAATAATATATATATATATATATATAGTAATATAGTCATTCGATATATTTCCTTAAAGAAAACAAGTAAAATAGTGTTTTATTTAAAGAGATTAAGTGAACTAATAAATGACGTAATTGGAATGATTTTGCTTGAGTGACGTCATGTGCATGTCATGCACATCATGCACTGTGATTGGTCAGTTCAGAATACGACTAAGTAGTGTTCTAATACATCCGCCATAATGAAATATTATTCTCTGAAAGAACAATATTCCTGAATATTTAAACAAATCGTAAGTACGACCGTTTCTGCAACTATTTGTAGGTATATTTTTAACAATAAATTAGTTCAATAATAATAATAATAAATAAATAATTAGATGACAATTTCTTAGTGATTATGTTTAACCAAATGGTTACTTCAGTTATAGGTTAGCGTCCTTTCTTTAAAAAAAATTATATTAAAATCAATAATACATACCTATATTTACACACAATGTGACAAATTAATTTAAAATACAGAATAATGTGTTCGTTATTTATCAAAATGTCAAACAAATATCCTACCAGAAATAAATTATTGAAATAATTAGAATTTCATTTTAAATTATTAAAGTTTAATGGAATATATTACTTTCTAATATTATGTGTAACTCTTACAGTTTGAATTCAATAATAGTTATCATTGTTTTTATGATTATAGTTGTTTCATGTTTAATACAATTAACTATTTCGATTCAGTTATTAGTATTCATTTTGTTATACAATGTAATGATGTATCATTTAACGTTCATTTTACTAATTACTGGCATATTCTTTTAATTAATAAATAAACATCATTCTTTATAATCATATAATGGAAAATTACGTTAACTAAAACTGATTTAGAAAAAATATGAGAACATAATACAGTACTAAAACTATGGCTAGAATAACCTTGTCCATAGAACAAGCTCAGCATTTTACAACTTCCAATATTAATTTAACATCCATTTCTTTTACCTGTATTATAATTGTTTACCAATTGAAATCGTTATGAAGCAATGAAAAGAGTTGGGTAACTTAAACTTACTTTTGGTTCATTCTTTGTTATCATATAGTTGTTAAATTCATTGAAAATTTTTAATATTTTGAAACTCTAGTTTCTATATATAGTCATATTTATAATTTTGACATTATGAATTGTTTATTATTAAAAATTATATCAACACTAAATGATAGGTTGAGCACTTTAAATGTTCATTACTTGTTCAATCTGTTATAATGTCATATTTCTTCCTATTGGTAGATTAATTAAGTTATTTATTAATTTCATGCTAATTCCTCTTGCTAAAAACCTCAATAGTTCAATTCAACATTCATATATTGTATTTAATTTCAACTAATTTACTCTGTTCTTTTCTAACGTCTAATATAAATTTAATATCCATTTGAATTTAGTATTAATTTAATACTTGTATTATTTTGTCCACCAATTGAAATCTTTATGTAGCAAAGAAAAGATTTGGGCAATTGTAAACTTACTTTTGGTTCATTCTGCATTATCACATATTTTTTTTTCATACTTTGAAACTGTAGTTTCTATATATGATCAATCATATTAATAATTTTGATATTATGAAATGTTTATTATTAAAAATTATATCAACACAATTAAATAAAAACTATTGAAGTATCTATGAAATTAGTTTTTAAATGTGTTTAAACTAAATTTAATCCTATATCATGTTTATTAAAGAAGTAATTTGCCAAATTTCTCTAATTTCTAGACTTTTTAACACTTTATTTTGATTATTTGAGCATTTGTTTTAATGAAAATAATGAATTTTTTAAAGGTAATTCAGCAAAAAAAACTTTATTATGGTAATAATTTCCTTTTAAAATTATTAAAATTGGATTTGTTTTATTTTAGTAATTACCGAATAAACTTCAAGATGTTTAAAACATTTTTCTTAACTTACTTTAGTATATTTGTTTGTGATATATATTTTATATCAAAGAAATATATATCACAAAGAATAGATTAAGATATATGGTTGTGATTTTTGTTTTAGGATATTCATGTTTGTGATATATTTATAGATCACTGAGTTGTTACCAGTCTTCAGAGTGATTCACATCTATTTTCCTGATGACAAAGCCATCAAAATATAGCAGTGAGTTTCTGTTTCATTTCTGTGTGTTCTTTTTTGTGAATATAGTTTACATATATATATTAATAGTTGGATTTTTATTAAATGTCATTTTTCGTTTTGGTTCTTTTGTTGTTGGCTTTGAAAAAGGTGTAGTTTGAAAAGGAACTTGAAAGGATATGGGGAGAAACATATTTTATTTATTTAAATAAGAAATGAATACCAGATCTGTGTTTTTGTTTGAATACCACATTTAGTTGTGTTTAAGCAAAACTAAAGTTTGTTTACATATGAAAAGGATGAACATTCCATATCAGTCGCATTTAATTTTTCAATAAATATTAAATATGGCTCCTGACTTTACTTCACTATTCAATTTTGCCTTACTGAAATTTGAGGTTGACAACCTTCTGTTGTAGAAGAATACATGAGGGTTTTCCTATTTTCTAATACAGACTGTTAAATGTCGTTTTATTATCAAATTTTACTTTACTATAAATAAAGTATAGTAATTATGAAAAATTCGATCTTGAGGTTTTGACAGAATTACATGTTTTGAGGTCCCAGAGGTTGTTTTATGAAGTTTTTTGATGATGTCTTTGTGTGGGTGGGTGGGTGAGTGTGTTAGCATTGCTTATTACTATGCTACGGTCCAGAATCTTTGATGGATCAAGTTGATATTTTACACAAAAATGGGCCCTATCATAGTATAGATGATCCCTATTGTTTGGGAAGAATTATGCATGACGGGAAAGTCACTTTTTTTGCCAAAAACCTGTTTATAGACAACATTTTTTCTCCTAAACTCCTAACTTTAGAGTTTTGAAATGTTGGCACTATCTTTGAGGTTACAAATGCAATAAAAGAAAAATATTCAAAATTTAAAAAAACTCAAATATTTTTTTCAATAAAATGTAAAAATTAGAACTTCAATTCAATCTCAAAGCTTAAGAGAGCCATACAAGCCATGCCGTATGACCAATCAAAATCAAACAATACCTCAAAATAGATCATTGTATGGAGAATGAAATAAGTGGCGTTAAAGTACGATTTCTGTTTTCAGAAAATGTTTTTTTAACGTTAAACTGCTCATTAAGAAACCATGAAAATTTTACCAAAAACGGAAGAAAAAATTAGTAATTTAGAAAAAAAAATCATGAAAGTTCAATCTTGGGAAAGTGCAATAAAGCTATAAAAACTGTTTGTTTATCCCAGACTAATGGATCACCTGCTATACTTGTCGAATTTTTGATATTTTTTTACATTGTTTACGTTGACTTAAAATTTTTTTGAGTGAATTGACCGAAATAATATAATGTTTATAGATATAATGAAAATTTTGAAATGTTTTAACGACTTATATGTGATATAAAAATAATATAATTCTTATATGTAAAAATTCAACGAGAATAGAGCATATTAAACATATAATTTCTGATTCTTTTCATGGTATGATGAGTTTGTCTAACAAAATGTTCTAATCGATCTACATGTTGTAACATTCTACAAGGATTAATATCAGATGCTGATTTTTTTATGTTTATGAATGACATTATTTTTGGTTAATACCGAAGTTTGTGGAATGAACTTTTTCATCCTGTAAGAGACCTTCTATGTTTTCGACTAATATCCATTTTTGTCACTATTCTTGTCCATATAGTTCATACCATTATACTTAAAAATTTCAAGCTTCCAGCTTTTAAATTTAAAATTGTACAGAAAAGTCGGCTTCGAACTTGATTTGGGAATACAAAAGTCGCTATTTACCAAAATATTTTTTCTCAATATACATTTACAGCAAAGTGTAGAGTTCAGCACGTGAGAAAAAATAACATTCGCTCAGAGTGAATTGGATTTTTATGATTTTTGACTAAGGGAAAGAAAAGTGAGTTTTTAAAAAACTCTAGCATGCCATAAAATTTCCAGTATAATAATTTGATAAAAGACTAAAAATGTAGAACATTATTCAGAATTAAAAAAAAATTCTTTTTATAATAATAAATGAAATTAACCTACATCTTAAATTAAAAATTATCTTAAAACGACATTTTTTCTTACATTTTTTTGACATTTCAGACAAAAAATTTGTAGTGCTTTTAATATACCTAAAATATTTTTAATTTCTAAATGGGAAAATTTGTCTTAAGTATTAAATGTAGAAGGAGGTCAAATAAACTATGTAAGAGATCCACTGGCTATTGGAGCAAAAGCCATGCTTTCTTGTAGGAAATTATTTCGTACAAGCAAATTTTTAATTTACTTTTTATAATGTTATTACTGCTGTAGTTATGTATGATTGTATAACTGTTAATTGTGTGAAATACAAAAAAAGTGGATCAATCACTATCTGTACTACTTCAGGAATGAAAGACTAGTACACATCTCCCTTTTAGACGATTATATTATGCTTAAATGAGACATTATATATTATATACCCAAGAAATTTGATATTAAGTTTACTTATAGTAAAGTTGAGTGTAGGCCACTCCAGATTTTTAAGCTTATGATTATGTTATAAATCCCCTGAACGAAGCTACAGAAACAAGTCATTTAAAAGGTTTTCAACCAAAATTTTAATATAGTCCGGATTTTTTAAGAATTTTTTTTATTTAATTTAATATTTTTCAGGAAATTTTGACTCTATTCTATAATTTATATCTTCTATAAATAGGCGTTAACTAATTGATATACATAGTTAACTATTTAGAAATTATATTGATGCTTCCTTTCTAATGTTTGATTTAATTAACATTTGAATGAGTGGTCATATTTGGTATATTCTATTAGTTTAAAAATATTAAAGAATTTAAAACATTTGATAAAAAGCTTACTTGTTTTGCAAAAAAAATTGTGATTTCTTGACAAGGGTGAGAGATCGCAGGGTGTCTTTATTAGAATAAGGGAATAAAATCTACACAAATAAAAGTAATGCAAATTAAGCGATTGTAAAATGTTTTATTATTAAATATGAAAGGTGTTTTATGAATATTCATTCAACTAGTGGTCATTGTTTTTATTAGGTTTATATGTTATCTTTTTGTAACTGATATGAGTTCAGTTTTATGTCCAGTTTGCCAGAGATATTTGCCGTTTAACCCTGAAGGGGTTGGTTGCCTGCACGTCTCACGAGCAGGCGCGCTACTTTGACAGGCCTTGCTAAAATGGCTGTCATGTCATATCCCCCGTGAATTAAAAAAATATTATTTTGTTTACTGTTGCCTTGTTTGTGAGATATTTATTTACATATGTTATAGACTACTACCATAGGTTTATCTGTCTGAAATTTTTTTAATTACTGAGAAGTCGGAGAAACAATTCAAGTGATATTTGCATTTGTAGTATATTGGAATTTCGTTATTATCAATGATTGATAACTCTGTATTACAAGGAATGATCTGCTCCCTCGAGAAATGGTAAGTTTGTTTTGACAAATTAAACTATTATACTTTTTCATATTATCGATTTTTAAAGTGAAATTTGGGGAACCCAATGAATTTGGTCTAAGGGTCATTGAATATTTTGCATGAAACTTTGTTTTCATAATGAAGTTACTTTTTTGCGAGTTTTTTAAAACCATTCAGAATTTAAAAATAATTAAGTAATAAAAAGTCATAGTTGGAAGTTGAAATCCTATGAAGGTAATGTTATTTTTTTAAGTACATTTGAGAAAAAATAGCCCTTGAATATATTATCGGTTATTTTTTTTTACTTTATTAGCTTTTAGCTTATCCTCGCTCCCTTTATTCATAATGATCCTGTTTTCTTTGGTTTTTATGTGATAAGGGCTAATAAATTGATAAGGTGAATTTGGGTCAAAGTTCTATTTTGTTTTGTGACCCTTCCCAACTTTTTTCTTTTACAGCCCTTAGTACTGGCACCGTAAAACTTCATGCGGGTATTTTTAGATCGTTAATTTATTATTTACTCCCTTTTAGTTTATCTGTCAATAAAGAAGATAGATAATACTCATTGTTTACAAAAAACATTCGTTATAATGATAGCTATCTTAGGTTTATCCTGATATTCTATGTTTTTCGAGTTTTTTTTATGTAGAATAATTACCGTAGATGAAAAGTATTTCTGAAATAAAAGTAACTGAGGCCTAAGGGAGTAGCATGAGTTTATTTTTTTAAATATTACACACGTGGCATTGACATGGTCTTTTGATTTAAATAAATATACGTCAGTATTAAAAGGAAAGAAAAGTAATTGTGCTATTATTACAGGTCTAATAAAGAACTAGCCTTTATTTTGTGTTCAAGGAGTATATGTTATTGTTTACCAATCATAGAGGATTTAATGAACACAATAGTAAATATAATGTATTGAAAGACTTCATTGTTGCACTGTTCATGTTTATCACAGTTTTTGAGAATTCATAATAATGTGTGAATTAGTAGCACCACTATAGAGGTCTTGTAAATACTTGTTACTTGTGGTCTTGTTACTGTTCAAAGATCATTAAGTTCAATTACGATGATGTTCATTATACTTCTTACAATAATAATAGGTGGCATAAATGATAAAAATAAAATAATTTAACCTATAATTCAGTATTTTGTGGAATTGTGTGCTGTCAGTTTATCAACTTTTCATTTACTAGTTTAGCATGACAGGTATTTGTTCCTCTAAGAGAGAGTGTGAGTTTCGGTAGCTAACTAGTTTGAGTAATGGCTAATAAATTATTATAAACACTATTATTAAGAAACTTTAATAATTTGCTGTCACTTTTTTTTCTAAACGTTATAACCTTTGTGTTACCTCATGACTTTCCTTTTCTACTCCTGTGGTTAAGTTACATTTCATTTTTAGCTGTGATTTTACACTCAAGTCACTTTCTAGCTAAGAAAACATCAGTTTCCTTCAGTATTGCACTAATATTTTTCGATTATTATTTATTTTGCATACCCTTTTAAAGTTGAAACCAGTTCATCAAACTGTTACCACAAAGTTTTTCTTACTTTCTGACTTGGGTAACAAGATAGTTTGGTTTTAATATTTATTTTATACTCTTTGGTTAAAAAAATACAATAATTTTGTCATGCATATTATTGTTGTAGAGATTAACGGATAAATTTTGGATGGATAATCCAAAATCCATCCATCAGTTCAGTTTAATTTTTGGTTTTTGACAACTGAAATTTTGACGGCTAGAGTGTACTTTAGGAGCCCCAGCGTTTACAAAGACGGACCTTTACACAGAGGTTATAAGGGTTTCCCTACTCTCCAGTAGGGATTTTGGAGTTATTTCTTTTTCTTAAATGACAACTCATACTTATTTGCAGTAATGTTTATTTCAATATAAGTTTAATTACTTTTTGCTATATTCCTGGTTGGGGAGAAGACCAAACACTTCTTTGAGTCTAATAAACAGACTTTTTTACCTGAAATTATCAATTACCTTCAACAAAATCCATCCATGTTTACATTTTGAAATTATTAAAACAAATTAGTTTTATAAACATTTTGGCCATTGTTGATTTGTCAACTCTGGAGGTCGACCAGCGTTCCAAATAAGCATGCCAATGCTGTCTCATTTTCGATATTTTTTGTCTTGATAGTATTCCTTCACATCTCTCCTATGATATTTTTTAATTCAATCTAAACGTTTTTGGCCTTGGTAACTGAATCTTTGATTGTGTCTATATACTTGATCATTTTCGATTTTTCTAGTACTTTCTCCTCATCTCCTATGATATTTTTTAATTGAATCTAAACGTTTTTGGCCTTGGCAACTGAATCTTTGATTGTGTCTATATACTTGATCATTTTCAATTTTTCCAGTACTTTCACCTCATCTCCTGTGATATTTCTAATTGAACAAAAGCATTTTTGGTTTTTGACAACTGAATCTATGAGTTTGTGAACAAGAAGTCGTTCGATATTTCAGATTTTTTCAGTACTTTCTCCTCATCTCATGTAATATTCTGAGTGAACGAAAGCATTTTTTGGTCTTGACAACTGAATCTGAGTTTGTGAACAAGAAGTCGTTCGATATTTCAGATTTTTCCAGTACTTTTTCCACACCTCCTATGATTTTTCTAATTTAGCGAAAACATTATTAGTGAGCCTTGCTAATTGAATCTATGAGCATTTCAGTATACAGTATACATTTCAGTTTAATCTTCCTTTTCTCCTCATTTACTGGTATTTTTCTTTCAGTGAAAGCTAGGAATGTGTCAATAAACTATTTCATCTGCTACAATTTTAGTCTGCCCAGCATTTCTTCATCTTCTATTAACATTTCTCCATCAACATAAGCAAGGATTATATAAATATATACTTTAAATTACCCAAAACACGACACAGAAAAAAAATTGGAAAATACACACTTACTAAATTCAATATTTCGAACTGTTATTCGTCATCAGGAGAAGACTAGAAGAGAGGACGAAATGAGACAGATCTACCCACATCGAAGGAAGAGACATGTGTCCTCTCTCACTTCTTCCTCTCTTCTATTCTTCTCCTGATAACGAACAACAGTTCGAAATTTGAATTTAGTAAGTATGTATTTTCCCTTCATCTGTGCTGTGTTTAGTGTAATTTCAAGTTTTATAGGTCGATGTTGACCGTTTCTTCAATTTAGTATGTCAATATACTGACATACCTCTGACATTTTTTAGCCTTTCATCACTTCTGATCGACTGACTTCTCATGAGGCATTTTCCTTCAACTGTAGCTTTGAGTTTATCATTAACTGTCTTAACTCCGATATTTCCTGCCTTATTATTTTCTCTTCATATACTATGGAATGTGTCCTTCATCGTGAACTGTGAATGGGCTACAGAGACTCCGACATTATAGTACTGTCTATTCCTTATATACTGGAGAGGAGAATTGTCTTTCAACTTAAAAGTTTTCTGTTACCAACACAATTATTTCTTTGTCGAAATGCTTAAATTTTTAATTGAACTGTCTTATCAAGAGAAACTATAAGCAAACTTTAACAGTTAATAGAATTTTTTTAAAAATGAAAAAAATGTCTATCATGTAGATATGGTATATCGTCAAACTTTGGGATTAAAGTGTTATAAAACTGAATAGCAATCAATGTAAAGGACTTCATTTATTTTAATATTACTATTTTCATTTGTAAGTTGTAACTAAATGGAATACTTCTGTGAGGTGCTTGTATTTGTGAGATTTTAGTGATCTGAAACTAACGACTGTGATCAAGTTGGTCATTACTTGGTGAGTTATTATATATATATATATATATATATATTTAAAATACACAAAGCATGACACAGAAAAAGGAATAAAAAGCACACTTACAGAATTCTCAATATTTCGAACTGTTGTTCATCATCAGGAGTAGACTAGAAGAGAGGACGAAGTGAGAGAGATCTTCCCACATCGAAGGACGGAGCGCGAATTATATATATATATATATATATATATAGTTCAATGTAAAAAAAGAAACATAGAGAAATTAAAAGAACACACTTACAGTCTTTAATTTTCGGTTTGAACCGTCGTCAGGAGACATGAGAGAGGGAAATCAAGCGCACTGGTTCAGAGACGGTTGGAGAACCTGAAGACGGTTCAAACAAAAAATAAATAAAAAAAAAATAAATTGTTTGACCTGGTAGTTTACAAAACTTCTAGTAAAACAACTCTAAATGACATTGTTCATAGAAGATAAGAGGATAGATTAATAAAGTGGATATTTAAAACGTTAGGGTCTGTAAGTGTGTGCTTTTAATGTCTCTATGTTTTTTTTTACATTGAACTTAAAGTGTCCTTTAGTTTAAACAAGCGATAAGGGAATATCGAGTACCTTATCGGACATTATATTAGTTTTTTATGCTTTTAGATTCAGTGTTTCTTAGTTATAATTCGTTTAGTTTTCATCTCAAGGGAATATAATAACGGATTTTTGTTTCATCGGTGATTCTACAGATTCTACATTGGGAGTCTTAAATTTTGCCTAACTCAAGTGAATTTCGAGGATGGATCTTTAACGAGTAACTGCCATCGTACAAGCTCGGGACCGACGGCTTAACGTTCTTTCCGAGGGACTATGTTCTCAGATTTATTTACCTTCTGCGTGAATAAATCGAGGGACAGGTGGGGATCGAAACTCTGCATTAACATATATATCTTGTAGTAAAGCACCAGAGAGTACCAGACATATGGAAACATGTTGGTAGTCATACAGCTCAGGTAGTAATCAATGAAGAATATAAAACTATAGTGAATAGGGGCAGTTAGCAATAGAATATGAAATTACAATAAAATTCAATGTGAGGTCTTGGCGGCATTGTTTTGGAGACCGTTAATGGCCCTAGGCCCTAGTCATCACAGCGTTACCATCCCTTGGGATTTTCCCCCCAAGATCTTGGGATTTCTATCCTGATCTTGGGATATGCTTCAGTAATTTGCTGAAATCTTGATATTTTTGAATAGTAGCTGTTTATTAGCTATTTTTATATAATTTCCACTTAATTATAGTACTAACATGAATTTCTGTACTTTCTTTCAAAAGAATAGTTCAATTTATTAACAAATGTACAAGATTATATCTTCATTTTGCTTTTAGTCAATGAGACACTTGTGTTCTACACACAGTCATCAATATTTTGATGTTTCAATTGTATATTTTTCAAAAACTTCTATAAATATATATAGAGGAGAGCGATAAATATCGTGTATCTTATTCGATTAACTTAAGCAAGACAAATATACAAAGAATTTAACAGTAAAAAAAAAATAGTGCATTAAAAAGAACGCGCAAAATTGTTTGACCTGGTAGTTTACAAAACTTCTAGTAAAACAACTCTAAATGACACTGTTCATAGAAGATAAGATAAGAGGATAGATTAATAAAGTGGACATTAAAAACGTTAGTTTTGTGAAGAAAAATTTTATTTTACGTATGTTATGTATCTTGGGATATTTATTTGTATTTTGGGAATTTCATAGACTAATTTTCAGTGGTAGCACTGGTCCTTGTTAATAATATTCTGAGCCAAAGTCATTAGTGACTTAACGGTTTTAAGGGATAGAGTTACTAATGACAATCATTTTAAAACATGATACAAAATAGTCGTATAATTCCGGCATTTATCTCTAATTTTTTTTTTGTTGAGTTTAATTTCAAATCATTATTTGTGAAATTCAAATCTAGTATTAAAAACATTATTCTAATTACAGTGATGAATTGCAAAACTGAAAAAGTTTAATTCCTTGCATTGTATGGAAGTAGATCACATGGTATGTATTACAAATTAATGTACATAATAGTATTATTTTTAAGTATGTTATTCCTCTCAGAAAAACTTCTGTATGTTTTCGGTTTTATTCCTTCTAATTTGAAATCCGGAAAGAAATCACCTACCTACAAATAAATTCTATTATCTTTACCCAAGATCTCAATGTTCCATTTGTTAGTAACTTTGCGATAGTAATTGTAATAGTAGTTAGTAATTTGCCATCCAAACCCACTTACTGATTACTCTACTCACATAATAGTTTGAAAGCTATTTACAAAAAGATCGATTAAAAAATCCAGTGCCGATTTGATCGCCCTTCAGAGGTCACTTTGTTTATTCGTTATAACAGTCTCTTGAAGGTAATATAATAATAATAACCATTTTTAATTCATGAAAAATATTTACACTTGTTAATATAAAGAACATATCTTTTTTTCAATTATGAAACTAGGTCCATTTCTGGGCATAGGTCTCTCCCAATTCATTTCTTATTCTTTCTAATTCAAATTGTTCACAGTACCAGGTAACTTCTGTGCCTTAAGACATCTCTATACTAATTCATTTTCCATCTCAAAATCCTGGTTGTTATATAAGTTTTTTTTATAAAATTCAGTGACAGTCAATTATATTTTTTCTATTTGTTTTAGTGTCGTTGTCTTTATTTTTTAAGCCACCTTTCTTTATTAGCACCATCCACTTCCACAGAAGGCCACCATGACTTGATAAGAAAATTCTTATGTAATATTCTAACGTAGTGCAATCAGTTATTATGTGGTATTTACTCATTTTAGAGTAAAAAGCTAATGAAATCGTCTCCACATATAAAAATTTAATCGTATAAACAACGCGTTTCGAACATGTAGTGTTCTTCTTCAGGCATTAACTAAAAAATACAATATCATCAGAGATCACCATCATCACTAAAGATAACTCCCTGATGAAATTGTATTTTTTAGTTAATGCCTGAAGAAGAACACTACGTGTTCGAAACGCGTTGTTTATACGATTAAATTGTTATATGTGGAGACCATTTTATTAGCTTTTTATCCTACAATTTTATATAAAGGGATATTGTAAATTATCTGAATCTATCATTATATTCCTCTAAAAGTGCATCTAAAACTGTTTCTCAACTTTCAAAAGATTCAGCAGTGTACTCGTTGCCTTTCATTTATTAGTTTTGTTAAGTCAGCAAAATTATTTTCATAAAGGTTTAAACTTTTCAACTCATGAATGATTTGTCTTTTTCCTAAATCCCAGAGTTTTTCGTTTTTATTACCATAATTCTAAGTAATTCTTTATATATTTTCAAATATTTTTCTCAACAAACCCGCAGAAAGCCTGCATTTCATGGTTCAAAAGGTTGCAGGTTCCCCACGTCTGTTTTATTTAAGCCCTTCACCCAACAGTGACGTGGTCTGATTGCTTTATTTATTTTGCTAACTGCCCAATTAGGGTTTAAGTAGAGTTCAATGATCTTCTTTTAGTAGTCTCATAAGTCAGCCCTGATGCTAATGGGGGTATTTATTATTATTATTATTTGAGGGTCACTATAGCACTGTCTTAAAAAATAACTATTGTCCTTCTCCTCTTCTGTACTAACGTACCCTAGCAGTTAACTTCAACGTCTCCAAGAAGCTCAGCACTTTTGCTGGTTCAAGCGGTAAAAGTTTTTCTTTGGTTTTGTTGAGTGCCCCGTAGCACCTACCTCTGTGCAGCAAAGTTGCCTTATAGTCAGTCAGCAGGGGCAACGGTGTTTCTTCCTCTTTTTTTTGCAGAATCTGCATAAACCATCATTGATAATGTCCATTTAGCCTCTCTACGTTTCGGGAGAAAGTAACTTCCTTTCTCCTTCTTCGGGTCCTTAGGTACACTTGTTGAAGGTTGGTTTTCGCTAGTTAGCGCTTTTGGACCCTCTGCGCTTCCGGAGGATGGTCTCAGGACATCCTTCTCCTTAGTATCATACAGGAGAAAATCCCTGAAGCTCTATCGGTGGTATTTTGTCCGCTTCGGCAGAGCACCATAGGAAATGGGAAAACAAGACTAAGATCTTTCAACCTTAACAAGCGGATTTCGTCAGAGTCAAAAACCCAACTGCTGGGTTTTTGACTCTGACGAAGACCGCTTGTTACGGTTGAAAGATCTTAGTCTTGTTTTCCCATTTCTTATTGTAGTTTGATCATTGATTGTTACCCTACAATGAAACATATTTGTTTTTGAGCACAGTTGAAGCATAGAAAAAGGCTGCTTAGGTCAAAGTAGTAATATTTTTTTCCATTTCTCTGGTCATTGTAGTTTGTAGTCTATCTAGGTTATGCTTATAATTGTTTGACACTCTTTGATTAAGCAATGCCTCCCTACTATATAGACGTTTATGTCTAAAGCTGACTGATGATCTTGTATTAGCCTTGATTGATTTCTTTTTTGTGGTTATAAATAAATTAAGCTTGGGAACACGCTTTGATGGATCGATGGTAACCTTCCAACTTACTATTATTACTCGTATATTAAATGAACAGGCTAATTACTTGTTACCAAATCTATATACTTATAAAACTTTGAAATTTTTGTTTAAATATTTGCACACAAGTGAAACTTGGAATACCTGTTAATTTTAGGTTATGACGAATTATTCAAATAAATATTAAAGAAACTAGTGAGTAATATATTACTTTACAAATAATGGCATCGAAATGAAAAATAAATTCTCATGTTTTGCCGCTGCACTGGCTCGGATGGAAAAGATAGCAAATGTGAACATGAGGCAGCTGCGGATTTTTAAAACACGGATATCGGGTTCAGAAAGAAGCCGCCTTTCTGGCTTTCCCGGGATTTAGAAAAGGGTGGTGTTTTGTTTTGCCGCTGCACCGGCTCGGTTAAACCGGAACTCAGTTAAAACATACTCGGTTAATCAGGACTCTACTGTACTAAAATCTTAAATTTACTGTCCCAATTAAGCGGAATGTTGTCCCAATTAAACATACAAATTTACAATTGTAGTTCATAGTTTGGTTTCCGTACTTTGAGATTTGTCCCAAATAAGCGGCTGTCCCAATTAAGCGGAATCCACTGTATAATAAACTATTACATTAAAGGTTTAAAATGAATAATTTTAGGAATATAAGCTTGAACGCAAATATCAGCTTAAATACGAATGTTCTAAGGTAATATTAAAAAGACACATTCCTTCAGTAATGTTGAAAATTATTATGTTGGGTAAAGAAATGGAATATTTCAATTTACAGGTTTTGTTAGTTTTAAATATGTTTTATTGTGTACATACCTTGAATTGATCTTTTATTTATTATGTAATAAAATATTAAATTTTTTTACTTTTAAATAATTTTTTGTTTTGCTAAATATTCTTACTGTGATTATATCTTGAATAATGTTCAGAATACTATATCAAAAGCTTGGGGCGATATAAGAATCTTTGTTTTCATGACTTAATAACAAGAAACAGTAATGGCAGTTATTCCTGTCAATCAGGTTCAGTGAATGTATCACCTTTGTTTGCTCCTGAGAACTAGTTCACCATCTGTGAACAACCAGCTCTGTGGTCCATGTGTACAAAGTGACGAAGAATATCTTGAGAATCACTATTCTAGCACATTAGAGCTGACTCATTTCAAGTTATCTTTATGTTTTATTCATTAGAGAAACCAAATCCACTGTTTTAAAAAATTATTGTTTCTGAAAAAAAAATATAAATATTTTTTTGTTTCTTATGTCAGTTTTAGGTTTTTTTTCAGCCATTTGACGTCTTGTTCTGTATTCTTGAAAGTCATTTATGTCTTCTTGATTCAAACTTGATCTTAAACAGTCTAAAGAGGGAGAAGTTTTAGAGTTGTCCATCCATTATACCTGATTCACAGAGGACGAAAATATTGCTTTCTGAAACTCCCAATATTCTTTACTCGGGCCTGTAAATAATGTTCTGTCATTAAGGCTAAGTAAGCTATTGTTTCATTTATATTATTAATATGGCAAACTGTCATAACTCTTAAGATGATCTTGGGGTCGTTGGAGAGCTTTCGAACGTTGTCAATCTTAGTTGCGATCGAAGATTGACAACGTCCAAAAGCACTCCAAACGACTCCAAGATCATCTTAGATTAGATTGGGTTGCAGTGGCAGTCCCATATAGGAACACACATAGGCCGAGCATTGGCCCTTTATCATACCACACAATGAAGATTGATTCTACAGTGGGAGTCCTAAATTTTGCCTAACTTAAATGTATTTTAGAGTAGGGATCTTTAACGAGTACCTGACAATGTACAGGCTCGAGACCGACGGTTTAACGTCCTTCTCCGAGGGACGACGTGCTCAGATTTATACACCTCCCGCATGAATAAATCGAGGGCCAGGTGGGGATCGAACCCCTGTCCTATTATTTCAGAGGCGAGCACGTAACCATTCAGCTAGCCTGGCCCCCTAAGATCATCTTACGAGGTATGACGGTTTGCCATATTAATAATACAAATCATAATAACCTCAGTGGTAATAATAATATGTATGTATTGTGTCATTGACCTAACCATGTTTAGTCACTATTCTTCGAGGAATAAAGAATACAAATAGTTCTTGACGTACGTTTTAATTATGTTTCGTAAGTTAGAAATGAATGTAAGTTGTAACTGTACGTTATAAAAATGTATACTTACTGTACTACAATATGTGTAGTACTTACTACGTGATGTATACTACTTACTGTGCTATACATCAATTATATATTGATAATTCAATTATTCAATAATTCTTTTTGTAAGGGCAATAATTTATTATTAACTTATTTATTTGTTTATTATTTATATGGAAATTAATAAAAAACACACCCTCCCACATAATGACAGCTATAAAAAAAAAACCGGTTTTTGGCAAAAAAAGTGACTTTCCCGTCATGCATAATTCTTCCCAAATAATAGGGCTCATCTATTCTATGGGGCACTTTTTTGTGTAAAATATCAACTTGATCCATCACAGATTCTGGACCATAGCGTGGTAACAAGCAATGCTAACACTCACCCACCCACCCACACATACACACACAGACATCATCGCAAAAACATCATAAAACGACTTCTGGGACCTCAAAACATATAATTCCGTCAAAATCTCGAGATCGAATGTTTTCACGATCACTATACTTTACTCTTATAGTAAAGTAAAAAATGGAAATAAATTCAAAATTCAATAAGTTTTGTTTTCAATACATACAATTCTTGATATAAGTTTTAGTTACATTCCGAACGGTAGAAAGTAAGTTAGAAGTGAACGAAAGTTGTTACTGAACGTCTATTGATGTACACCGTTCATTATAAAACTATACCGTACGGTACTATAGCATATCTTATAAAACACCTATAAATCATATATTATAAAAAAAACATTATAAAAATAATAACAGAAATGTAATTTCAAATATATAAATCAAATTCAAGCAAAATACATGTATTTGTAATTAAATTTAAGGAGTTTTATTCAAAAATTGTTAAGTTTAGCACTGGTATTAATCAAATCCAAATTCACGCACACAAACACTTTCTTTTATAATTATAAGTCTTAATTGATTTTTTTGGCTTTTTACTTTACTATAAGTAACGTATAGTGATCTGTTTTGATTTCTTCCCATACGCCTTTCAGCCTTTCGGCCATTATATGGAACAAAGCAGAGCAGATCGATGTTTTTAACGTGGCGCCCTTTAGCCACACAGTGATACCCAGCAATATTCGCAACAAAAAAAATTGCGATATTGCACATCACCGTGCACCCAAGGTGGACCTCGCGGAGGCGGGGTCCACCTTGGGTGCACGGTGATGTGCAATATCGCAATTTTTTTTGTTGCGAATATTGCTGGGTATCACTGTGTGGCTAAAGGGCGCCACGTTAAAAACATCGATCTGCTCTGCTTTGTTCCATATAATGGCCGAAAGGCTGAAAGGCGTATGGGAAGAAATCAAAACAGATCACTATACGTTACTTATAGTAAAGTAAAAAGCCAAAAAAAAAAAAAAAAATCAATTAACGTATAGTGATCGTGAAAAAATTCGATCTCGAGATTTTGACGGAGTTACATGTTTTGAGGTCCCAGAAGTCGTTTTATGAGGTTTTTACGATGATGTCTGTGTGTGTGTGGGTGCGTGGGTGGGTGGGTGGGTGAGTGTGTTAGCATTGCTTGTTACCACGCTACGGTCCAGAATCTTTGATGGATCAAGTTGATATTTCACACAAAAATGGGCCCAATAGAGAAGAAAATCCCTATTGTTTGCGAAGAATTATGCATGATGGGAAAGTCACTTTTTTTGCCAAAAACCGTTTTTTTTAAAACATTTATTTCTCTCAAACTGATAACCCTACAGTTTTGAAATTTTGACATTATTTTTGAGGTTACAAATGGAACAAACGAAAAATAAATTCAGAATTTTAAAACAACGGGAAATATTTTTTTTCAATAAAATGTACAAATTTTGACTTATAATTCAATCTCAAACCTTGTGAGAGCGATACAAGCTATACTGTTTGACGGACAAGAATTAAACTATGCCTATAAATAGAGCATTATATGGAGAATGAGTTGAGATATTTTTTTCTAAAATTACATTCGCTAAAGGGGCGTTACAGTACGATTTGTGTTTTCAGAAAATGTTTTTTTGACGCTAAACGGCTCGTTAAAAAAAAATGAAAATTTGACCAAAAATGGAACAAAAAATTAGCAATACATAAAAAAAAAATCATAAAGTTTCAATTACGGGAAAGAGCAATAACGATATAAAAACTCTTTGTTTATCCTAGACTAAGAGATCACCTGCTATACTTGTCGAATTTTTTGTATTTTTTTACATTGTTTACATTGACTTAGAAATTTTTTGGGCGAATCCACTGAGATAAAATTGATGTTTCTAATGGAAAAATGAAAATATATTATTGACTTATAAGAGATGTAAGAGGAATAATATTGTGCAGGCAAATGATAACACTCATTAAAAAAAAATTCGTATATATGTTATTTGACAAAGGGGAAGGAAAATGATCTTATTAAATACTAAGAAGCCATAAAATTCCCAGTATAATAATTCTGTTAAAAACCAAAAATGTAAAAGATAATTCAAAATTGAAATCTTTCGTTTAGAGATTAATAACTGTAATTATCGTACATCTTTAATTAACAAATCACCTTAAAACAACATTTTCTTCGCTGTTTAAGATGTTTTTCAGAGAAATAAAGGGTATTTTACTGTTTCAAATTTGAAAATTTTACATTAATATTCAATATAGAAGGATGTCAAGTAAACGATGTAAGAAATCTACTGGCTATTTGAACAATAGCCATGTTCTCTTGTAAGATAATATTTCGTTTCAAGAAATGTTCACATTGGTTTTTCAAAAATGTTATTACTGCTGTAGTTATACTAATGAAATTATTTGTGATGTACAAAAATAAGCTTATAAATTGATATGTCCTTCAATCACTATCTGTACTACCTCACGAATGCAATGCTAATAATTATATCCCATTTAGATATTTATGTTATGCTTACATGATACGTTATGTTTTATATACTCAAGAAATTTGACATTGAGTTACTTATAGTAAAGTAGAGTGTAGGCCACTCCAGATTTTTTTATATTTGACTTTGAAGCGTAAAATAAAAAAAAATGTAAAACGAAAGAACGTAAGTTGATAAATGTCTATTTGAAATTTTAATTAATTTTTTTTAGCATTTTTATATATAAATGTTAAACGTAAAATCGGAAAAAATGTATAAGATATGAGCGTATCTATGTGGAGAATTGACTATTTGAAATTATAATTAATTTTATTTTGGCTTTTTTTATTTCAATTTTAAGCGTAAAAACGAAAAAAACGAATGACCGAAAGTTGAGAATCGTCTATTTTTAATATTTAAATTTTAAATGTATAATCGAAAAAACGAATGATCGATAAATGTCTTGTTGAAATTATAATTAATTTTATTTTGGCTTTTTTTATTTCAATTTTAAGCGTAAAAACGGAAACAAGGAATGAGTATAAGTCGAGAATTGTCTTATTGGGCAATCGGAGATTGGTAGATGGTCGTGGGATAAATCACGTTTCCAGAGGTACGAACGAGAACGATGTCTACACCGCCCTCTTCAAAGATAATGTCAAAACTTGTTCGATTATTGGCTACAAAACCTCAGATGCACCAATATATATAAAGGCTGCAACTTCATACTGACAACGGATTTGACAAGTTCACTGTGTACCGTGAAAGTAAAAGGACATCTATATAAATAAAAGAAAGGTTTTGTCTGTACATTGCTTAGAACTGACTCATTTCAATTTTCCTTTTACGTTTCATACATTAGTAGAGAAACCGAATCCACCCTTAGAAAAATTTCTGTCGGTTTGTCCATAAAATTTTTTTCAGAAGTAAACTCAGCCACCGTAAGACATATCAAGCTGAAACTTTTTACAGTAGATTTGTGTATGTCTAACTTAAAATATAGGCTCTGAATTGATTGGGAAATTCAACGTAGAAGTGATGTTACGGATGTTTAAAGCAAAAACGTTTCAAGTCAGTCAGCCTTTTCTAGACATTGAAGCACCAGCTTTGAACCAATTTCTGTTCCTTCTAGAGTTTTCAACATGCCTTGGCTATCTGACCAGATTCGTATATCAATCCTTTAAGCCTTCACAAATATAAAATAGAATACAATTAAAATAATAAAAAATCTGGAGCGGCCTACACTCAACTTTACTATAAGTAAACTTAATATCAAACTTCTTAGGTATATAATATATAATGTCTCATTTAAGCATAATATTATCGTCTAAATGGGAGATGCTTATTAGTCTTTCATTCCTGAAGTAGTACAGATAGTGATTCATCCAGTTATCAATAGATAAGCCTTTTTTGTATGTACACTAATGGATATACAATCATTAGTATAACTACAGCAGTAATAACATTATAAAAAGCCAAAGTGAAAATTTGCTTGTACGAAATAATTTCCTACAAGAGAGCATGGCTTTTGCTCCAATAGCCCATGGATCTCTTACATAGTTTATCTGACCTCCTTCTACATTTAATATTTAAGACAAATTATCCCATTTAGAACTTGAAAATATTTTAGGTATTTTAAAAACATTACAATGTTTTTGTCAAAAACATGTAAGAAATAATGTCGTTTTCAGATAATTTTTAATTTAATTTCATTTATTATTTTTAAAAGATTTTTTTTTTTAATTCTGAATAATATTCTACATTTGTGATCTTTTATCAAATTGTTATACTGGGAATTTCATAGCAAGCTAGAGTTTTTTAAAAACTCACTTTTCTTTCCCTTAGTCAACAATCATAAAAAAAAACCAATTTACTCTGAGGGAATGTTATTTTTTTTGTATTTGTTTCAGTAGCCAGTTAATTTTATTTAATTTTTTTTTGTCTTTTGAATGATAGTTTTTTTTTTTTGAAAAATCTTTGGTTTTCTTTATTGATGACTGTATATCAGTGGTTCTCAACGTGGTCCACAGAGGATTACTGGGGGTCCTTGAGGAAAGTAGTATTCTGAAGGTCCATGGCACGTGGTTAGAGCTCTATGTTAAGTTTATATAAATTTATCAGCAAACAAAAAATAAACCAAAGCGTAGTAAGCTTTGACCGTACAATATTCACACATAATTAAAATATAAGGCCTAATATCCTCGTAAGTTTGTTAAAATGTTCCAATGTTTTAAAATTTTCTATTGCACTTCTCTTTATGGTATTTTCAAAATTTATTCAGTTACAATTTATTTCAGGGTTCTCTATAAAATGTTAATGAAGAAATATTTTGATATTGTTTTAAAAACATTTTTGTATTTTCGCATGCGTTGTAGATGTAATGAAATTATTTCATAATTAACGATATTCATTTACCCAAAAAACAAATATTTATTTATAAATTTGTATAATTATGTTTTTTTAGTATCCGGGGGTGAGTGGGGGTCCACAAGTAGCTTTTAGGGGGTCCACAAGCAAACAAAGGTTGAGAACCCCTGCTGCATATGTATACGAGTGCATACTGCAGAATGAAAATTTGAGACTAATAACAGCATTCTAAAATTAGATCTTTGTTTGAAATTCCACGAAAATAAAAATATATTTTTCAGGACTTACCAGAATTTTAAAGGTTATTGGATTATCATTGGTCAACAGTGGATTGGGGGGGGGATAGTTGCTACATCACTGGAAATAACAATCAGCTTGTTATGGTTGAAAGATCTTAAGTCTTGTTTTTTCATTTCTTATTGTGGTTTGAACGTTGAAGGTATTTTAAATGTAAAATGGTGAAACAATTTGTTTTTGTGTTTTAAAGAGTTGAATGCGATATTGCTTATAAGAGATGATATGGTTGAGGAAGAGTGAGTTTGCAGTTTGTCTGTTTACCAGCCGGTCACTCTACCCCCTCCACCTCTTTTGTAAACCAAACTGCAGGCTTTTCCACCAATCAGATCGTAAATCTCTTGACTCAATCTTGCGAAGGGGCCACTGTTTTAATTCGCCCCCCCCCCATACATACTCCTTTCTCTCTCTCTCTCTCTCTCTCTCTCTCTCTCTCTCTCTCTCATCTCTTAACTATTCATGTTGGCCAACTTGTTTTCGTTCATAAAAGCCACAAGTCGTCTTTAAATTTGCATATAACCGCTTCATCTGCATCTTTCTAATCAACCTTTCATCCATTAATATTTCCTTCACCAAATGAATTCCAATTCCCCTTGGGTAATCTCTGCTATTCTATTTTAAAACATTCCCTTTATAATTAACCAAGTTCTTTCTTGCAATACTACTGTTTAATTAATTTAATTATAAACAATTATTATATAATTAAATAATAATTATATAATACTCAAAATTTGTTTCTTGAGGGGTTTTAGTCCAAAGAATTAGCTACTCCTGATTATAAGCTGTTTTTTTTGCCGAACATTTTTTTTGGATTTTCAAGGAAATAGTTTTTTAAGGAAAACTATTTAAGTTATATGAATTTATCTAACAGCTTTTGCGTCTAACTTAAATAGTTTTTCTTCAAAGAAAATAATAAATCCTTGAAAATGCGAAACAATTTTTGGCGAGATATCGGCTTATAATTAGGACTAGTTAATTCTTTGGATCAAATACGTAAGAAACCCATTTTAAAAAAAGTCGTTGAGAAGTTATATCAATAATAATTATATCAGATTGGTTAACAAGTTTGAACATAGTCAGGTTACTCATTGAGATTGGTGAATAAGTCGGGCACATAAATATCATAAGAGGTTATAAGATTATAAGAGGTTACCAATAATTTATGATATAATTAGCTCTGACATCTACGCTAGTTCAGTATTTTTACCTCATTGTATTTTCTCTATCCTTATAATTTTTGTCGATCGATATCTTGGTGCTTCCCAGTTTTCCTCCCTTACTATTGCTGTTGTTGGTCCATTTGCTCTGTATTCTTTTACAGAGTCTTTCCTTTTTACGTCTTACTTCTTTTTGCGCTCAGTATACTGTATGTATACTGTACTTATGCTCTGTATTCTTTTACATAGTCTTTCCTTTTTACGTCTTACTTCTTTTTGCGCTCAGTATACTGTATGTATACTGTACTTATGCTCTGTATTCTTTTACATTGTCTTTCCTTTTTACGTCTTACTTCTTTTTGCGTTCAGTATACTGCATGTATACTGTACTTATGCTCTTTATTCTTTTACATACTCTTTCCTTTTTACGTCTTACTTCTTTTTGCGTTCAGTATACTGTATGTATACTGTACTTATGCTCTGTATTCTTTTACATAGTCTTTCCTTTTTATGTCTTACTTCTTTTTGCGTTCAGTATACTGCATGTATACTGTACTTATGCTCTGTATTCTTTTACATAGTCTTTCCTTTTTACGTCTTACTTCTTTTTGCGTTCAGTATACTGCATGTATACTGTACTTATGCTCTGTATTCTTTTACATAGTCTTTCCTTTTTACGCCTTACTTCTTTTTGCGTTCAGTATACTGCATGTATACTCTACTTATGCTCTGTATTCTTTTACATAGTCTTTCCATTTTACATCTTACTTCTTTTTGCGCTCAGTATACTGTATGTATACTGTACTTATGCTCTGTATTTTTTTACATAGTCTTTCCTTTTTACGTCTTACTTCTTTTTGCGTTCAGTATACTGTATGTATACTGTACTTATACTCTGTATTCTTTTACATAGTCTTTCCTTTTTACGTCTTACTTCTTTTTGCGTTCAGTATACTGTACTTATGCTCTGTATTCTTTTACATAGTCTTTCCTTTTTACGTCTTACTTCTTTTTGCGTTCAGTATACTGCATGTATACTGTACTTATGCTCTTTATTCTTTTACATAGTCTTTCCTTTTTACGTGTTACTTCTTTTTGCGTTCAGTATACTGCATGTATACTGTACTTATGCTCTTTATTCTTTTACATAGTCTTTCCTTTTTACGTCTTACTTCTTTTTGCGTTCAGTATACTGTATGTATACTGTACTTATGCTCTGTATTCTTTTACATAGTCTTTCCTTTTTACATCTTACTTCTTTTTGCTTTCAGTATACTGTATGTATACTGTACTTATGCTCTGTATTCTTTTACATAGTCTTTCCTTTTTACATCTTACTTCTTTTTGTGCTCAGTATACTACTGTCTTTTTCCGAAAATAAGACACTGTCTTACTTTGTTTTTAGTTCCAAAATACGTGCTAGGGCTTATTCTCGTGGAAGGTCTTCTAGTACACTAAGTAATAGGCAATAATCAGACTTACAAGACTGAAAGGCACAAACGTTGTATCTGCACAGTCACTCCATGTAGACTGCTGTATTCTGTTATACTTTTAAGGTAAATTCTACTTTATACATTCTAGGAATTAATTATCCTAGATAATAAATTATAAATTAGTAATAATACAATCCGTCATACCTCGTAAAGTTTCAGAAAAGCTCGACCGCTTTCCGGAAACCGGTCCAGCTTTTCTGAAACTTTATGAGGTATGACGGATGTATTATTACTAATTCTAATATTTCTAACCTCAGTGGAACTAACCCATTAACTATATTTAATAAATTATAAATTATCTAATACAAATAATTATAATTATCTAATAAATTATAAATAGTTAAATTATATTAATTTATATATCTGTACGTGCGTCTGCATTGCATGAAACGAACTGTGCAGGTAAACAAGGAAATTCTCAGAATATTTTGTTTCAAACAATTCTCTGAAATATTAGGGCAACTTCAGATACCTACTAAACTTTAATGAATTATATTTTTCACATTATTTTAACTAGGGATTATTTTTGGGGGGAGGGCTTATATTCTATAAAGTCCCCAAAGTCAGGGTAGGGATAATTTTCGAGGGATGTGTTATTTTTGGAAAAAGACGGTATACATTCTGTTCTTTGGACTGATGAAATCGTTGTTTTTCTCAGGATAATGGAGGCGGTTTCTTCAGGGGTGGACTAAACAGCTGCCAGCTGCCTTGCAACAAGATGGCCACCTCCGCCCTCGTCTGCATTAATCTCAAGACCCGTAAGTCCACCTTCAACCTTATACACCATTCTCACGTAAACCTTTCTTGGCCTCCTAGCGCAGCTCAAAGCCGAAAACAGTTTTCATGCTAAGTCAAAACGGTTATGCAAGACAATATTTCTGTCGTTAAAGCTCCAGTGAACTTTCAATGGCTTGCTGAATTATTTTTAACATCCAAAAAATGTTTGTATTAGTAAAAATAGAACACTAAAGATTTCAAGAAGTCCAATACCTAGTTCTCAAGACGTTTTGGAGCTGCTTTTTTTTGTAATGGTTTTTTAAGAATAAAAAAAAAATTTCTTTGTGCGGAGACTTCAAATTATCCGTATACTCCACCATTACAAAAAAAAAGCAGCTCCAAAATGTCTTGAGAACTAGGTATTGGACTTTTTGAAATCTTTAGTGTTCTATTTCTACTAATATAAACATTTTTTGCATGTTAAAAATAATTCAGCAAGACGTTGAAAGTTCATTGGAGCTTAAAAAACAAAATATTGTCTTACATAACCGTTTTCACGTAGCATGTTTCTAAAAAAAAATCTCCGCACAAAGAATTTTTTTTTTTTTTTATTCAAACTAAACGTTTCAAACACTTTGTGTTCATCACCAGATAAATTTCCAATAGAAGCAGTCGAGGTCTCAAACTACCGTGAAACGTTGACTCCTGAAAAGTGTTAAACGTTGAACGTTGACACCATTGTAATAAATGAGAACAACACTTAAAAAGGCGAAACCTATATAAGAGTATAGGTGTTGGAAAATAAACAACTTGAGATGAAAGATTCAAGTTATTCGTTCAGACTTGTGAAAAAGTCTGAACAAGAGTTCAGACTTGAGTTCAGACTTTTGTCTGTCCTCCAGTGATGCCGTTATAAATTTACCTGATGATGATCACAAAGTGTTTGAAATGCATATTTCGAATAAAAAAAAACTATTTTTTTTTATTTTATTTTTTTTATGTTAAAATATATTTTACGTTTCGAGTTTTATAGCAGGCCCCAGGACTACATAAAATAATATATGGTTTGTATTCTATCTACGTACTTATAAAACTCTGATGACCTATCTTGTTTGTTTGTTTTCTTGCCACCGTGCATTCTCTGAACTGAATAAATAATAAAATATATGACATTTTGTGGGAATTGAACCCAAGACGTTTACATTAGAGATTCAATACGCTATGCTCTGGACTATAGAGTTTTTCAAACTTTTTTCGACGCGGAATCCCTTTTTGGTTCCAGTAACTTTCCCTGGAACCCCAGATTCTAATGATTTTATACAATCATAATACATATAAATATTTTCATATGACTTTTTTAACTAGTATGTATGATTAAAAACAATTAAGAAAGTAAATTTACTGCAATGTGTATTTTTCGAATAAAAATACAAAACTAAAAGATTTTAATTTTCATATTTTCAACAAGTGTATAACACATAAAACAGAATTACTAGTAATTTTAACACAGAATTTCGTAATCATTTTTGGCTTTATAGTTGAGAGTTTGATTTTCAAGTTAGTCCTAGCATTAAGTCTACTTTGGTATTTGGTTTCTATGGCACTTTAAAGGGAATACCCAGTTTCACATAAATAAGTAGTGGGAAATGGCAGCAATGTGTGAAGTGCTACTTTTGCAATAGCAGGAAATTCGGGAATCAGATAGTTCCAAAAACTGACTAGTGATTCATCGTAAATATGAATAAATATTGACCACTTCTACTTATGGGGATATATGTAGATATAAACATTATTCGGTTTCATGATTCACAAGAAATATAGAATAAATCCATATCCATAAAGAAAAAAATTTAGATAATTTTTTTTCACGGAAACCCAGACAGTCCGTTAAGGAACCCACTTTGGGAACCTGTGGGCTTAAGGTGACACGACATTTTCTGATGGTTGGCGAAGTTTTGCCGAGTCAGCTAGTACCTTATTAAAAGGTGGTTTTTAGAGAAGGAAAGAGAAGGACAGGGGTGAGAGAGAGAGAGAGAGAGAGAGAGAGAGAGAGAGAGAGAGAGAGATGAGAGAGAGTGACTGAGTGAGTGAGTGAGTGACTACGTATTAAAAAAAATATAAATTAGGTAAAAAACATTCCATCATTGAAAGATTGAATTGAATGAGACAAATTGCAAGTCATCGACTTGGTAATCACTTCGTCGTATTCAAGTGAAAGGGCCTTGAACCGCCTTGAATGAAAGTTGAAACCGCCTTGTCACCTGTCGAAGGCTAGAAGTGCTGGGGTGATTCAACTGTCTAACGCGTGGGTGCGCGCATGTAGCGCTGCTTTGACAGTTAAAACGCTGCCACTATTTGAACTGTGCTAATTTAGTTTCTTGTTAATTTTTGGTTTATGTTTTAATTGTTTCGTTTTATTGTTTACTGTTTACCTGATGATGGCCAATGTGGCCGAAAGCTTGTTTCCCTTTAGTTTTTTAACCCAGTTTGTGTTTGTGTAGTGTCAAATATAGTCTGTTTCATTAGTTTTCTTCAAGATTGTTTTCCTATTCTTGTTATGAAATTAGGTAGATTAATTTTTGAGCTACCAGTGAATTACAAGAAAATAATAAGGCAAATAGAACATCTTTCTAAAAAGATTATTAATGCTGAAGCCGCTGTGCTTTTTAACAACACTTGTTTAAAAGAACACTTGCTGGCAGTATACACCAATATATATATATAAAACAGTTCAAAATTGAAGATAGGTAGCACACAATGTAAAGAAACACACTTACACACTCAAATTTTTGGGCAATCCGTCTTCAGGAGAAAAGAGAAAGGGAGACCAAGCACGCTGTAGACGCAACGTAGGGGTACTAGTAACGTAGAGGTTACTAGAAGTTGGGTCTACAACGTGCTTGGTCTCCCTTTCTCTTTTCTCCTGAAGACGGATTGCCCGAAAATTTGAGTTTGTAAGTGTGTTTCTTTGCTTTGTGTGTTGCCTATCTTCAACTTTGAACAATGTTATTGTGTCCAGTTTGGATCGTCTTTCCGTTTATCAAGTAAAAATATATATATTTATATATAAAAAGATTTCACATAAACACGTGAAATAAAAATAAATGATCAAACCACAATATGAAAATGGGAAAACAAGACGAAGTCTTTACAAGATTTTACATAAGCACGTGAAATGAGTTTGGTTTTTGACTCTGATAAAGACCGCTTGTTAAAAGCAGTTAAAAGATCTTAGTCTCTCCCCCCCCATTTCATATTTTGGTTTGATAATATATATATGTATAAACTAAAGTTTATCAGGACTTGGTCAGTTCTTCAGGTTCAAATTAAACTCTCATTGCCAACGTTTCGGTTTTTATTTAAAACCTTTTTCATAGGCCTAAAAAAACAGAGAAAATATAAGAAATAATTGACAATAAAAATTTCGACAATAGGTTAGTGAGAGAACTTACAGAAGTATAAAATTTTTCTTAGAAACAGAGAACTAAGAAATGGGGAAAAAAGACTAAGATCTTTCAACCGTAACAAGCGGTCTTCACCAACTGAGTTTGATCATTGATTGCTATTTCACTTATTTATGTGAAATTTTGTTTTATATATATATATATATATATATATATACTTTAATTCGCGCTCCGTTCTTCGACGTGGGGAGATCTCTCTCACTTCGTCCTCTCTACTAGTCTACTCTCCTGATGACGAACAACAGTTCGAAATATTTAATTCTGTAAGTTTTCTTTGTATTCTCTTTTCTGTGTCGTGCTTTGTGTAATTTAAAGTTATATATACTTTAACACAGAGAAAAGAACACAGAAAGACACTACAGAACTCACTTCGATATTTCGACATCCGTCGTCATCGGGAAGAAGTGCGAAGTACTCGCGTTGAGAAGCAAACTGGTACTCTCTCTCTCTCTCTCTCTCTCTCTCTCTCTCTCTCTATATATATATATATATATATATAATATAACGAATTCAATAATATATCAACCGTTGGATAGAATAGGTGTATTATGTAATCGGGATTCGGTAATTTTCCAGGATCAAAATCAAACTCTCAATGCCGACGTTTCGGTTTTATTTAAAACCTTTTTCATAGGCAGAAGTCAGAATTTTTGAATTAGAAAAATGATGAAATTTACATTATATAAAATGACGTAACAATAGATAGTTAGTGAACTAACATCTTAACTGGTCAAAAACTTGGACCAGACTATAATAAATAAAACCGAAACGTCGGCATTGAGAGTTTGATTTTGATCCTGGAAAATTGACCGAATCCCGATTACATAATACACCTATATATATATATATACTAAAATTTTTAAAAGAACATACAGAAAACACTGAAACTCACTACTATATTTCGATGGTTTCTTGATAAGTAAGATGGCTCTGAATCGCTTTTACGAAGGCTGATAACGACTCGGTTGCGTTCTAAAAGAAGCTCTCAAACAGTGTAACCAACTTTGTAACAGTATAGAGCTGGGAAGATAAAGAAATAAAAGCCAAATAAAGATTAAATGAATTGAAAACATATGAACTAAAAATAACATTAAAAACTAATGACAAATTGTTAAAAAAAAAACAAAATAAAAATGAAACAGAGTAAGTAAAAAAGAGTAAAATAAAATATGTTAGCGATTGAGGTTAAGCCCAGGAGCAGATCTACCACCCAGAAGACTAATAACTGGTTCTTTTGAATAAAACCTGTTTGCTTTTTTGAAAGCTAGTTTCAAAAAATTTGAAAGAAATAAAACGTTTTATGAATTGTTTTTAATGGAATACTATATGTTAGGTTGCAGTGGTAGTCCCACAAGGGAACACACGTAGGCCGAGCATTGGCCCTTTGTGATACCACACAATGAAGTACACACAATTGATTCTACAGTGGGAGTCCTAAATTTTGCCTAACTCAAATGTATTTAGAGCAGGGATCTTTAACGAGTACCTGACAACGTACAGGCTCGGGACCGACAGTTTAACGTCCTTCTCCGAGGGACGACGTACTCAGATTTATTCACCTCCCGCGTGAATAAATCGAGGGCCAGGTGGGGATCGAATCCCGGTCCTATCAGTTCAGAGGCGAGCACGTAACCACTGAGCTAGCCTGGCCCCCAATACTATATGTTTGTTTAGAATCTCCAAAGTGGTTTTTTTATTCTTTGATGGTTTTTTTTTTAAAAACACACTACCAAGTTGTGTTGGTAGTAGATCGTACATGATGTCAGTGGAAGATATTTTGTTTTGTTTTAGTTGTTGTAATGTAAAATTGTCGAGGGATTGTGTAGTTGCAGACAACCTCTTGTCTTCTCCCCCTCTACCACAAAACAGAAATGACAAACTGTCGATTCGTGTCGCTCCATCGCCGCCCACCCCCCTGTTTTTACCAACTAACTTATTCACACTTCCCGCATGGCTTGTTCCTGCCTTCTTTCCCTTCGTTCCTGCCTCCTTGTTGAGGTCGGTCTCTTCATTTTTAATTAAACTGCCACCCACCCCCACCCACCCGCCTTCCTTTTTCTTCAACACTTCAAACACCACAATCTTTCCCTGTGGACACCTTTCCCTTTTTTGACATTATCTTCACTTGATAGCCCCCCATTATCACGTACTTTCCTTCTTAATTTTGCAACCCCTATAACAACAACATTCATTTCTATTTGAAACTTTCCATGGAGCAAAAAAAAAAAATTTTTTTTTGTTTTAATTTATAGCTCAAGTCTTAAATGTTTGTTGTAAAAAAAATGCTAAAAATTTTATATTAATAATTATTACTCGGAAAAAAAAATTTAAGTCGATTAAAGTTCAACAGTGTCAATTTCAAAACTATTATTGTATTTTCCATATTAATTTTTCTAAACGATATCTTTTGAATACATTCATACTATTATTACCACTGAGGTTAGTATGATTTATATAATTAATATGGAAAACCGTCATACCTCGTAAGATGATCTTAGAGTACTTGAAGCGCTTTCGGACGTTGTCCGAACCTAGTTGGACTAACCTAGTAGATTAGTTGCGATCGAAGATGGACAACGTCCGAAAGTGCTTCAACGACTCCAAGATCATCGTACGAACTATGACGGTTGCCATATTAGATTAGGTTAGGTTAGGTTGCAGTGGCAGTCCCACAAGGGAACACACGTAGGCCAAGCATTGGCCCTTTGTGATACCACACAATGAAGATTGATTCTACAGTGGGAGTCCTAAATTTTGCCTAACTCAAATGTATTTAGAGTAGGGATCTTTAACGAGTACCTGACATCGTACAGGCTCGGGACGAGTATTATTATATTAATAATAGATATCTTTTGAAATAACCAAGGACTTTTCTATAATTGAGCCGTTTATTTTGAAAGTTGCCTAATTCCATTTTCCAAAAAAATTTAGCTAGCTATTTAAATAATTACATTTTTACGTTATCTTTACCTTTTGCAGCAAATTGTACAAAATTTATTTAAAATAACTAAGAATTTTTATAACAAAAATTAGTTGATAAATAAAATTACAATATTTTTAAATTTTGTAAAACGCAAACCCTTAAATATCTTGATTTTAACATAAATGGAATTAGGCCACTTTCAAAATAAGCGGCTCAATTAATGCTTTAAAAAAATTGCAAATCATCAGAAATCTAAAGTTATGTATTTAATTTGGTTTTGGTATATTTTTCATTAAGATTATCGTAATAAAAAAAAGAAAAGAATATAATAATCTACTAAAATTGACCTAAAAATAAACAACATGGTAAATTGTTTCAATTTATTGAGAAAATAAATACAACTGTAAACAATATCTCTAAAAACAAAATACCTCCACAGATAAAAAAATCAACTGACAGAAAGTAAATAAAAAACACAATAAGCAACAAACAAACTAAAAACAATGAAAAGAAAACAAAAAATAGACAGTTATTATTTTTTTTTTATAGAACAGATCTGATTCTAACATAATTACCTTTATTAATTACTAAGGCTATAAACAATTTAAAACATTAGTAATAATGCAACATAACTCTGCATTAAAACTCCACAGAATATTCAAGGAAACAGAACATTGTTTTTTTTTTTATTTTTGTTAGTTGATATTCAGTAGCGGTATTTTGTTTCCAGAGATTTTTTTATAATATTACTTATTTTCTTAATAAATTTGTTTTTACTCGTAGCTTTGAGAATGTTGAAGAATTATCGGTGAAATGTCGACGAGTAATTAATTTTAGACCTAATTCTCAAAAAACGTCTTTTATATGTAAATCAATATTGTTTTAATTAAGAAAATAAAAATTATCAGGAATTGATCAGTTCTTGAAGTTTGAACTGAAAGTTCAAACCTGAGGAACCTGTTTCTACTTCTCGGTCGATTCTTTTATCAAGTGTTATAATTAAGTACAGAATATACTTTTTTTGTGGAATAATGTTATTTTGTTGATATGATTATATTGAACATATTTTAACCAAATACCTTTGGTCAGCGTTTTCCAAACTGGGAGGCTAGTACTAGTCTAAAGGGAGCCGGGAAAATTAGTCACAGTGAACAATTTTCCAAATTACTGCTAAAGTTTTCTATGTAAAAAGAAAAATGATTTTCTGCCTTGACTGCAATAAAATCCAAATATCGAGCTCGTTTGGTTGTAGAAAAAGAGCTACGAGTAGCTATATCGTCACAAACACCAAGATTTGATAAACTTTGTGCTAATAGACAAGCACATCCATCTCATTAAAAACAATAATAAAAATATCGTTTTCCATTAGTTTGTCTGAACAACTTTTATAAGAGTAAAAATGTTTGTGTTTTTATGAAATCTTCAGAGGGGAGGGGGGCGCCAAATGATTAAATATTTTTAAGGAAGGCATAGTAACATCAAGTTTGGAAACCGCTGCCTTAGATTCGTCTGATATGTTGGTGGAAATTAAAAATACTCAAAATAATCAAAAAAATAATGTCTCTTTTATCCAATCGGTGTTAATTTTTGTGAGCTTAATTTTAACTTGTAAATTGTATATCTGGAACAAATTATACATAACATTGGATTCCTATCATCATGAAAATATGAGATTATGTTTTAGGGACCACAATATCTTTAAAAATAAAAGGAAGGCTTTGCCTGTACAATCCTTAGAACTAAGTCATTTCACGTTATCTTTACGTTATGCATTAGAGAAATCAAACCTGTCCATAGAAAAAATTCTTTTTTTTTTGTTAAAAAATTTTGTAACAAGCAAACTCATCCACCATAAGTTTTAACAATATGAAACATTTGACAGTAGATTTGTGCATGTCTAATTTAAAAGCTAAGATTTGAATGGATTGAAAATTCAATGTGGAAGGGAAGTTATTGACTTTTATGCTGTTTTTGGCTAGCTGCACAGGTATATCGACTAACAATACCTACTTGTTACAGTATCAGGCACCTTCTTAATATATTTTTAAAATAAGTATATATAATATTTTTTTTCTCTAATGTATAAAACGGAAAGATAACTTGAAATGAGTCAGTTCTAAGCAATATATAGAAAGAACCTTTATAGATATAAAGGTATTTTTAGGTGCCTGATTTTAATGTCGTTTGCGTTTATCATAATTTGCTCTCTTTCAGAAAGTGAGTCCTACCTATCTGCGTACTAAATAAGAAGTATGCGTAAAATAAAGTCAATCTGTATCCAAAGCTTCAAGACGTAAAAGAAACTCCAGGTCTCTTGATATTTATAGAATGTACTAATAATGATATTTTGTACTATTCTATATTTGTAATAATATTTTGGAATATCATGTATCATGTCTGAATTTTTGTAAAATACGCATCAAAGACGGGTCCTACTGGTATGGAAATATATTTCTTGATTATTATTAGTTATAGTCAAGATATATTGAGAGCAAGCAAGCAGTGAGTGCGATTTGTTGTGATAAGACGGTGTCAAGAGAGTCAGTCAGAAATGTCAGAGATCACCAGTTAGCGAGGGTAAACAGAGGGTGTTATTAGCCGGGAGAGGCAATTATGCGTGAGGAGGCTAGGGGTGCTTCTCATCTGTCAGGGGGTGTGACAATGAGCAACAGGTGGCTGACATCCTGTGTCCTACCCCTCAGTGTCTACCTAATCACTGCCCATTCTACCCTAATTTAACTAAAACCTACCCAATCGCGCTGCTCCACTATTCCCTCCACTGACGCTTACCAACGAAATTGTGGGGCTCATTTATTACTTGGCACCCATTTTAGTAAATAGGCGAACTATATTACCTGTTTCTACATTGGGATTCATAAATTTGGCCTAACGCAAATGTATTTCGAATAGGGGATCTTTAACGAGTAGCTGATATCGTACAGGCTCGGGACCGACGGCTTAACTTATCTTAATAGTTAATAGCCCCATTGATAAGGAGAGACAGCTTCAGAGTTGGGCCCTATCCCTATGTCAGCATAGATGGATTACTGGCAGTGTTGGCCGATGGACCTAGAAATTTTTCCCTTCAGTTGAGGCCAGACTGCGAATGACTTGCTTTCTGCCGGACTATTGGCTGACGCAGGTCATGACCAGGTCATGGTGACTTTGGGGCCTACCTTAAGAGGTTCCGTCTAGCCAAGAGTTCTGCTTGCTCATGTGGGGAACCAGTTGAATCGGTGGGCCACATATTGGAATGTTGTCCAAGATATTCCGATCTTAGATTCGGCCTTGAGATGAACGGCAGCTTGTTTGTTGATAGGCTGTATGCCCAGAGTATGTCGGGAGGTTTGTTTGGCCAATTTCTGAAGTATGTTTACCGTTTGGGGAGGAGAAGGAAGGCCCTTACCCTCTAGTGTCAGGGACCTCGATGTTGTGGTTTAGTTTTTAATCTTGGCTAGTTACCATTAGTGATAAATTAGTTTTAGTCTTGGTCTCAAGGGAATATTCACCTCCCACGTGAATAAACAAATCAATCGAGGGCCAGGTGGGTATCGAACCCTTGACCCACTAGTTCGGTGGTGAGTACGTTAACCACTGCTAACCTGGCCGGCACATTAAATTTTGTTTGCACTAGAGTATTAAAGTCCTGAAATGACCATACTTGCTCATTCATTTGAAAATTCTGCCATAGATATTAGTCGTTTACATGCTATTATTTGATTTTGACATATGTACTCTGTCAATTCCCTTTCAAATAGCTTACTTTTTATACAAAGGTAGATTCAGAGAGGGATATACAGGTATACCTGTCCCAAAGCCGTTAATTGGGACCAGCAGAGGCGACTTAAGTCCAATCAGTTGGTCTCTAGGCTAAACCGATAAACACATTTCCTAGTTCTGAACAATACTTTATTCATGAAAGGAATTTTCAATAATATAATGCTAATAATAATCTATTGTAGGCTTACAAAGAGGCCAGGTCAGTTCAGTGGCTAACGTTCCATCCCCACCTTGCCCTCGATTTATTGACGCAGTAGGCGAATAAATCTGAATACGTCGACCCTCGGAGTCGTTATAAGGAATTTTTGTTAATAAGACGTATGTTTAGGGCTTGTATAATTAAGCCATATCGGTTTCTACTGCATTTAAACAACACTACACAGTAAGCAAACACAATATGCATTAATAAATGAAACAGTGAGTAAGTGAGTGAGTAAATGAGTTAGTAAGTAAGTAGTAAGTAAGTGAGTGAGTGAGTAAATGAGTTAGTAAGTAAGTAGTAAGTGAGTGAGTGAGTTAGTGGAGTAAGTGAGTGAGTGAGTGAGTGAGTGAGTGAGTGAGTGAGTGAGCGAGTGAGCCAGTGAGTGAGTGAGTGAGAGAGAGAGAGAGTGAGAGTGAGAGTGAGAGAGGTAAAACATAAACCATTGAAAACAATAATTCTGTACAGTATAAGTTGAGGGAAATGAAGAAAAAAATCTATCCAAGGACGGTTAGACGGTTTTCGCTTTCTTTTCATCATAAATGATGCGGTAGCATTAATTTGGTTTGCAACCTTCGTAAAGTGCTCAATATTTGGTTCCTATTTCTCAAAGATTTTTAAGGTCTTTATCGATATGAGAAAACGCTCAATACAAAATCTAATTTATGACGTTTTATTGTTTTTTATGTATTTAAAAAAAAATTCGACATATATATTGACAAGTCGGTTCGTAAATCAAATGTTCGTTAGTAGGGTAGCGTCTATAGTTGTATCATAGCCAGTTTATCGTACATCGTTATAGCATGACGCTTAACAATTGTACTTTTAATTTTCTTTGTTGTTATGGGGAGCAAAGTACAAAGGTCACAAATGAATGAGAATTAGAGCAGCCGTTAAACAGACGTAATGAACTAATCAAACCAAAACGATAGCATTTGCGCGGGAAAGACTAGTGAGTGGCGGTGCCTCACGGCAGATATTCAAACTACTGCACGTATTCTAATGAGATTTGTATACATACGCCTTTATTCTTATTTATTGTATAATAAAATTATTTTATAAAATTTTATTTTTATTTATAGTACAGTAATATGATTTCATTTGTTTATGATAATAGTCCGTTCCGAAACCCGGTTCAAAAACCGGAATATTGCAAATGTCCCTGATCCGTACCAAGACATACAAAAACTATATTCCTAAACGATATTTTAATTCAGAATGACAAAATAAATTATAATTTAAGTTATAAATTCTTACCTACTTCAAGAGGTCAGATTTTGGTATACGTAAATGTTTGGGGGGGGGGGGGGAGGGAGAGAGAGAGAGAGAGAGAGAGAGAGAGAGAGAGAGAGAAAGGTTGTTACAGGTTTGAATTCTGAATTTTATTCCAATTTCACAATGTACGATGTCCCGATATGTTTGAAAACCGAGGTTCTACTGTAATGGTTTTCTAGTGAATATTATGATTTCAATATTTATAGCAGACAAACGTAAAGTTGAATATTAGACATATTTTTTTTTGAAAGTCGACGTATAATCGAGAAAGACTTCATTCAAAAAACGACATGGGCTGAGATATACCTGTACTAGTGGAAGCAGTGAGTTTTACTTCAAAGCTGTTATTTCACGTGAACTGCCCTTTTCTCTGAGTCAAAGTACCATACTACCGGAGAAGCCATTTATTTTTTCTCATCCACATAGTTGTTGGTAAAAAGATTTCACATAAACACGTGAAATAACAATCAATGATCAAACCACAATAAGAAAAGGGAAAACAAGACTAAGATCTTTCAATCGTAACAAGCTGTCTTTGCAACCCAACCCAACTGAGTTGGGTTTTTGACTCTGACGAAGACCGCTTGTTACGGTTGAAAGATCTTAGTCTTTTTTTCTCATCTTATTGTGGTTTGATCGTTGATAGTTATTGCTATGTTTAGATTGCTATTGTATGATATTTTTATTATTTAATGGATTTACAAAATACCATTGGAAGAACTGTCAGGTTATTTTATTTCATTTTATTGTTTATTACAACTGTTTACAATGGTAAACAAGTATTGTTATTATTGTTTAAACCGATCCCCTAGAGCAGTGTTTCCCAAACTTTTTCGAGTGACCGCCCCCTTGGGTCCATAAACCTATAACTCAACACCCTTGAATAATAATCAAATTCCTAGACTAAATAACCAAATGAGTAACATTTTAATAATTAAATTAAAATAATTACTAATCGAATATTTATTTAGAATCCAGTAGATGTATTGTTTCATAGCATATTTATGCAAGAGAATTAATACACAATAAAAGGTACTTAGGTGAGAATATACTTTTAACATAAAAATGAATTATGAAAACAAGTAATTTTAATAAACTGTTTCCTAGAAGTTTACATGTTGTGTTTTCACTTAAATTTAGAAATTATATTGCATGAACATTCTCAATTTATGGAAATAGAATCCCCGCTCCTTTTTGAATTACCGCCCCCCCGATATCAAAGCAGCGCCCCCAGGAGGGCGGTACCGCCCACTTTGGGAAACACTGCCCTAGAGGGTGATAACGTCAGTCATTTACCAGCTTTTTGTTTCAACGATGATTCTACAGATTCTACATTGGGAGTTCTAAATTTTGCCTAACTCAAGTACATATAGAGTACGGATCTTTAACGAGTACCTGACATCGTACAGGCTCGAGACCGACTGTTTAACGTCCTTTCCGAGGGACTACTTACTCAGATTTATTCACTTCCCGCGTGAATAAATCGAGGGCCAGTTGGGGATCGAACCACGGACCACCAGGCCAGAGAGTAACGAGTAATTGTGAACTATTATAAGAAAACTGAATAGAGTTATAAAGTGGAGAAATATTCTATTAGGAAAACTTTATGTAAATTACTAGACGACCCTTGACCCTTGCGTCACTCAGTGTTAAGAAATTACATCAGCTGTTAATCAAATAAATTCACTGAATTTGATTGACAACAATAACTTGTATTGCTGTTTCTTGTTATGAAAACAAAGATTCTTATATGCCCCAATCTTATGTAAAAGACTTTTTTCTTCTTGTAATCCTTTGTTCACCTAAACATCACGGGACTATTATCCTTTCCTTCACTTTACACCCTTTAAAATACCTCTGTTTTCTCCCAATCCTCTCAACCTTTTACCATGTGTTTCTGTATCTTTGATTTCAGTTGGGATTTGACTCTGGCGAAGACCTCTTACGGTTGAAAGGTCTTACTCTTTTTTTCTCTTTTCTTATTGTTGTTTTAGACATGGATTATTATTTTACGTGTTTATTGTAAAATTTTATTACAGAGTAAGTGCATTTAATAAAACAAAAAAATCACTTAAAAGTGAAAAATTTAATTTATTTTATGGCATAAATAAATAAAACATCAATTCAATTTTAGACGCAATCAAGCATATTAAAAACAAACAAAACCTGTAAATTGAAATATTCCATTTATTTTACCCAACATAAAATAACTTATGAAAGAATTTATCTTTATAACATTACCTTAGAACATTCGTATTTAAGCTGACATAGTGGCGATGCCTCACGGCAGATATTCAAACTACTGCACGTATTCTAATGAGATTTGTATACGCCTTTATTCTTATTTATTTTATAATAAATAAAATAAATAAAACATCAATTTGTGTCAAGTTTGTATTCATAAAATTATTCATTTTAAACCTTTAATGTAGTAGTTTATTTTATATACTTTCGGAATTCCATAGATAAGTTTAATGCGAAAGTTCTAAATACGAATTTTAAATTACAACGTTGGCTTTCAAAGTTTGATTGAACCTGGAAAACTGACCGATTCCTCAAAAATAATATTTGTTTCATATATCTAAATATACAACAAGAATCTAAATATACAACTGTAAATACATGAAACATAAAACCATCGTCTAAACAATAATAAGATTTCCAAAAATGGGACTAAGATCTTTCGTCGAAAAAATACCACGACACTCGCCCTTGGTTAATGCATAAAGCAGAACACTTCGTGTTCGAAACGTGCTGTTTATATTATTAAATTTCTATATGTGGAGACTTAATTTCATTAAGTTTTTAACCCTACAATGAGTAAATGCCACATAACCTATTGTACTACCTTAGAAATCTCAGGATATGGTTTTTACATTTGTACAGGTTGTTTGTTCACTTATATTTCCAATTGGGGGGCCAGGCTAGCTCAGTGGTTACGTGCTCACCTGTGAACTGATAGGACCGGGGTTCAATCCGTCGGTCCCGAGCCTGTACGATGTCAGGTACTCGTTAAAGATCCCTACTCTAAATACATTTGAGTTATACAAAATTTAGTACTCCCACTGTAGAATCAATCTTCATTGTGTGGTATCACAAAGGGCCAATGCTCGGCCTACGTGTGTTCCCTTGTGGTACTGCCACTTCAACCTAACCTAACCTAACCTATATTTCCAATTTCAGCTAAATATAAAGAAATTAACATTGCTTGCTTCTCATTTTTTTTTTGGTATTTATGAAGGTATTCTTTAAAATAAATAGTTGTAGGAAAGCAAAACTGATGTAAATGATAGATAGGTAAAGGGGTACAATTAAGTTTTAATATTATATTGGGGAGACTGTGTTTTGGAGAGAGAGGGGTTTGGCTGGAATTGGGGTTGTTTGCGAGTGGTAGCATTGTGCACGTCAGAAGGTCGCAAAGTCCCTCCCCCCCCCGCTAGGGTGCCTGCTTCTAGAGATAATCGACTCGCGAACCCTTTGGCCTTAATGTCGCTTTGTCACGCATCAGCCCCAGCTTTTATCTCTGTCAACAGCCAACTTCATTACCCCCTTTATATATATTATATATATATATAGACGATTTAATTATACTGTTAACAGCACATCAATTACCTATAATGATGCCCTTTTCATTGGAGGCCTTTACACATGGCCACGCGTATATATCTCTCTCTCTCTCGAAGTGTCTTCGAGTGGGATGATAGTTCAACTTTCATCCATGTCCTACCAACACGCATCCATGTCCAATTACATTTAATCTCTTTATAATTTCCTTTAAAACGAACACCAATAAATATAACAAATAGTATTTAAACGAAATAATAGTTAATTTTGAAACACGAGCTTTGGCTTGCGAGGCGGTTAGTAGAAAGACAGAGAGCTTTTGGTTCAGAATTTTCCTGCTAGTTGGCAGTATTAATAACTTATTTGTTTTATTTCAGATTTTTAGTTATAAAGGTGTTTTATATTCAAAAATACTGTACTGTGTAGTACGTATAATAGTTACGGGATTTATTATGAGGTGGGTTAGAAGTGTTTTAAAAGGTTGAAACGGATTGAATCTATTTACTTTATTTTAAATAGGAAACAATTGTTTGGAATCCGAATTCGGGTTTAGAACGGATTAAACTTGTATTCCAAAGTACCACTGTATTAAATCATTAGTTGTGCAATCTAATGTATTAATTAGTAAATGGAATAAATAAAAAATTCAAAAGATGAAGTTATAAAACAAAGGCCTTTCTTCTATAAATTTTAAAATAACCAAGATAGTTCCGGATTTTTTGATTTATTTTCGCGGATCTATTAATTTCTGTAGAATAATTAAACGGTATAAAAAATTCTCACTCTATTTCTCTAATTATAGTCGGTAAAGAGTAATTCTTTTTAATATTTATTATTTTTCTTTTTATATTCCATTTTTATTTACATATAGACAGTATTCAGTAAGAGAAAATACAGGATTCTCTCTTGTTGGAAAGGTCTTCTTTGAGTTAAAGCTTTTATAAAGAACGCGTCGATTATTGGCGGATTTTCGCTTCGCGGGATGTCTTCGGTCCCATTATCCTCGAAAAGTGAGGAATTACTGTATATAAGCTGCTCATACGATGTCCTGTGGCACGTGCCACCCCTCTCCCTCTTCCTTGCTACGCTAATGGACTTATGTACGATGTATTATATAAGCTGCTCATACGATGTCCTGTGGCACGTGCCGCCCCTCTCCCTCTTCCTTGCTACGCTAAAATAGAAGTAAAAAAAAAGGGCCTTTTCATGCTAGTAAATTAAATTATATAAGCTGCTAGTTACGATGTCCTGTGGCACTTGCCACCTTCTCCTCTCCTTCTCGCATAATTGACTTATGTACGATGATATTATATAAGCTGCTCATACGATGTCCGTGGCACGTGCCCTCTTTCTCTCTTCCTAGCTACGGTAATGGACGTAATGTACGATGTATTTTATAAGCTGCTCATACGATTGTCTGTGGCATGTGCCCCTTCCTCTTCCTTTTATGATTTTCCATTTTTATTTACATCATAGAACAGTATTCAGTAAGATCAGGATTCTCTCTCTGTTGGAAAGGTCTTGTTTGAGCTTTAAAAGCTTTTATAAAGACGCATCGATTATTGGCGGATTTTTGCTTTTCGCTGGTGTCTTCGGTCCCCATTATCCTCGAAAAGTGAGGAATTACTGTATATAAGCTGCTCATACAATGTCCTGTGGCACGTGCCACCCCTCTCCCTCTTCCTTGCTATGCTAATAGACTTATGTGCGATGTATTACATAAGCTGCTCTTTCGTTTTTAGATGCTACACTTGGTGTAAGGTGTCTTAATTTGTAAATGTTTGATTGCAGGAAGCAAGAGCGGCGGAGGTGGAGCCGGCGAGGGCAGTGTAGAGGCTGTGAGCGGCGATGAAGAAATGGCGGCGAACACACAGCAGCTAGTCCAAGCGCTTGTCGACAGCGGGATCATTCAGCTGAACCAAAGGGCCACCATCAGAGTGGTCGACAGCTCTGGGCCAAACAAGCACCGGCCGCAGGACGACCCTCAACCGCCTCTACACCTGGGCACCTTTGCTGTCAAGCCGGCAGCCGCCTCAGACACGCGCTCCTCAGGTCCAACCTTTCTTATATTTCTACAAAAAAAAAAAATCTTTTTCATCGCAGTCAAGGGAGGCAAAATGCCATCTATGAAAATAAAAATCACTAAAATGGTTAAATCATTATACGTGTCCACAAAAAAAAAAGTTTCAAACACTTCTTCCTTCTTCAGGTATACATCTTTTCTAAAACACTCCTGTAGATCGGAATCTCAAGAGCGCAGATGTAACCTGAAGAAGAACGCAAGTATTCAATACACATTGTTAGTTTTTTTTGCTAACGTTAACGTTTGCTTGTTTTTTTTTTTAAATTTTATAACATTTAAAATGCTGGATAATAATTTGAATGCGATAAACGTTATGTTGCGTATATATGTATAGAATGAATAGAGCGAAAGAAAATGGACGTTTCCACAAAAAACAAAATAAAAGTTTAATATGAAAACTAAAAACACGTTTTAAACACAACGACCAACGAATATATCCGCGCACTATAAATGCACGTCGTAACTACCAGTTCCAGACCAGAGGCCTTCTACTGCTTGATTACTATGCTACTATAACTTGGAATGTCAGTAATTCATGTCAGATATTAAGTTCGTCTGTACAGTAGTGATGTCGTATTCGCGGTCATCATTCAAACACTTAGGGTCCTTCTTCAGGTATACATCCTTTCTAAAACACTCCTGTACATCGCAATCTCAAGAGCGCAGATGTAACTTGAAGAAGAACACTAAGTATTCAAAACGTGTTGTTAGTTTTCATATTAAACTTTTTTTTGTGTGTGGGGATGTAGTTTTTGAAAATGATTTTCATTTTCTTTCGCTGTATCCATTTCATATTATAAGCAACATATCATTTATTACTTTCAAATTATTATCCAGCATTTTTAAATGTTATAAAATTTTAAAGCTCTCTGATTTTTGGAAAATATTGAGAAAAAAAAAACCGAATTTTTGCATTTATTTCGTTTTTGTGAGATATTCAAGCTGTTTACAGAAATTAAAAAAAAAAGTTTTGTTTTATAATTAAATATTATATTTATTTCATTTTTACCATAAAACATTTAATATAGCATACTATGCAAAATATATCATATTATTGTATTAAATATCTAATTTAGAATATATATATTTCCATGTACAGGTTGAACCTCCTTAAACCGGTATTTTTTCATTCATCAATACCTGAAATCCAACAAAATTTTTGTTTTGTTGGAATTTTGAATCGGTCGGGTTGCCGAAGTACTTTGCCGGATATTGTTTTATCTATCCTCATACTGTTTCATAGTTTCCTTACTTCCAGCTGAACATCATTGTTACATAGGTACAGTACTGTAACTATTTCGTTCTGCTATATAGTTCTGTAGCACTTACTTGTCATGATGTATTCCAGATTATTTTCTTTAAAGTTTATCTGGCTGTCTAGCTGACAAAAAAAATCCGTAATTTTTCTTTCAACGTTTTTTCAATATTTTTTTTTTTATTATTTAAACCGATCTCTAGTGGGTGATAACGTCAGCTGTTTACCGGTTTTTGTTTGATCGGTGATTCTACAGATTCTATCATTGGGAGTCCTAAAATTTTGTCTTAACTCAAGTGCATTTCTAGTATCGATCTTTAACGAGTACATAACATCGTACAGGCTTGGGACCGACGGTTTAAAGTCCTCTTAAAGGAACGACATACTCAGATTTATTCACCTCCGCGTGAATAAATCAAGGGCCAGGTGGGGATCGAACCCCGGACTACCAGCTCTAGAGGCGAGTACGTTGACCTTTTGAGCTAACCTGGCATCCGTTTTTCTATGTAATTTTGCATATAACAAGAGTTCCTTATTTTTACAGCTAGACAAATAGATAAACTTTCAAGAAAATAATGTGGAATTCATAATGACCAGTAAGTGCTACAGAATTATATAACATAACGAAATAGTTACAGTACTGTGACTCTACCTGTGCTACAATGTTGTTCAACTGGAAGTTCTATATATTCTCTATTATTAAATTAAATCAAACATTAAATGTTTATTCAAACTTGATTCTTTCTTGACGAGGGCAATAGCCTCATCTAAGAGGGTTGACAATTAGGGAGTAATTTTTTTATTTTTTTCCTCCTGTACTCGTTTGTTTACTCTAACATCTCTCCCTGGACATTTGACCTTTCCTGCACTTTATACCCTTTTAAAGTACCTCTCTTCCCTCCCACTCCTCTCAACACTTTATTTGAAAATGTTTCTACATTTTTGGTTTCAGTTGGCAAAGACCGCTTGTTACGGTTGAAACATCTTAATATTTTTTCTCCTAATTTTATTATTGCTGTTTGAACGTTGATACTTCTGTAGGTATATTTCTATGTAATACAACTATCATATATCAAAGCAATGTTACAGCTACACTTATACAGTATAGTGCAAAGTAAGTACATATACATGTATAGTAGGGGTTTTGGGGGACCTCCTATAGTTCGAAATTTTCCATGGTCCCGACAAGTCTAAGGTCCGGTGGTTATCATATTGGGAAGGTTCAACCTGTTTATGTATTTATGTAATATTATATAAACACCAGACAAGAAAGGATAATTAAAATACAAAACACGTGGTGGGCTAAGTAGCCCACAACAAACGCACGCACACACCATAGCCGCCCAAATTTTCACAGCACACACACACACAGCACGGTACACATGGACAGTCACACACTTATATTACGCACCTACACACACACACACACACACACGACACAGCAACAGATACGCATACACACAACACACAACACGGGGCAACGTACCACACACACACACACACAGCACACACACACACACACACACCGCACACACACACACACACACACACACACACACACACACACACCACGCACTGATCAGGCGTATGTATGTATTTTGATCTGTATACTGATGTATACTGATCAAAATGTATGTATTTTGAAGTAATGTTTTCTCTTATCCTAATTTTTTACTTTCCCAAAAGATTATTTGTTTTTTCATAATTTAGTAATTCATGTTGTTTTGTTTTTATAATTATCTTACTACAGTCAAAATTAAGATATTTCAACTGACTTCGTTGTTGGGTTGTGTTTTGGGGGGGGGGGGGGGGGGCGGGCTGTAAAAAGAAACATTCGACCTCAGAAGAAACATCTTGCCTCGAGAACCGCTCTCTTCTTTGGTCGCCTACTTTTTAAACCTAATAAAAAAAAACCTGGTTAATTGATTTATTTTAAAGTAGTGTTTTGCCAAAATGAAGTGGATTGGGCTGGCCGCCAATTGGTTGAAAATGGGGGAAAAAATTAGAATTTATTGGCTAAAAAAGTATGGATGGACGACGTGTTTTTTTTTTTAAGAGAGAAAAAGGCCAATATCACTATTATTTAGAATGGAAGCATTTAAAAATACAATGGTTGTTTGTGAAACAACTGTTGAAAACAAGGTAGTCATAAACGGAGTTGGCTTTTTGAGTCTATGTACATTGACTTTCTCGCCTTAAACATTCTTCTTAAATATTCCAACAGAATTATACTTATTGTAGGGTAAAAAGGTAATGAAATGGTCTCCACATATACAAATTTAATGGTATAAACAACGCGTTTCGAACACGTAGTGTTCTTCTTCAGGCATTAACCAAAAAAATACAGTGACACCAGTGAGTTAACTATAGTACAAAGTAAATATAGCACAAAATAAAAAAAAAAATTTGTACCATAGATAACTCTCTGGTGTCATTGTATTTTTTAGTTAATGCCTGAGGAAGAACACTACGTGTTCGAAACGCGTTGTTTATACCATTAAATTTTTATATGTGGAGATCATTTCATTAGGTTTTTACCCTAGAATGAGTAAATACCACATAATAACTGATTGTACTATGTTGGAATTATACTTTTGAAAAATTTCACTTTTTATACTATTTGATCATGAACTGTCAGAAAAGCTTTTTTTTCTTATCTATATAAAAATTATATTTAAATGTAATAAAAATTATTAGAGTTGTTAGTAGAAAACAGGAAAAAGAGAGTAGCGGTTACGATTTTCGATCATTTTTGGATTTTTTTGCCGTCTTGATGAAAGGAGAAAAAGAGGAAACGTAGGAGTGGAGACGTGAATGCGTCCACTAACATGTACAAAGTGACTCTCAGCGTAGCTGGCTTACTCTAGTGCAGGCCTTCTTAAACCAAACGGGGTCGCGTCGCAAAATTCTGGAGTCGCGAGAGATTTTAATGTCAAATATTTAAATACACGATTTTATAACATCTGGATGTGTATTTCTGCAGTCACACCACGGGAGTAATACTTCATATAAAAAAAAATTGAACAAGATGGCTGACAAAAAAATATTTAAATTTGTATTGTAACCCATGATTTCGATTGCAACTATGTTAATCTTCATGAGAAATGTGCTTTTTTTCCGCATTCAGTTCAGTATGAAGACAAACATAGTAACCATTGAAATCATCTGTTTCAATGCAAAAAATATTTTTTTTCAGCGATATTGGACCATTTATGTGTTATATTTAGAACTGAATTTTCTAAAATCGCTGATATGTTCTTCTGCGATTTAACACCACATATTTATGTGAAGTTACTTTCGCAACTTAAACAGATTAAATCCTAATATCGCTCATCGCTAAAAAATGTAGAAGGGTCTTACGTCCAGCAGTGTCAAACATTCAACCAACATTTAATTTGTTAAGCAATAAAAAAGAGGCACATACATCTCATTAAATTTTTTCCTTTAATTTTAATTTAATACTTACCACTGCGTGCGAATATATATTTTCATATATAAAAAGATTTCACATAAACACGTGAAACAACAATCAATGATCAAACCACAAAAAGAAATGGGAAAACAAGACTAAGATCTTTCAACCGTAACAAGCGGTCTTCGTCAGAGTCAAAAACCCAACTGAACACTAGATGCAGAAAACATCTGGTGAGGAGTTGAGAAGAGTGGGAGGGAAGAGTGGTATTTTAAAAGGGTGAAAGCACAGGAAAGGACTAATGTCCAGAAAGGGATGTTTGGGGAAACAAAGGAGTACAGTAAAAAAAGTAAAAAACTATCCGCTAGCTGTCAACCCTCTTTGAAGAGGCTATTGCCCTCGTGACGAAAGTATCAAGTTTGAAGAGACCGTTACTAATGTTTATAA